>OY987250.1:0-344049 GCA_963920765.1 Ulota crispa | reverse complement strand
TCAACGGCCGCTTTTCGTTTTTTGGCAAAAGATGCGGAGATTTATACACTCGATATTTCCGAGGTGAGTCTTTTAGTACAAAGAATTCTTCGATTCCAGAGGAATACTGCGACTTGAGTGGAGCTTTTAGTGAGTAGGCATCAAATGAGTTGCCAAAACATGGCGTGGCGGACATGAAGATTGAATTCAAACATGGCCAAAAGCCATGAAATACTGGTCTCGACCTATGTCACCGGCGGAATTAGAAGAGCTTTGCAAGTATTTAGAAGAAAATTTGGGGAAATGATGGATTCGACAATCCAAACCCTCGATTTCGGCACCAATTGTATTTGCCAAAAAGAAGATGGTTCCATCAGAGTTTGCGTGGATTATCAAAATTTGAATAAAGTCACAATCCAAAATTGCTACTCGTTACCTCTTATTCCGGAGCTCACAGACCGGTTGGTGGGAGCAAATATTTTCACTAAACTGGATATAAGACAAGCTTACCACCGAGTGCGGATGGCATTGGGACATGAGTTCAAAACGGCATTCAAAACACGGTATGGGTTGTTTGAGTATTTAGTGATGCTTTTTGGATTAACCAATGCGCCTGCCCAATTTCAATTTTACATGCAGGAAATCTTTAAAGATCTATTGGACAATTTCGTAGTAATATATTTGGACGACATCCTCATTTTCTCAAAAGATCTGGAAGAACATATACGAGTCGTGTAGGAAGTTCTTCAACAATTGGAGAAATATGGACTTTATGCCAAGGAATCAAAGTGTCAGTTTCATTGTCAATTTGTTGAGTTTTTAGGAATGGTGGTGTCTGCTAAAGGGTTGGAAATGTGCCAAAATAAGGTTCAAACCATTAAAGATTGGTCCACACCAAAAATCGCGAAGGAAGTGTAAGCATTCTTTGGCTTTGTCAATTTTTATCGGAGTTTTATATGTGATTATTCTAGGATTGCCATTCCCCTTATCATGTTGACAAAAAAGGATAAAAAATTTGGATGGACCATAGAAGTGGACCTTGCTTTCATAGAACTTCAATCACGATTTTTCCAAGCACCGATATTGCTCTACCCTAATTTTGAACGACCCTTCATTGTAGAGGCGGACGCATCCGATGTGGCAACAGGAGCTATTCTTTTGCAGCACGGAGATGATGGGCATCTCCACCCTCGTGCGTTCCGTAGTTCAAAGATGTCTCCAACAGAACAAAATTATAATATCTATGATAAGGAGCTCTTAAATATAATTTTGACGTTTCAAGACTGGCGGGTATATTTGGAAGGATTACCGCATCAAGCCCGGGTATTCTTGGACCACAAAAATTTGGAGTATTTTCTTACTACAAAACAGTTAAACCGACGCCAAGCTCAATGGTCTGAATTCCTATCTACTTTTAATTTTGAAATTCATCACCGGGCGGGATTGCTAAATGGAAGGGCAGACACTCTTTCTAGACAAGTAGATGTTACCGAGGGACAAAATAAAGAGAACCGACTCTTACTGCGATTGGTTGCGTTTGAGTTTCATGAACCGGTATGGGCGGATGTACAAATTATAGAACAACTTAAGACAGCGTTGCAAGAGGATGCCACACTACAACCACTATTGTTATTTTTCAAAGACAATTCCAAGCAACCTCCTTGAGATATACGCCGACAACTTCAAGAATACACGTTAGATGATAAAATCCTTCACTTTAAGGATTTGATATATGTACCAGACGATGAAGAACTCAAGCGACAAATTTTGCAATCTCGGCATTAAACACCAACCGCAGGACATCAAGGGAGAGCTAAAACTTTAGATTTGGTTAGCCGAATTTTTTATTAGCCCACGTTACGCCCCTATATTCATCGGTACGTTGAGGGATGTGACTTGTGTCAACGGTCGAAATCAACTCATCATCCTAGATATGGACTAATGCAACCCATTCCGGCCGGTCATGCACCATAGAAAAGAATTTCTACCGATTTCATAGTAAAATTACCAAATAGCAGTGGACATGACTCTATCATGGTGGTGGTCGATAAAAACACAAAACTAGGCCATTTTATTCCTACAAAGAAAACGGTTACCTCCAACGAGACTGCTTCATTATATCTATATAATATTTGGAAGCTTCATGGCATACCAGAGGGAGTAATTTCGGATCGTGGGCTAGTTTTTGTCTCTAAGTTTGTGAGAAAATTTTGCAAACTCCTTAGGATTCGGCCATCTCCAACCACGAGTTTTCATCCTGAGGCGGACGGGCAAACGAAGAGGGTAAATCAAGTGCTTGAGCAGTTTCTTTGAACTTTCACTACAACCCGGCAAGATGATTGGGCCGATCTCCTCCCAATAGCGGAATTTGCGTATAACAACGCAAGTCATTCTGTAATAGGATTTTCTCCTTTCTATGCCACTTATGGTTATCATCCGGCATTTTTGGTTTTTACATCAACCACATCTACAGTGCCTGCGGCAGAGGACCAAGTGCAACATTTACAACAAGTCCATAAAGAACTTAAGGTCATGATAAAAATTATAGGGGAGGACGCCAAATGCAACTATGATCGCGGGGTACAATTACAACCAACATTTTAAATAGGCGACAAGGTTCTTCTTTGGCACGATAATATAACAACAATAGAGCCGTCTCGGAAACTGGCCCCAAAGTTTTTAAGACTATTTACAATAATTGCTAAACTCTCCGATGTTGTTTATCGCTTACAATTATCAAAAACATTGCAGATTTATAATGTGTTCCATGTCTCCTTGCTTGAAAGATATCATCATGATTCCATTCCGGGACGACACCAATTACCACCCCCACCGATTACCACTCCTGATGAAGATATTGAATGGGAAGTCCACGAAGTTTTTAATTCACGAATTTTTGGTCAGAGAAAAAAATTGCAATATCCAATATCTTGGGAGGACTACAAACCAGAAGAGAATTCTTGGGAGCCGGCGGCAAATTTAGAAAATGCACCATTAATGGTGGCAAAGTTTCATAAAAAGCACCCTGAGGCGCCGGCACCAAATCGTAAGAAAACTCTACCTAAAAAGGGGGATAATGTTACAAACTAGTTTGTAATGACGGTTACATTGGTTAGAGGTTGGTTACCCTTCCTTTTTCTTTCTTAAACCAAGTAAGGAGGTTTGTTCCTCACTTGACATTTTGCTTAATACAATGGAATACTTTCAATGTCACATTTGCGTCTCTTAGTGTTTGTTTCTACATTAGGTTATGATCTCAAAATAGAAAAGGAATGTCGACTCTTGATCTTGTATCGTAACACTTAATTTGTCACTCTAAATCGCCTGCTGAAGCGCCTGTATTATTTGTGAAAAGAACAATGGCTCCTTACGAATGTGCGTGGATTATCAAGGTCTGAATAAGGTGATAAATAAAAACCGCTATCCATTATCTTTGATCTCTGAACTTTTAGATCAACTTGGAAGTACAAAGATTTTTACTAAAATTGACCTACACAGAGCTTACAATCTTGTACAAATAAAAGAAGGAGACAAATGGAAGACGACATTTTGTACAAGATATGACCATTTTAAATATAATGTCATGCATTTTGATTTTACAAATGCTCTAGCAATCATTGAACACATGATAAATGACATCTTTCGAGAGCATCTTGACAATTTTGTTGTTCTCTATTTAGATGACATTTTGGTATTTTCTAAAAATGAAATAGACCATGTAAAATATGTTCGTTTGGTCTTTAAAAAATTACGCGAACAATGGCTCTTCATCAAACTAGAGAAGTGTTTATTTCACCAAACTAAGATGGAACTTTTGGAATTTGTTGTAACTACGGAGGGCTTGAAGATGGATCCCAAGAAGGTAGAAACTATCTTCTCTTGGAAAGTTCCGAAGACTATTAAAGACGTATAATGTTTTGTTGGTTTTGCTAATTTTAATTAGGTCTTTATCAAAAGATATTCTCAAGTTGCTGCTCCGCTTATTCGGTTGACAAGCAAAAACAAGCTTAAGTAAGAACCATTAGCGAAAAAAAAATTTCATGATATAAAGACCGCATTCACTACGACTTCAATTTTAGTACATTCAAATTTTTCAAATGCATTTTATTTGGCAATTGATGCCTTGAATTTTGCTTTGGGAGCTATATTTTCACAACTGAGAGAAGATAAGACGTTTCATTTTATTGCCTTCTACTCTCTGAAACTTTCTGCTGTCGAAATCAATTATGAGATTCACAATAAAGTATTTCTTGCTCTTGTGAATTTTTTTCAAAAATGGCATCATTTCTTTGAAAGAGCTATGCACTCGATGACTATTTATGCAAATCACAAAAATTTGAAGTACTTCATACCATCTCGTATTTTAAATCGGCGTCAAGCTCAATGGAATATGTTTCTATTCCGGTTTGACTTTATTATCACATATCGATTGGAGAATCAACAAAGACTATTTTATACTTATCAAGAAGATTATATTTTGCATCCAAGGCTAGAGAAACAACATTTGATCAACAGCGTAAAATTTTATTGAAACTAGAACTATTTTGCATTTGTGCTACGGTTATACTATGACTTACAAATGAGGGCTTTCTCAATCAAATGCGTGTTGCAATTACTGGAGATCGTATAGCCCTCGACTTCAAATGTCTCATTGGTAAAAAAGACAATTTTAATGTAGATGAAGATTTGTTATATTTTGAATAACATTTGTTCATCCCAGGAAGTCTAATACGGCTTTGCATTATTCAATTTCGTCATAACTTCCCAACCGCTGGTTATTTTGGATACAACAAGACTTTAGAACTCATTTCTAGAGATTTTTGGTGGCCTTAAATATGGAAAGATGTGAAAGATTTTTTTATCTTTTGTGATTTTTGTTCAAAATCCAAGAATCATCGGCATTGCCCTTATAAATTTTTGCAATCATTGTCTATTTCATATCGGCCGTGGTCTTTAATTGCTATGGATTTTATCATAGATTTGTTACCATCAGATTTATTCAACAGCATCTTTGTTGTAGTGGATTGGTCTACAAAAATGGCACACTTTGTCCCTTACAAGAAGACTTCATCAAATAAAAATACGGCAATAATATTTCTTTGTAATGTGTATTTATATTACGGTTTACTAAACGATATTGTATTAGATTAAGGACCTCAATTTGTATCGAAGTTTTGAAGACATTTTTTCAAAATATTGAAAGTGGAGATCAATCTCTCTTTAATTTTTCATCATTAAAATGACAGTCAAACAGAACGGTTTAATCAAGTCCTTGAACAATATTTACAATATAGTATCAATTATCAGCAAGACAATTGGACAACATACTTGCCATTAGCAAAGTTTGCATACAACAATACTCTTCATGCTTCAATTCAATAAATACCATTCTATTCCAATTATGGCTATCATTTAAAGCTTGATTTGTTAAATTCACTAGCAAATAATAAATCTAGCAGCTGACGACTTTATAAGGCAATTATCGCAAATTTAAAATATTTTGAAGCTTCAACTACAATCCGCACAAGAGTCTTACAAGACAACTGTTGACAAACATTACAATTAAGCACCTGATTTTCAAATCGGAAATAAGGTATGGCTTATTCAACAAAATATTAAAATCAAATAGCCATATAATAAGTTAAATTATCAGAGATCGGGACCATTTATCATTTCAAAGCAGATCAATCCAGTAGCATACCATTTGGAGTTACCAGCTTTTTTAAAAGTACATCCAATTTTTTATGTATCTCTTTTAGAACCTTATTAGCAGTCACATTTTCCAGGAAGAATATAACCGCCACCGCCGAGTGTTGAAATTGAGAACTACAATGAATATAAGGTTAAACAAATATTAATCTCACGACAAAGGTGGGACAAAGTAGAGTATTTGGTACACTAGAGCGGTTATGATATCAACAAACAAACATGAAAACTAGTCGAGAATCTTGTAAATGCATTAGAAATGATACAAGAATTTTATTAACTTTATCTAGATAAAGCTAAGGCTCCTTGTGAGACTTGTCGCTTAAAAAGAAGATAATGTTAGGGACGTTATTTTGGAACGTTCCGTTTTTTTTTACTTTTGACCTTAGAATATCTTTTATTTTAGATTTCTTTCACTTTAAATCAAAATATATATAGAGGTTGAGGTTGAAATATTATCCAGACTCGACTACATATCTTTTGGAGCCATTGCTTATCTCCTTTGATATTTCTTTCTTCATTTTTGAATCTAAGATCATTCCTAATTCTTATCAATTATCTTTCTATTTCTATGTCCGTGACAGGTACTTTGTTAATTACCGTTCATCCTATGGCTAAACTACTAGTATCACAAACATGTTTGTGCTTGTATTTATATAACCAAATTTATATATGATACTTTACATAAAATAACAAATATAGTTACTAAGCTTAAAAATATAATATTTTTAGATTTTTTTTTTTTTTCAAAAACAATTAAGTTGGTCAGCAACCGAGCTAACCAAATATTCAAAGTAACCGATCTCACAAGATAATTGAGTTATAAGCACATAGGGACAAAATCCCATGTCAAACTATACTTACACTTAGATGGTTACACGAACCAAAGTTCCTTCCTCGAGTATAACCTCAGGAAAGCTCTATTACAATAATAAAAAACCACACCTGCTAAGTTGCAATCTTTGCTTTGAATATGGGAGTTTTTGCTTAGCTTTTTTGCAGCTGGTAAAAATAACTCAATGATATTGGTCTGAGTAGTATGGAAGCATTGCCGAATGGACACAAGAGTAATTTTTTGAAGCATGGCTAACACACAACCTATTGCTTCACAGGTTCTCTTTGAGTTTTGTCGAGGTTGTTAGTAGTTACTTTTTCTACTTAGTTGCATGTTTTCCTTGTGAAGGTGATAATAAACACTTTGGCTGTTGACACCCGTTACAACCTCACTAATATTACATTGGATTGTCGTATTTTTGGGATGGGCACAGGTGAGGGCCAATGCCTCTTGGATGATATGCCAAACTTCAGATTAGCTCTACTTACTTCAAACTCTTACATGTCAAATATGTCAAAAAAAAACTTTCTTTTAAAAATCTCTTGCTAGAGTGCCTTAGATTATGGATTTTTGAGGATATGGAGATACCGGTGGAAACTTTTCTCTGGCTATAACTACTATATGTGGACACATAAAATTTCTTTTTGTGGCTTTTTTTCTCTCTAAGTAGTACTACTTTGAGAGATATACATAATACTTTGAAATTCAATTACTCTGACGATAGGTTTTGCCTCACTTATATAAGTGCTCAACCTTGTAATAGTCCGGGACAAAAATTACGGTTTGTTTTTCTTGAGTGTAGTCTCAGGCTTTGAGATTAAAAAGCTGCAAGTCTAAACATATAAGTCAACTATAACTTGCACGCTGCATTGCTTTGGTTTGTATAAATGAATTCCCATGCTGCAAAGCTTGGAATATTTACAAGCTAAATCTGACTACCGTGTGGTTGCACAAAAATTTTGTGGCTTGTCCTCGAGGTAATACCACTTGGTGATGTATGCAAAATGCTCTGCAAACAAAAGTTTTTTCAAAAGACAATAAGCTTTGTGTCAAAATGGTATGTATAATCTGCCTAGTCAAGGTCTTGATCAGATTATAGGGCAAGTTGTAAACATAGACAGTTTTAATGATAAAATTCTCATGCATCAGGCTTACATAGATCAAGAGTTGAATGCATGATGCCTCATACCTGTCTTTTTGAGAAAACTCTTGTCCCTTGGGCTTGAATATCTCACTTACTGCTATGACTCAATGACAATAATACTCACATAGCTGTGTAATGGCATGTGCCAAGTTTCAAAGGCTAGACTTCTAAAGAAAATTATTGTGATTGTTTGAGTTTCAAAATATACTAGTTTCAAGGCTAGTATACACAATTACCTAGAAAATGCTAGGACATACAAAAGTACAAACATATGCCCAAATTCTTGGGATGTACCATTAAATGCTTTTTTTTGCCAAACTTTGCCGGCTATTTTTCTAAATTTACATAATAGTATACTATATTCAGATTTTTTAGTAAAATCTAATCAATTTTTTTGCCGGCAAATGCATTCGGTTTTTTTCCCAATTCCACTGGCTAACAATTAACTAGCAGCCGGTTTTTCCCGCACATTTGCACTCCCTTGCCTTGCCTCACTGCCCAGGCTTGCCTTGCCCCTTGTCTCTTGACCCTGTAGGTTCTGTGACTTTGCCCATGTTCCCTCATTTTGGTTCAAGTTTGATTCATACTCCATGCAACTTTGCAGAGCCCAATTTCATTCTTGCAATTCTTTGTAAGTTAGACGCTCTTATTTCCAAATATCTCATGTTAAGTGTTCCCAATTAAGAGCATCATCAATGTGTACATTGCAAATGGGACTTGGAAATAGTCGGTCCTGCGTAGCTCCTAGTCCCTTAACCCCTAAAGGAATAAATCCTTTTTCCTTTGAAAGTCACTAAAAACTGCCACTTTTGGAGGAATGAGTTGAAAGGTAGGAAGAAAAACTTTTTTTGGAAATTCTACTGTAAGATCTTGCCCTAGACTATGGGAGGTACTTGTGGGAAAAAATTCAACTCATTCTAGAAGTAGAAGAGTGAGATATTAACATTTAAAGTGAAAAAAAAAGGTTATTTTCCCTGTTGCCCAGAATTTCAAAAGCTTTTGACGGCTCCTATTTCAAAAAAATTGCTCAACGCAAAGTTGAAGTTTGTTTCTTCCATGTAGAAGACCAAGTTAGGTAAGTGTGGGAGAATTTTCAAATGAATTGGAGGTGTGGATCATACTTTGTTAAATTCTGCAATGCCGTAAGGCCATGAGATTTGCATATACACTAGGCAAAATTGGAGAATTTATGTAGAATTCAGAAATTTGAATTACTTTGATCCAAATGGTGAAAACCAAGGAATCTTAGTCTACTACAACTTGGAAAAAAAAAGTCAAAAAAAAAACACAAAGAGCTCAAAAAAGAAAGCAACAAACTTTACAAGGGGCAAAAAGAATGGGGGTTTGGGAGTTCCATACCTACCCGCAAACCAAAACTTCTCATAATCTTCATCTTATCAATCAAAATTGAATGATTTAAAGATTCCCACATTTGTATAAATCTAAAGAACCAATTTCAGATTTTTATATTTTTAAATGCAATTTTGATTTTTTATTTGGGATGCCTGCCTTCCCCTTTTTTCAGAAATTCATGCATAACTTCTTCAATAAATGTTGGAATGAAGAAAAAGTTAGCCCACATAGATCTTTGAATTCCCCACCTTCAATAAAAGTTTCAAAAAATCATAAAAAGTATATTAGTTGTAGGTACATGCCCAAAATCCATTTGTCCCCCACGGGAATAGCTGGTCCTTTAGGGGTTAAGTACTAGTATGCAGTTGCTTTTGCAATTTGGACCCTCTCAATGCTGACCCAACTCTCCTCACAAATTCAAGCATAATAGTAGAAGAATGTGAGTACTTGCTAGTTTTTTTTGAGAAATTGCAAACAATCACAAGCAACGTGTCACTCCATTAGCAAATGCGGTGCGCAATAGGAAACAAGCAAGGGCACAGGGAAATGAGAAAATATGCTGCCCAAGGAGGTGGTTCTAACAAGGCCAGGTCCTACTTTTCTGTTCTAGTGTTGAAATTGGAGCCCTAGAAATCCCTAAACCTCTCGCTAAAGTGGCCCTCACCAAGAAAAATGCAAGCCCATCTATTTCTGAGTGTACGCATTGATGATGCTCTAACACATGAGCTGCAATTACAACTACACTTCTTTTTGGGAATTGATATGTGCACACCTTGGGGTTGATGTATGCACGTCGAGAGGGAGGGGGTAAATTTTAGTTATTTACCATCAATAAGCTGAATTTGGAAATTTTGAATTCAGATTTGGATTTAGAGACCTTGATTTAGTCTACAACCACAAAGGAGGTTATGATTGAACAATGCCTAGTGAAAAATCATAACTAGGGGATAAATTATTACTTTTACCCTTGTTTGTAAAAAAAGCTGAACTTTTTCATTGGACATTGTTCAATTATAACCTCCTTTATTATTCTAAACTAAATCAAGATCTCATAATCCAAAACTAAATTCAAACTTTCCAAATTCAGCTTGTTGATGGTAAATACCTGAAATTTACCCCCCCTTGTGCATATATTAACCGCGGGGTGTGCACATATCAATTCCTTTCTTCTTTCTGCACTGCAGTTTTTTACAACTCAATTGTTTCCCATTTCAACAAGAGCTACAATAAAATGTCTCATTGCCACCTACCAATGCATGCACATGTTCTGGTACCCTCTCTATGAGATATTCTGAGATAAGTTACTCTTCTTCATGGGTTTCAAACTTGACACTGCCAATTTTTTAAAGTTGCTCATTTGTTTCCAAAATTTTGGTTATGTTAACTCTTGTCAACCCAAGTATTTATCACATCTCATAATTGAAACCCTCTTTGTATATCATTCCAAATGAACCATTAAAAGGATATCAAATACATATGCCCAAATTTTGGCAAGAAAGGATTGTTTCCAAGAAGAATAGAAAACAAAACAATATTGCAACGTCTTGAGCACATTTGTTTTTGAACAGCAGGGCATTGACAATCAAGGAAGGGGTTGACATAATATTCAGTAGCCTGAAGAGAGGCTGCATTTCCCTCTCTTCAGGTATCATCCATGAACTTCATTTTGACAAAGAAAAAAAAAAAAAAAAAATCTTTTTTTCTTTCTTGACATGGCTGGGCCCCCCACATTGACGTATGTGCATTGAATTGAGCCTCTCTTTCATAAACTCTCTGACAAATCTAGCCAAATGTCTCCATAGCTAAAGATGAATGTGAAATATTCCACACCATTTCATCCAACCATTCCATCATATGGATGAAATGGTATGGAATATTCCACACCCTCCAAGGCAGCTCACAATCGTGGTACTGAATGTTATGGAGGTCTCTTCTTCATGGAGTTTCAAATCCTACTGTTATTTGGATTGACAAGTAGTTGACTTGGGTAGATGACATGGGCCAAAGAAAACTTTTCTCAGAAAATCAAATGGAACCATATAAATAAGTTTGGAAGGTGATTGTTTTGCCAAATCTTATAGGCATTTGTGTGGTGCACGATATAAGCAATCATGAAAGGAGGAATTTATAACCAATATAAACAAAATCTGTCAAAAATTGAAACCCCCTATTATAACATACAGTAACCTCTATATGCTAAGAAAAACATACAAATATTATTTTCTAATGCACATTGCTCTTGTTTTTACTTGTGCATTTTGATGAATGCTTGATGATGGCGGAAAAAAAGTTTTATTCATACGGCCACGCATGGAACAGGGAAGAAGCAAATTTTCATCATTGCCATTGAGATCACAACTAACCTTCTACCAAGATGAAAAAACATCAGTGTTTATGTATAGAACTACCTTGGTGATTACAAGCAAACAAATGCACAATTGAGTGCCAAACAAAAAAATTGAATGTGGCTTATAATGAAAAGTGCATAACATTGGTTTAAAATCAAATAATCATGCTTCATAAATGCTAATGTTTGTTTCTTGGTTTAATAAAATTGTATTATGAAAGCATTTTGTACAAAATCAATTTTAAGGTCACAGTTTTTTTTATTGTAAATGCTGTTGGACATGGAATCTAGATTTTTGCCAAACACTACTTTAGTGATTATTAATTCCAGTAAATACCCATGCATAATACATTTTGAATTCATTGAGATAATCTTAGAAAACAAATGTGATGTCTTTAAAGTTGCAAATAACTTTGGCTTTGTAACTATACAATTGGAAACTTCAAATGATCTTTTAATGGTTATTCAAACTCTGCGCTAAAAGTTAACAAAAATGGCTTAAAGTTGCAATTCATGAGTTGGACATACTTCTTAAATGCTTTGATTATCAAGTAATTTACAATGTGAAAATGAACAGCACCAATGTCCATTGTATTTCCTTAGAATGTATATCATCATGCATGAAAATGATTATAAAAAACATGGTATCAAGTTAAATATAAGTCAAGTAATAAAATAGTATGTAAAGTAACTTTGAAATTACAAAGAACACAATAGAGCTCTTTTGTAGTAGTTAAACTAAACTTACTAGCAATTAATTTAGGGAATTGCTAAAACCACACCCAAAATTGCTAAAATCACGCCCCTGTGAACATGTAATTCAAGGATCTAATGCTACTTTTTTGTATCCCAAGTGGTCCATCATTCATTTAATCATGGCAAGTACCACCTCCTTGAAAGAAAGAAGAGTAAATTCAAAAAATTGAACCTTTTTTGCACCATTGCTAATTTTTGATGTATTTTTGCTTTAAGTAATTCAAAAATCCTGTACTTTTAGTTTCACATTTAAGTTCCTCCAATTTTCTTGAATATAGACTTATAATGAGAGAGATCAAACAAACCTTTTGATCCAAATCAAAAAAACCATCATTGAATTCTCCCATTTCATTCTCAAAGCACACCTTGGGGTGTGGCATTAGCAATTTTGGGTGTGGCTTTAGCAATTTCATAAATTTATTGATAACTTAAGCATATAAGACAATACATACACATTGTGCTTTAGAGGTTGTAGAAGTAGGCATAAAATATGGATTTTGATTAATGTGGAGTTGTATGATATACATGGAGTGTATCAAGACTTTGAATTGATCCGTATACACTCTTGTATACACTCCATATACAAAGTAGAACTCCACATTGTTTGAAATTCATGTTAGAATCTCTAGATCTTTTAAATTTTCTATGATCTTTTAGAGTCAGTCATAATCATTTAAATACTTTTAAAAAATTCTATAACCTCTCAAAACCTCTTGCATTCTACTATAAATTTTCAACAATCTTCTAAAACATTTAATTTGCTTTTAGCAATTTGCAAGTTGTTTCATTCACTTGTAGCATTTTGTCTTCTTCATATAAACAAAAAATCATAACTTTTTATATTGAAGATTGCCAAAAGTAGTCAACATTGCACAATCATGTCATGCACTCTTATCTTGTATTTTCATGCCAATTATAGCCATAGATTCAAAACACAACTCATGCATGACAATTGACCATAAATGTGGTTGCATGAGATAAAGATTATATTACCATTGTTTCACTATGAGAAAATGGGACCCAAATCAACACGATACGTGTTGAGTAGGATGCCTTGATTTGGATATTTTGAACAATTTTTTTTTGTTAATCAAGGCATATTGTGCTGCTTAGGACCATTGGTTTTGGGCCTATTTTCTCCTAGTGTTTATTAGCATATTTGCAAAAAAATTAGAAATACTCATGTCTAATTATTCTGTAAAATTAATAGCTTTACTTGACTACAAACCATAAAATTTCATAATGAAATCAAAACCATAGATTCTCACATATTGAGGTAATGAAACTACTTTGTATAAACTTTGTATACAAAGAGCTGTTAAAATAAGTTTAAACAATAAATTAAATAAATGAAATTAATGCGATATTTGTTAACTTGGGAAAAACGGTATATTTTGGGACTTTCAGGAAGCAAGTCAAGAAGTTTGAGGTGATCACCTCAAACTAAGCTTAGCGTTTTTTTTTGTACACGTGCCTCACTTGAGAGGAGGGATTTCCAAGGGAAAAAATCTTAGTGGCTCATTTTGAATCTGATACCTTTGAATTTGGTTTAAAGTAACTTTTTGGGCTTGAGGTGGAGTACAAAATGGTACCTCTGTTTTTCCCAAATTAACAAATATTGTGATTATTGTAGTACAAGAAAATAAAACTGTAACTACTATGAAAAGTTTTATATCAACCAACGGGTTGGTTTGATTGCTTGAAAATGCAATAAGAGATTCTTAAGATTTTGTCTTTTCTTTTCAGAATTAATTACCTTTAAGACAAACAAGGTTTCATCTTTAAAAATCCGCTTAACCCCTAAACGGCCTAAAAGCCCTTTGCAGCTGTATATACGACCATATATACAGACGTATTTGAACTGCTTTGAGGGCTTTTCATAAAAATTATGCACCCACCATCATACAACCCTTCAATATGTAAGGTTGTAACACTTAATTTTTAGCTGATTCAAACTTCTAAATATTGGTTGCAACCATATTTGGTACCGTATCTCTAGAGCCCAAGGGCCCTTTAGGAGTTAAGTTCATGGCTTTGGTTAAGCTTAAGGTAGGAGCACCCATAAACATCAAACTAAGGGTTTTGAACATGATGACTATTAATAAGCAACTAGCAAATTATAAGATCCTATTAGGAACTGAAAAAAAATGAGTTTGTTTTTTCAAATGTATTATTTGGATAGTGTGAGAATAAGTTACGAATTTTTAAAGAGCAAACTGCCATTGCACCCATAACCACTTTTAAGAATTCATGTTCACATGTTGTACATTCTTGTCATTACATCTATCCACTTCCACAGATTTTTCAAAATTTTAGAAGTGACGGTTATGAGGACACTGACACTTATGGGAGATCCTACCTTATTGCCATATTGGTATGAAGGCCCTTCATATGTAACTACTTGCTTGGCAGGATGGGAAAATGAAGGAGTGAGAAAAGATTTTCATTTCAAGTTTTTAAGCAATGAGAGTTGCAACTTTCAATATTACAATCAAACTACTTACATTTGTGATCATTTCAATGACGCATGTGGAATATAGCAAATTGTCATTCTTTAACACATAAATATGAAAACTATCCAAAACATACTAATCTTGTTTTGAGATTTCTGAACAATTATTGAATTTATCTACTGCAAAATAGTAGATTTACACTTGGACATCCATCCAAAAAAAGTTATTTGTAATTTAGTGTGAAATTGCCTAATAAGTTATTAAGAAAATATCATTTTTGCAAAAGAACCATGTTGTCCATTGCTTTTTTTACTTTTTGAGTAGTAACAATTTAAAGAGATTATGTACATAGCTTATTCCTAAGTTCCTATAAACACGCAATTTGAGGTTTCAATTACGCTATTGGTCATCATACACAAACAATTCAAATGTATAAATAGTTGCACAAACTCAGTCTCATCACTTTTTTTTCACCCAAGTCAAATTACAGTAAGGGTAATTTCTAGATTCCTAGAGAACTTCAAGTTTTTGTTTGGAACTTTTTTGTTTTGTATCTGCAACTTATTGTGATAGTAAATTCTATTTTTTGTTTACCTTATTGAGTTTTCTAAGATGCTATAATGCTTTATCAATTATGGCATTCTTGAAATTTACGTAAATTCAAGTATTGTCGTTGTAATATTAACTACTATATATATATATTTGTACTTGAAAGGGTCCGGCAAGCTTATTTTTACATCAATTGCGTAGTAAAGAAACGTTAAAAAAAAACTTGAGGACTTTCAGCCCTTACTGAATTGACCCCTGATTGGTCCCGACTAGGATGAATGGGGTCTTGGGCTCTACACATCCATGTTTTAAAGACAGGGTGGAAAAGGTCCACAATTTTACAGAAAAATGGTAAAAGTAAGAATTTGTCTCGAGTAATATTTTACCTCCAATTTTGACGTAATTCATTCATATCCTCCTCCGAGGCTCAAGGCTAAATCAAGGTTCTTAAATCCAAATGTGAAGTTGAAATTCCCAAATTCGATCTCTTGATAGTAAATTTTCAAATTCTCATGATATTTGAAATTTGAAAAATAAAGCTTTTTCACCCTATTCTCACAAACTCATAAAGCAGTTGACCAAGCTCCCAACCTCATTCATCCAAAAAAAAGGCAATGAGGGGTCATTTCACCTCGGCCATCAGGCCTTAGCTACTTCCAAAAAGAAAAGAGAAAAAAGAAAAAAATATTTTATTACGCATATAATTCCAATTATTGCAACTTACATTAATAATGCTAACTTAAACCAATTTAAGAAATAGATGATATTGCAAGGAGTTGTCTCAAACATATAATAAAAGCTTAAAGAAATTTGTAGAACCTTCTAAAAAATGTAGAAGATGTTTAGGAAACAAGTTGCAGATAGATGAAAGCTTCTTGTAAGGCTTATTGAGAATCTTTCCAAATAAATGTGGCTTGCAAAAGAAGCTAGAATCTTCAAAAGCTCTTTGAGTTATTAGAAGTTGCTAGAAATTTTCTATCTTAAAAGTAGGAGTCAAGGAGGGGATCCTCAATCCCAACAACACATCTCTTTTTTCTAGCTCACTCTTCTAATATTGTTCTTGAACTCTTCTGACTTTGTGAACTTCAGCTTGGTATACACCTCTTTATCTTGTCTGGAGTTCTACCTTTGACTCATGAAAAGAAAATTCTTTTGTCTTGTGTCTTATACATCTATAACACGTGGAATAATAAAATAATTCATATTGATTTAAGTAAATTCATTATACTGGAGGTACAACGTCTAAACATCATCTCAAATGCTATGACTTCTACCATGATTTTGTTGATCATAGCACACCATTTGGAGCTCCAAACACGTGAGTTAAATGCATTGGAGAAGTTAACAAAAATTTTAAGAGATCAATTAAAGTTTCAAATAAATCCCTACATCCAAGATAATCACATTTTGAATATAACTTAATTATATCGAAATTCAGAAGTCGATCACATTTGAATATGCAAACCAATCAAATCAGCTTGTAAAATTAAGAGAAATTTGACAAAATTGATGGACTTAGCCACAAAAGTAATTGACATTGTAATTCACATGGAGCATATATAAATCCCCATGATGCTCATGGGGGAATTATAGTGGTTCGTCTGTGAGGTTCAACTTTTTCTTGTGTAAATCTTCTCTTAGTCTCAGCTTTTTCCGTGTTGAAATACAGAAGATTCAACACCAAAGAAGTTGAGAGTAAGGGAGGATTTACACAAGGAAAAGCTGAACCTCACACAGGAACCATTGTAATTTCCCCATGAGCATCACGAGGGATTTATATATGCTCCCTGTGATTGAGAAAAGATCATCAAAGTCGAGCATCAAAGTTCAAAGTAGAAGGGGTTACAATTTTGGCAATTTGAGATGTTTCATTTTAATAAACATGATCATATATCTTTTTCATTTTCAAATGTTCATTAACCCCTAAATGTTTGAAGCACCAAAATTTGGTGTTGATAATAGTTTGAAGTTCATCAAATCTAACTAAGTTTCTATTTTTAGTAATTTATATTTTTGTAATGTTCTTCTTGAAGTCTAGTTTTAGCATCAAAAATCTGATTTTGAAAATGATTGATTATGATTTTTTTATTCAAGATTTTGTACAAGGATCTTGACTTTCCATAGTGTTGAGAGCTCTTGGAAATGAGCCTCAAATACACTAGATCTTGGAGAAAATTTTACATTGGAAATGCATTTAAAAAAACTTAGAAGAGATTTTGGAAAGTGGTAAAGTGATTGGAGTTGCCTTCTTTATCATTATGTTTTTTTGGTGTTCAAATTTTTAAATCCAACATGTGAAAAGAGGATTGAAAGACTATAAGTCATATATGCAATTTTAACACCCTCATGATCAAACATTATAATCTTTCAATCCATAAGTGACATTGTTGTGTTTTAATTTCCTATGTAACCTCTAACATATCTAGTTTGAATTTATACAGTTACAATTCAAAAAAACTCAAGAAAACTTATTGAAATGTTGACTTTTTGTTCAAGTTAGGACAAATTCCTAGAAGCTCAAAAAAGGGCTCAAACATTTAGGGGTTAAGGCCCATGTTGCAAAATGCAATAATAATTGAAATCCAATTTCAAAACAATTTGACACTCTATTGAAGAACAAAAAGCTTAAGCATACAATTATAAATATTACTCTTTACAATAACAAAAATTTCGTTCAATTGGAAAGGGTTGGCAACATAAAAAGAACTTTCATAGTGACCATGATGTTTACAAATGATATTTAAAAAATGGAAACACAGTTGATTAAATGCCAGTCTCCACTAATATTTAAGGACATGAAATAAATTGTAGGTTGATACAAATGTGTTGTGCAAGGTAGAAGATAAGCTACTGTCATGTGTTTTTTTAACAAGGGATTTCACTAAGGTTTTAAAAAAGTTATGTGCACTGCAATAATTATTAATCCAAGCATGTTTAACCCTTAACTCTCAAAGGATTGAGGAGCCCTTTGCGGCCAATATAGAATTTGGTATTTTCTTGTATTTGGAATGCATTCACACCTTTATTACATTTGAGATCAACATAGAAGTTAGAATATAGATCAATGCGGTTTTAGTGAGCTAGTTAAGATCTCAAATCAAAACTTTTTATTGGTAGCAATTGTCAGTTATACAGCAACGTATATACTATGCAATATGTAGAGCGGTCCTTTAAGGGTTAAAGGACCAATTGACCGCCGTAAGCAATACAATACAATGCAACACCATATTTGTTATAATGAGAGTTTTTTAGTGAAATGAGAGGTAATTTACCCGAAATACAAAAAAAAAATTTAGGTCAATTCAACAAAAGGTTTTAGGTCAATTTGAGCTATTTGACCTAAAATTGAAAGGTTTCATGTCAATTCAGCTCAAAAAACTTTCATTTTAATGAAAATTGGTGATTTTGGATGGAAATTGGTGATTTTGGATGGAAATTGGTGATTCTGGTCAAAATCTAAACATGTTTATTTTGAGAGATCCCCATTCTCTCATTATAACAAATATGGTGTTATGTGTTTTTCTTGTATTTGGAATGCATCCACACCTTTACTACATTTGAGATCAACAAAAAAGTTGGAATATACATCAATACAATTCTAGTGAGCTAGACAAAATCTCAAATTAAAACTTTTCATTGGTAGCAAATGCCAATTATACAACAACGTACATACTATATCCTATGGTTGGTTGGTCCTTTAAGGGTCAAAATGTACATGCTTACTAGCTTGAAATACATGTGATTTGTTGAAATAAAAAAAGTTCATTTACACTCAACTTTTGGATATGACCTAAAATAAACACTTGGAGCGTTGTCTTGAAGACCCTGAAAGAAATAACTACTATAAATGTTGATAAAAGTTATCATTTTTTGCAATCTTTGCCCTTTCTCCACTAGTGATTCCAACAACCACTGTCATTGTCTCCCCCCCTCCAAATCATGTTTGCATATTTCATACTGGTATCACCTTTAAATCCAGATGTATGCTGAAAACCCATGTTAAAAACAAAGTGGATTTCATCTAAATTTTCAATATAATCTTCTTTGAAAAATCTAGATGTACAATCTCTAGAAAACACACTAAGATGTTAGGCAATGAGCATTTCAGTGTGAAACTCCTTTGCAAAGCTGCAAGTCAATTGTGCTGTTTCTCTCATTACGACGATGTCATATCCAATACAAAACTACCTAAAATTTTAATCTTACAGTTATTGAAAACAAAAAGTTAAAGTGTTTTTTGTTTGTTTGTTTCACCTGTCCAAATTGATTCTGTAAAGAGTATTCAACAAATTTCCAAAAAATGTCAATGCAAAGAAGATGGCTCCATCTGTACATAAACTTTTATATCCAACTCCATTTGGTTTTTTCAAAGCCTTTGGAAAAATTTGAGCCCTCCACAAGGTCCCTAAGAACCTTTTTCAAGGGGTCTCCTTAATTGTTTTATTTGTATTTTGGGATAACAAAAATTTCTTACACCCTAATATGCCTTTGGGTACAATCATGGCTAACATTGGCATGCCCAATTTTCATTGGGTGTCACAATTACATGCACATATTACCATGTTTCTTTTTGTCTATATTAAATTCTTCAACCGAGTACTTGTGAGGGTAACATTTAGTTATGATTGTGTACAATAGTCGGAGAATAATTAAAAAATTGTGACATAGTACTAGATTGTCATTTTCTATTCATAATTTTTGTGATGTACAATAGGAAAGTCATACAAGGTAGAGACACTTCACACAAATTCTCACATGCTTCTAATGTACCCGGCCTAGGCTCAATAAATGTTAAGAGTATCAATTCTTAAGGACCTTGTGAAGGGTTCAATATTTTGCTAATGTATGTTTTCCATCATTATTCACCACTAAAGCATTGAATTCTATTAAATTTTGCTAAAAGTTTGCTTGCAAGTTCTTTGAGGGTTTTCATAGAAGATTTTATAGCTAACATTTACAGATAGAATGAATATAGTTAGTGCTTGTCGAAGCACCCAAACTTACGTATCTAAACTAAGCCTCTAAAATATTATTTCTACATGAATCAACAAAAAAACAAAAAATAAGACCAAATTCAGAAAGAACATTAACAAACTTGAACTTCAAAAACGATAAAATTCTAGTATGAGCTTATTAATATGTAACCATTTTCCCATGACACTTTTTGTCACAACATTCAGTAACACTAGTAAAAGCTACCCTCCCTCCAAGACAATGGTGTGGAATATTCCACACCCTTCTTTAACTATGGGGACACTTGGCTGAATTTTTCAGAGCTTATGAAAGGGAGGCTTAGTTTAGTGCACACACGTTGAGGGGGCTAGACTTGTCAGAAATTTTTTTTTTTTTTTTTAAAACTTTTTTTTTTTTTTTGTCAAGATGAAGTTCGTGGATGATACCTGAAAAGAGGGAAAGGCAACCTCTCTTCAGGCTACTGAATGTTATGGCTGCCAAAACTTGGGCTGACTTTTGAAACACAATTTGTGGGTTTTCCAACATGGAATTTTGTAGCTTGAAAAGGACCTAATACAACTAAATTTTCAAGTAGAACGGTATCACATTACACCCTCAAGAAGCTTAACAAATACGCTATATGCTTATTTATGTAGTAACTTGGAAATGCGGCCTTTTATTCTCACAAATTCTGCGAGTTCCATTATGAACGAACATTTTATTTTATTTGTTTGTGACTTTGCAAAATTGAAGAGATTGATTACTAGACCTCTCACTTGAAACTAGACTCTATTTTGAACCCAATTGGAGTCATGCTTTTCAACACCTCACATCTGAAATTCATTGCTATATCCGTTTGCACAAACGGCATAGTTTTATGTACCAAAACTTTAGTGATGCCATAGACACACTTTGAAATACTGAAATTGCATCTATTGTCATCTTGTAATTGAACACTAATCAAACTACCGGTATCATTGCAATTCAGCTTTCACCAAAAATAATTGAAATAAGGTATGGAGGACGTTGAAATTGTATGTTGTAGCTAACTTAAGCTTGTAACTTCTTTAAAAAAAAAAATTAGAACAATCAAATTTCTACCTTCAATCAAGGTTTCAAAGTTTCCTAAAGTTTCATGAACACCAAAATTTTGTGCCTTGTGCATTGAGGGGTTAAACCATGTACTTCACATATGAGAAAATTTCAATTTTTTTTTGAATTTGTTATTTATATTTGGTTTTTTATTATTTTTATTATTTTTATTATTTTTATTATTTTTTAAATTTTTATTTTGGGTTTCATAGAAAGCAGGGCCCAATCAAGATATCCTAAAAAACAAAGAGCGTCTTAATCAGTACAAATATTTTAGAGATGTCCAAATTAGCACTATTATGTTGATTCTAATACCTTTTCTTAATAGTGAGAATTATAGCACTTGGTCAAGTTCAAAAATTTGGAAATTGCGTGTCTAATTCCTTTACATATTAATGATTCAACATTGATCAATCCAATTGTCAAAAAGGTAGGTGTATGGTAAATTTTTTTGGGTATATGTTTACATTGAACCTTGCACAAAGGGTATGCAACAATAGGATTTTAACCACTCTTAGGAAGTTTGTTGAATCAAACATACCTTAAATGAAAGATTAGCCACTCTTTTGCAATGTACTTGGTAATGCAACAACAAAACATTTTCTTTTGCATCAACTATTAGCCTTGAAGGATTTTGTTATATATAGATGATGGTAAGTTCATTAGATAAAAAAGTTGCAACAATTTTGTAGCGATTTGGTGTGATGAAATAGTTCCAATATGGTCATTACAAAAGTGTGTGATTAAAGTCATTTTTTTTGTACTACATCTACAAAGAACTATATTAATAACATAGCTCAAAACCATTGAACTGCTATTATCATAGTAGAGAGTTGACCTTCCTAAACTGTTGAGTTATAGCAAAATCAACCAACGTGTTCAAAACTAGTTATGGATTTTCAAATGTAAAAATGTATAGACACTTGCACTTGTTGTTGTAGGGACAATAACCACTCATCCTTTGTTTTTTGATGAGCATTGAAAAGCTCAACAATAATGTCAAGGCATGTAAGAGTGTGTTCCTTGTTCCAAGGATTTTTCTCACACCTTATTGATTGAAACTTTTAAATAAAGAAGGAACTTGCTAAGAAAACAACATCCGTCCATCATACATCCACCACATCACTTACTAAAAATCACCTCTACATATCCTCCGTGGTGTTTAACTTAACCAAAATACTGTGCCATTTAATGACTCCAAAGCAAATAATATTAACCCCTAAATGCCCGAGGCACCAGATTTTGGTGTTGACAATATTTTGAAGTTCAAAAAACCTAACTAAGTAGCAATTTTTAGTATTTTATAGTTTTGAGCTATTCTTTTTGAAGTCCAGTTTTAGCATCAAAATTCTAATTTTGAAAATGATTGACTGTGATTTTTTTGTTCAAGATTTTATGCAAGGGTCTTGACATTTTGTAGTGTTGAGATCTCTTGGAAATGAGCCTCAATTACACTAAATCTTGGAGAAAAAATTACACTAGAAATTCATTTAAGAAAATTGTAGAAGAGATTTTGAAAAGCTGTAAAGTGATTGGGGTTATGGATGTGATATCCTTTAACCTTATATTTTTTGTGACCAACTTTTTAGATTCAATATGTGAAAAGAAGATTGAAAGGCTTTAAGTCCGTTTTGCACTTTTAACTCCCTTATGACCAAACATTATAATCTTTGAATCCATAAGTGATATTGTTGTGTTTTCTTTTCCTGTGTGATCTCTAACATATTTGGTTGGAATTTGTACGATTAAAATTTAAAAAATTTGATGCAACTTATCAAAATGTTGGATTTTGGTTCAGTTTAGAGCAAATTCCTAGAAGCTCAAAAGAAGCCTCAGGCATATAGGGGTTGAAGGGGCAATGTAAAGAGCCCAATTGATTGGAGGACACCCTCATTGTCCAAGTGTATTGTTGTCGAGGACTTTAGCCTGCATTGTTGTGAGCCCTTGATGTGGAGTCTTCAACAAACATAAGCTTAGGGCATCTCCTGCAGCATGCTTTCCAAGCTCTAGAAAAATGAGGTTTCATGGGGAGAATGACGCGAACCTTCATGGCAACGTTTGAAGTTCTCCTGCAGCTTTCAAACTTTCCTGACCTGCACCTGAGTTACAACAAATGGCACAAGTACACCTGGCTATGGAGTGTGTGAACAATGCGTAAACAGTGCTTGGGAGGGACCGTGAAGGGAACATGGAGAAAGCTTAAATTTGACGGGAATGAGGCTCAATCTCAAAACCCCGAAACTTGCACAGGGACACATCGCGCGCTATTGAGAACTTGAAAGGCGAAAACCGTTATGGCTAGGGAATACAAGGCTATCTTGACGTGCTGCAAGAGATGCTCTTACTCGTCTCTCCATTCACCGGAGGGCCTTCGGGTGTCTCTTCGCCCATCTTCGCCCATTTTTCTATTTACAGTATAACTTATATGAACGTCCACTGGACGAACGACGACGACGAAAGGCAGAGAGTCACGTGCAGAGCACGGCGGCACTGGCACACGAGTGCCTGCGCCTCCTGTCGCTTCTTCCTTGCGCTGTCCCCGGGGTCGTCGTCCGTCCTGGCGCCCTCCATTGCTCCCGCACTCCCCTTTGCTGTGCCTCCCTGCCTGCCGGCATCTGGCCTGTCTCTCGCAATTCTCTTTCATCCCGACACCAGGCTCCCTCACTCACTCGCTCACTCGGTGCCTGCCCCCCCGCCATGCCCCGCCTTGGCTTCTCGTCCGTCGCGGCCCTGCTGCTCCTTCTGCTGGCCCTGCCCCTTAGCGTGGCAGGCGCCGGTGCCCGCAAGGGCGGATGGGCCTCCACATCCCTGCCTGTCTCTGGCATCATCATTCCTGGCTTCGCTTCTTCGCGCTTGCGCGCTTGGGCTCTGCTAGACTGCCCTTACTCTCCCCTCAATTTTCAGCCTCTCGATCCCGTGTGGCTCGATACCAAGAAGGTGCTTCTATCAATTTTGCCCCCCCCCCCTCCCTTTCGTCCTACGCGTGTTCTAACTCGCCCTTCTTTCTTCTAGCGCTTTCCCTCATCCTTTTGTCTTTACTTTTTCCAGGTTTCTGAAATTCTGGTCTGGACGTGACAATTTTCGTGTTTGTGGCAGTCTCTCTACCGCCACATACATTCATGTCCTGATCTTCATCATTCCTGTAGTAGTCGTTTCTTGAAAACTGCTGGCCAGGAGCTTCCATTTTCCCGTTGTAATTCGGCTCTATTTGTTTCGTTCCAGCTGAATGTGAGTGAGGGAGACAAGCACCATCTTGTGCAAAGACGTGCGGGATTCGTTCCAAACCCAGCATGTTTATTGATGAGCGGCCTGTTTATTGAAAAATTCAAGGAAAAGTACTACTGTTGAAGGGACAGTATCGTGCATGGGCTGACATGGCAAGATCTAGTGATCCACTACTTTGATCCGACTTTGATTACACTTCCACATTCACTTGGCCCACATGTTCCGGACGCTGTAGCATTTTCCATGGACAATCGTCATGTTAATCTAGAAACTCGTTTTCGCATTGGGCTTAACATCCGTCAGTCAACTTTGTTCATCATTCTAGTTATTTTGAACTGGCAGGTATTGTCCGTGCTCAATTGCTGGCTGAAGTGTATGCTACTTGAACCTGTGACTCAAGCGGACCACCCTGAGTGCAAGTCGCGCCCAGATACGGGGCTTTCTGCCATCACGGAGCTGGATCCAGGCTACATTACGGGTGTGTGAAATGGACTCTGTATCCCCCATTGCTGTTGATTCTCTGCTGCTATGCAACACGATGAAATCAATGCAATTATTATTCGTCTACTCTACGCATTGCACAATTGTATTCTGCTTATGGAGGTGCGATGGTGCTAAGTGGATACAGAAGTTCCCCTCATTCTTGTCGCCTGATCTGGCCCGATGTTGCAGGCGCATTGTCATCCGTCTGGCGAGAGTGGGTCAACTGGCTCGTGGAATTTGGAATTGAGCCAGACGCTATTGTTGCAGTGCCTTATGACTGGCGTTTACCAGGGGCAATGTTAGAGGAGCGAGACCTCTACTTTCACAAGCTCAAGTAAATGTTGTGCTGGAAACCGCGCTCTTGATTTCGGATATTTAGACGGGTGGTGATAAGAGAAGGTTTCGCTCTTGAAAGATCAGTAGTGTAAAACAACGCAATGTACTTGCTTTAGGCTGTCCTGGTCAAGAACACTACTGTATGAGCTGATAATATTGGTTCATGAACCTCTTTTCTGTACTACCGGTATGGTACTTACCGTCTCTTTTGTTCATAATGTTCAGGATAATATTCGAGACCGCCCGGAAGTTGCGTGGAGGTCCTTCTCTAGTGTATGCCCACTCAATGGGGAATAACGTGTTTCGCTATTTTCTAGAATGGCTGAAGTTGGAGATTGCTCCCAAACACTACTTGGAGTGGCTCGATCACCATATTCACGCATATCATTCTGTTGGTCTGCCTGCCTCTCTTCCTCCCAATTACCTATGGATTTTGACAGATCAGATATTGCTTGCGGTTATGTCGTCATTTCACTGTACACGTTCATGGCGATCCTTTGTTTACATCTCTAGTTGACCTGATTGTCTTCTTTCCCTTTGAAGATATAATCAGTTACAAGTTCTCTTATAACATAAATTAACTATTGGTCTACTATTCGAGGCTCTCTGATTGGGTTTATGGGCTGGGCCTCAGGTGCTCCATTGCTAGGTGCAGCTGAATCTGTGAAGGCGCTTATGTCAGGCGTCAGTTTTGGGCTACCAATTTCCGATGTAAAGTTTGCTCCAATTTTCTCTTGCTTCATTGCATCATGTTCCTCTTAACGACACGAGAGTTTTGTATTATACAAAGTTTTGCCTTCCAAATGTAGAATTCTCGAAAGTGGTATTTGCAAGGATGTTTTTTAGGTTTTATGTGAATCTTGCAAGAATATTTACTGGGCTGCACCAAGAAAATTCATTGTGCCATTGAGATAACAAGATAATACAATCATGTAACATTCATGTGTAGTGTGTATTTGACGGTTGTGCTCGAGGGAATGTTGAGGTTTATATCATTGCAGTGAAATTCGTAAAAATTCGATGGAATCTAAGAAGTGCACTAACTTCGCCAGAATACTTTTACAAAAACAGGGAACAGCAAGGATGATGTGCAATTCGTTTGCTTCATCTCTTTGGATGCTGCCATTCTCGAAGCACTGCCATGTGAATCACAAGAGGTTCAGTAACTTTAGAGGAAGTAATCCTTTGGAGGGACCATACCTGGTCTGTGATAAGAGGGAGTTCGAAGGGAATTGGTCGAATTGGCCTGTCGCTCTTTTGAAAATCGATTTGCCAGCCTCTCCAGGTAACCAAGGGTACGGACTTTTCTTAGAGGGTAAAGTAGGGTAATCACAAAGGATAACGAATCACTTTTGCATTATATTGATTTTCCTATATGTTTCCCTTACTTATGAATGCATTTTACTTTAGTTTCTTTTCTTGACTTGTACCAAGTAGTTTGGCTATGATAATATCCTGAACTTGGTCCTAGTTGTACGATGTAAATGCTGTCTGTTGCTGTTATTTTTACTGGATTGACAGCCTGGTTTGTTTGTGATAATCTAGGTAGCTGTCCGGCCACAGAGTTGGTTGCTCACCCAATCGACCCACTTGCACCAGATATCATGGGTCAAACATCTCAATGCAGTACGCCATCTCAAAAATCTTATTCAGCACTCCAAGTTTCTACTGGGACTTTCTTGCAGGATATTGTGGAGCATGATATCAACAGTTCTTATGCACTTCAACATCTCATCAAGTACTGCATCAACTCTTATTTTGATACAATTTATAGACATGATACTTTGGACTTGTGTCTTTGAGAAAGTGTACTATGATGCCTCTCTTCTATGATGTCTTTAGGTATGGTTGGTCTCTCATACTAGAAACAGAAGGCGAGGTTGATTGGGGCATTCACGATAGAGAACGTGCATTTGATATGGTTACAGATGGTAATAATTTCTGTGATGACAGGTACTACATGGAGGACCCAGTTTTGAATCCGTTGACACCGTGGTCAAGGCCGCCAATCAAGAACATCTATTGCATTTATGGCGTGGATATGAAAACAGAGGTAAGTTTATTACGAGTACGACTGTTTATATTGAGCGTCTCATTGACTCCTTTCTTTCTTTTCGAGACCATGTATGCAGGAATGCAGGATTAAGTGATGATTAAGAGAGGTATGCCATTGCTGTTTGCGCTAGCAATTGGAAGCTTGTAAGGATCATGCATCTTGGAATAAAGTTGGAATTTTGCCGGGTTCTTTTGGTCAGGTGGGTTATCGCTATTCACCTAGTGGTAAACCGTACCCTGATAATTGGCTTATGACCGATATTATTTACGAAACTGAAGGAGGTCTCCTGCAGTCAAGGTTAGTTGGCGTGTATTGCTTTCAGCCTTTTCATTCATTTTGCCATTTGCTACCTGGTGAAGCATCCTCTCGTGCTTGCTTCTTGATCAACCGTGGGTAAACATGTAGAGTTATACTTTTGATGCCACCCTTTTCGAGGATAACTTTCATGATGCATTTTATTATGTTTTCTTCCTTCTTGGGATGTTTCGCTGTTTGGAGCATCGGATTTGCATTTTATTTCGAATCTTGATGAATTTCCTGGGAGCAGGTCAGGAATCAAAGTGAATGACAGCACCGGTTCATCAAGTGGTGATGCTTCGGTGAGTCCATTCTACTTAATGCTGTATTGTTGCAGTTCTTTCCTTTGATGTGCTAGATTATTACAACTTTCTATCGTCGTGGCAGAATAATAGATCTAATAATGGGTTGTTCGCAGGTGCCATATAATTCTTTATCGTACTGCAAGACATGGCTTGGTCCACAAGTGAACATTACCAGAACTCCACAGGTTTCTTCTTGCACTTCTACGAGTAGAACTTGAAATTTTATCTGCTCAGATGCATTAGTAGGTTACGTTGCTCAGTACAACCTCAGATAGCTGGCTGTTTGCAGAGCATTTTTCCACGGCTTTTCCGTAGAAAGTAGTGGACAGAACGGCATCCTAGCATTGCATTTGAACCTCATACACCTTGACCTTAGTCTCCTGGGAATTGCTGAGGTACTTATTACAGTCCGTGTTACCTCTGACTACTTGAATCCGCTCGAAGCTTTGTCCTCAGAATTAGATTATCTGTCCTATTAAACGCTCGGTGGATGAAATGCAGACTGCGCATGAAGCTACAGATATGCAGGAGCAATTGAATGTGGAACATGATTGGGAATCCGACATTGTCTCCAATATGACTCGAGATAGTAGAGTGAAATATATCACGTATTACGAAGATGGAGTTAGTCTTCCAGGAAAGCGAACAGCTGTTTGGGAACTTGATAAAAGTACGTGAGTAATGTAGGTAGCCAAAACAAAGGTTATACAGTGCGAAATAAATCGTGTTGCTCGTTTGAAAAACTCATATTCAACTTTTCCGTGTCGTGATTTATGTAATACGAGTATGCCTTGCACGCGCTTTGCGCTGTGCCTCAGTTTTTGGTGACTTTTCATCCTGCCCTTTCCTCTCCCATCCTCCGCTTGAATTTCAAATTTTGGGTGACCGACATACACCCGGTGCTTAACACCCAATACTTTATAATAGAAGATTTCAAACTTGTATTAGAGAGTTTAGAAAATAGTTTTAATGGCTTTTCACCCTCCCTTTGGGTACCTTTTCCCTTCCCCCTCTCTAACTGAATTTTTGGTGTTCATAAGAGAATTATATTGCTTTACAGACAGACACTTTAGGCTTTATAATATAGATAATATGAAGTACAGATAGTTGTCTAACTCTTGCTTGTGGATCTTGTGGATCTGCAGTTGACCACCGCAATATTGTACGATCAACAATTCTGCTGAGAGAGCTTTGGTTGGAGACTCTTCACAGCTTCCACAAAGATGCCAAGCGGCTATTTGTATCAAAAGGTCATCGCCTGGGTCATGGCGCTGTCTTCAATTTCAACTGTTGGCTCGATTGTAAATCCAGCTATGGAATTGAAGAGGATGCTGTTAGTGCACATGTACCGTTTAAATGACTCCATCAGTTGTAGCTGATGCTGCTGCCTGTTGTTATTTGATGCAGAACGACGAGAGCCTATGCGAGATGAGGATTGTTTCTGGGACTATGCAAAAGCAAGATGTGGCTGCCCAGATAGATGTGAATATAGGTACTTTTCCACGTTCGCTTCTGTGTTAATTTTCAGTGGGTTTTGGAGTTATGTTCTTTTAGCCAGCTAATTTGGAGAGCGGCTGAAATGGAGACACCTTGTCACTGTTCGTAAACCGTTCATTTTGTTATTCTTTAATTCAGTGTCAGAAGCTGCTAAACGAAGATATTGCTTGTCTAGCCGCAATTTTCTTCTTGCTTTAACGTCAGTAATATTTTGGATATTTTAACCTCCAAGAACTGACAAGAGTACGGCGAGTGAGTTCACGTGCAGGTATGTTTTCGGAGATGTCCATCTGGGCCAAAGTTGCCGACTGCAAGCTTCTTCTGACAAGGATCACATCTTGCGCTACATCTGATTCTTAACCATCGCCTTCTCTATTCAGAGAAGCACCGTGAGCCTTTTGGTTATTTCCCAATTTTGCATATCTTAGGCAGCAGAGTACATCAGTTGTGAGATCAGGAATAGTGTGTCTTGTAGCTACACTGTACATTTTATCGCACTCTACACAATTGAGCCGCAATCGATTTTACTAGGTAGTACATTTGCCCTAGATTGCTTAAAAGTTGATTTTGTTTAAAGTCTTTCTTTTCTATAGAAGTCTATTTCTACATTAGAACCCAAGGATTAAGCAATGTCAACATGTCCTGTGGCAGTGTGCATGTATGGTGGGTAGATATACAGTACAGCCATAGAATTCACGCTAAAGGAAGCTGCCATCGCCTTGTTGGATAATTTGCAACACATGTTGAGTAGTGTCATATGTGTAAAGGGCCAATCTGCATAAGTCAGCGCCATTATCATTGCGTATCAACACGATTATAATCATACTATAATTATGTGATGTCTTTGAAGATGCCATTTAGTTTCACCACATGTCAAAGTTGGAAGTTGAAAAAGGAGATAATGTTGCTGGTTATCACATGTGGTACCTTGTGCAAGAAAACTTATGTCACGTTGATGCTCCTTCCTCTTGAAGTTTGACAACCTAGAAGTTCCATAATGAAAGGTGATGATGCAATTGCAAGCAAGGTTGCACTCAAATTTTTTTTAAGATGTTGGGAATCCCCAAAATTTTATCTTTTCAACTAGTATCTTGAGAAAACCCAAGAGTGTTGTCTGATGATGATGTGGGTAATTTTCCTAAAAAGTAGGTTTTTTTTTTAAACATGAAGTTTAGTCCTTCTCATGAATCCCAACTACGATGCAAATGCATGGATTGGGTGGGGTTTTCAATGTAGCTCCATGTCTCTACCCCAACGACGCTATTGGGGGAGCGGCGAGCAATGAGCTTGTGAGCCGGGAGTGGGAAAGTCATGAGCATGGAGCCTAAATCCTAAACATTTGAAGCATAAATGAAAATTTACAGTGATGAGTTTAAACAATTGTAGTAATTACATGAAAATAGTACTCAAATTAAGAATGGGGTCCTATTACCATGGATATTGGGTTGCACCTATGACCGTGTAGTTGAAGTGGATTAAGCCAAATGTTTGAGGTTTTCTAAATCGTTGTAGCACATGACAGGGCATTAATAAAATTAAATAGGTAGTATTCAAGAAAAAGAAGAGTAGGTGCAAAAATTGAGGGAATTTGATTTGGCATGACTTGGTAGTGTAAAACACGGGTTGTCGAAGCGTGAGTTCAGATCTGATGAGCAGTAGTGAGTGTATAGTTTTGGGTATAATTATTTGGTCACAAATAGAGAAGAACAAAACAGCCGTCATCACAAGTAGCTTCAAATATATTACCTCCACGATTACTAGACATTTGAAGCCACTTGTTGTAGACGGTCTTCGACAAATTGCAAATAGGCATATCCGCCAGCTCTTCTAGGTTGAAGTTCTACATGCAACACACAGTAGAAGTTCTATTACTTTGTAAGAAATATGTTGAAAATGTTCATGGGCAGTGATACTCCTAGAACATCATTCTTGGCATAATGTTCACTTGCAGTAAACCTCAATGGAGTGAGGTGCATTTTTTTGTGAACAGTAGCATCTCTAGGACATCATTCTTGGAAGAACATTCAAGTTCGTTTTTTCACGGACATGTAGCACCTTATGAAATCATTCTTGGAAGAATGTTCAAGTCCATCTCTTTGCAAACAGTAGCCATCCTTGGACATCATTCTTGGAAGAATGTTCAAATAATAGAACCATTATAGAAGAAACTTCCACTGGAAGTTTGTAATTTATTTTCACAAACACTACATTGTCTTCAAGATCATTCTTGGACAAATGTTCAAAAAAATAACCTAGTCTCCGGTACTAATTGAATGAAGAAAAATTTAAACAACATATGAGAGGTCCCAAAACAAGCTAGATTGCACCAATATGAAATACATTTATACGTCAAGCAATACACATAAAGAAACAAAAATTAATTATTTGAGATGGTAGGACCGCGGAATACATACCATTTGTGAAGGCTATCCCATTACTTGTTTCACAATAGTAGGTGTGCGGCTTCTCCTGGTCACCCTAAACCCATGGTAATAGAACCTCTTTGTAAATTTTAAGGTCTGAAACTAACCGTTCACATGCTCATAGGTTCATGGGCTCCCGCTCACAAGCTCGCCTCCTAGCAACCCTGCAACGATTTCAGTTCCCTTGAGATATTCTCCACCAAGAAAGGGACCAAAAAAAATTAAACCCTGACATGCCTTGCTTTACAAGTTGTGTATGAAATTTAAATGTATCATTAGAATCTGATGCACTTTATTGTGTCTTTATATTTTAAGAAATCTGAACTTGTTCAAGATAAAATCTGAGTTTATGGATCAATTAGGCATATTTTGACTTTTAAAATGTCACATCCAATTTGATGGCAACACTACAAGGGCAGGTACAACCAAACCTACTATTAATAAATTGAAGCTCATCATTTGTGCTGTCAGTTAGGACGCCTTGCTTCGGTCATGTAATTGACCAAACTCTCTCAATTATCTTGTCAGAATGGTTAAGGTGAAAGGGGTAATTCTTGCTATATTCACATCACCCCTTGGTGGAATGCGACTGTAAAGTAATATATATTTAGTCATCCTCATTGTACGAGAAATCGACCCTAATTGCGGCAATAATAATGGTCCTCCAATTTTTATCGTCTTAGAAATAGAATTGCATTCACAAGTCCAGCAACACGTGCTTGTAAAACGTATGTTCATGTTCATACTTAATATGGACTGATACTCGTTGAGATCCTAACGGGTTTCCATATCCGGTTGATATCCATCTAGAGAACTTCATTTTGCGCTGTACTAGTAGATATACAGTGTATCCTCTCTAGTCTCGATTGATAACCACACAATGCCCTTTGTGCAGTGAAAACATCGTTATTTTTTTAGGATGACTCCTGATCATGTCCTATACCAATGTTATTTTGCCATCAACTCACTGTACATGGGCTTTCCCGCATACAAAACTAGTGTTCCACAAACGTACCCAAACGTGTAGTACATACATATTATTATAACTCTGTTTGCACATAAAGCAAACTACACACTAGCCACTAGATAACCTGAAGAAGCTAAATTTCCAAAAACTTCAAATCCGTCAAGAGAAATAACTATATTGAATTTCCTCTCATAGTTGCAGCACAATGTACTCTTGGTTCTCCCATCATCTTTGGATGCAAGTACAAAACAAACCAACAAAATGCTAAAAAGGCAATGCCATTGCACTACCTGTGCCTCAACGGCACCAACTATTTGCACAAACTCCAAAATCCTCTGGACCTCCTCTTTCCTTTGAGAGGGTCAACTGCAACTCAACGCATACATAACGTCCATTCAGCATGTCCTCCTTTGCAACATTGTGAAGGATTTCATTAGTTATCAACAACAGATGAATCCTCTCCTCACTACAGAATTACCTATTATCAATGCCACTATTGACAATATGTGCACAAATTTATCATCACATGAATGAAATGCTGTGATTCACAAAAGGAAAATTTTGAAACACAAAAACTATTTCACTCCTCACATAGATTTCCAAGTCTATGTTCCTCCTAGCAAGTGCTTCTCATTTGCAACTATGCCGCTAAACAACTAGCTAGCAGTGCCACTAAACTCTATCCAAACATTACATTTGAAGTCCAATTCCATTAATAAGATCTTTTACAAACATATAAATTGAAATACCTGATATATTTCTATGTCTACAACATCTCACCTCAGCCTTGATGTTCACCTTCATTAACGTTGGTAAAAGCAACTGCCTGTACTTGTCATCCAAACAAACACTGCAATTAGAACATCTTCCTGCAAATTGAATGTCTCAAACCATACTATCTGACCATCCCCTAGAACGACATGCCATTATTTTAATATCCGGAGTGGAATTCTATAAGTCTAGAACAACTACCTGCAAATGATCTTTTCAATGAATCATTAACAAGTGTTTCTGATATTGCGTGCAAGCGCCAATATAATCGGAGTTGGTATTGTGGGGTGTTTATTTAAAAATCCATTTCACAAAGAGTGCTGTGCTGTTAGCACTTGGAGTCTAAAAATTGGAATTTAACATGCTTAAACTACATGTGTTCCACGTCAATGTACTGGTTCAGTGAAAATTATAATATTCCTTTACCAATGAGTTCAGTTAGGAAGCTCACCTGTCCTAAGTGAAGCTGTTGCATATTTTTGGAATGCATGGTGCCATTAAGTTCGCGTTCCCCTGTCCCCGTAGAAGTATGAACCTGCGCCTGTAATGCCTTTAATGTTGCAATCTCATTTATAAGATGAAGAATCATCAAACGGTTCCCTATTAACACCTCTGCATTTGAGGGCAACCCTTCCGCTCCCAGCACCATTGACGTCTGAGTAATACAGCTTGCGTCGGCCACGTTAGTATTAGTGCATGTCATACTGTTAAGACATGGTATAATACAATCCTCAACTCTGTCATTGTTCTGAAGCCTCTAGTCATTGCTTTCGTGCTGTATGTTGTGACTAAGTGAGAATGGGTTAATAACCCCATGCATCACGGTGTTGGACCTCAACCTTTTCTTTGACTTCCCACCGTACCCTTTGTCCCAGGACATTTTGTCTTGGACTTCCTAAAGATTCAGCATTCTTCTCAATTTTGATCTAAACCTTTCCCGCACTCCCAATTCTCCGGTTGGTCCCGTTCGGCCAAAGTTCACCCTCATGGCATTAGCGGCACTGCAGTCTGTTGACTTCTTCTTCTTTGTTGGACTCACAGCCTCTTCGCACATTGTCCTCCACGTGTAATCAGTAATGTCTTTAGGTCTACGCTCATTATTCTCAATTTTATCAAAAAGAATTTTACGTCTCCAAGTCACCCCTCTAGCAATTACTTTCCTCACATTCTTAAACATCATAGGACGATTGTACTTCCACGTGTCTTGAACCCAGTCCTCTATTCTTCTAATTTTGTTCTCTGGTTGATCTTTTATAGACTTAATGGATGCATCTAGAGTTTTAGAGAGTAACATGAAATCCTTAAGCTAGTAGAAGAGCCTCGGACCTTTCAACTTCTTTGTGAACTCGTCAACCTCCAACTCGTGTTGAGTCAATCCTTTCCAGAATTGCATGTCTCCATCTCTGATAAACTTTGCATAGATTCTTCTTCAAAGTCTTCTTTTCTCAGCCTCAGTCTCCAAGGGATGCCGGTACCTACCATTTCAAGCTGTTGTTTGTTGTCCTCCTCCTTCAAAAGGTTGTCGCTGTTGCAGTCATCTTCACTGCCAAAGTCGTCGTTGTCATCAGGGCCTTTGACATACTGCAGTGGTTGCTCCCGCACAGGTGGCAGTACATGCTTGGCACGTCCTGCAATTAAGCTCTCATGAACGTCTTGCAACCAACATGTCCTGTCCATGGCAAGTTCATCACTCTTGTATTCTACTTACTATCACCTAGACTAACAACAACTTATAATGTACCAAATCACACGATGCTCTTGTTTGTTTTCTGAATGCAGTAAAGTATGACCACATAACAAAGTAATGGCACACATTTGGACCTTCACCAATTGAGTTACGTAAACAATATTTGGTTAGACAGAAGCCATTAGGGAAGAACCTGTTTCGCGATCAAAGTCAGGGACAACAGTACCGGTATTCCATTACTACCGCTTGGTTGTGATAATACATTTGGACCTGCGTGGTTTGCCCTCTTCTGCGTAAACAATCAACTTCTTCACCATTGTCCTCTCTGAATGGATTAACATGTATAATGCATTCTGAAATCCCAAAGAGCCCAGATGGTTGGTAATTGTTTAGACCGTTGTTAAGACCGCCGGTTCCTTCCAATTTGGTGTTTCTTGACCTCGTCATTTGTAACTCATATCCAGGTAGTGCATGATGGAATTCTCCATATGTAGAGTTCCCTTGGAAGTGCAAGCTTGAATCCATTGTAAGAATCCTCCCTGCCATTACAAACAAACCTCATTAATTTAGCATGCAAATATACAGAATTTCATTGTATATTAAGGAAGTGCATGGTAATGATTTCATACTGAAGTTTGCATTGAAGTAAAAAGGATTGATTAATGTCAAATTACATGTATATTACAAAATTGATAACTTCAATGACTTTCACAATACCATGTTACGCCAACAAGTGACAACCATTGTGTTTTTATCAAATAATTTGCAAAACATACACTTATTGCATGAATTACTTTATTCCTACTCTGAACTTCATGTCATTGAACTTCTTGTTTTCACCGACTGATCACATATTTGAATCATTCCACAATGTATGGGAATTGACGTTCCATACTCCCACTCTCGCATTTCATACGGTAAGTGAATACACTTATGCTACATTCCATGATCTGCAATCCAATCAACACTTTAGCACACACAGCAGGGTAATTTCATTCTTGGGCTAGGAAAGGTGCATTACATGCACTTATTACCACAATTGGAATGTAAACATACAATGCTCACAACCTCATTACACAACAGCATTCTTGATGTGAAGGTATACATCACCTTGTCCTACAGATGAAGAGGATGGCACGACATGGCCTGCACGTTGTGGCGTGCTAGCACCTTCCATGCTAGGTGTTGTCTGTGTAATCAAAGTTCTTGTAATACCATTTTCTCGTCTTGAGCCCCATGCCCTGTCTGGTGCCATATTCATGATCACAGATGGTCGTAGACATTCCACAAATTGCTAGCCCGCTTGAGAAGATGACGTACTATTCTTATGCAAACCAATAGCCAAGCTCCGTTGTTGTGCACTGCTACCACCATTAAGTGGAAATTTGTTGTTGTCCTTTCGTGAGGGGGACCATCCATCATTCTAATTGACCTTTGCATTTGCATATTGTGTAGTTGGACGATCAATCCTCCCACGATCTGTCTAAGTTACAAACTTCTGCTGCCCCCTTGCCTTGGTTTGACCTTGACTTGTCATCATCATTCACAAGCACACACATGCACAGCAGTGAAATCATATTTCCATGAATAAGTAAAAAAAAATTCATAATTACTCATGCTACTCAGTTATTGACTTCCCTAACCGTTTTATACTTTGAAATCCCTTTTTAGTAAATAACATTAATAGACACACTGTTCATTCACTCTCATTAAGCCCACAACTGTTTGTTGCTTTGTACATTTTAAAGAAGAAAACACTACACAGTGATTTCAATGTCATCTATCTAAGTTACTGTATGGTACCCCATACATGACCACATCATGAACTTTTATCCGCGAGCTTATCTAAAAAAAGAAATAATGACATTCCTACAGACTTCATGGAAAGTGGAGGGAAGAACAATTACTTGCTTTGACAAGATGATTTTCTCAATACTAACTTTCAAAATTTGAAATTCTTTAATAACTAACCCTCTAACTAGATGTAATGAACAATAACAAACACTTCACATTTCATTTAGTTTCTATGATAAAACGCATTTCTACGTACCTCTGTTTGATCAGCCAAGACTTTCCTCCATGAAAATTATGTGAAGCCATGGTATTTCAACAAGTACTACAACATGTCCTTCCAATTACTGACATATTGTTCTCTTTTCAAGTATTGTTACATGTCAAGCTCAAATGTGAAGAACAACCCACATGGATGTAAGTCATCCAACTTTACTTCTAAACATAAATAACATTAAAATCCTTAAGAGATATGGTGTGAAAATAACTGGCAATGACTTTACATGCTAAGCTGTAATACAATTGTATATACAAAGCTGCATGTACTATCCCACGTAGTCTATCTTTGAATAATGGATTTCATTTTTGACTGAATCCCAATACACGGAAATAACAGTTATTTCCAAAACAATGTCTTCACTTACTCATAAAGATAAAAACATTATTACTTTTGCTATAACATATACCAAAAATACATTCAGGATCATTGACTAAAGACTCAGGCACTTTTTTGTCAATAACTTCAAATTTTCCACTTAATTTTTATAAGAGCTCTTCCATGCTATTTGCAATTCTTCTCTATGCTTAAATTACATTTACAACTTCACTCTTATATAGTTTCCACCATGTGCCGTGAATTTCATATAGGCATACTTTGATATTATAAAAATTCAACTCTCTTGCTTAGCCTTGAGGCGCCTTTCCATTACATTTTGTTTTTATTGGGAAGATAATGCGCTCCGCCGCGCTTACCAATGTATACGTATGTCATTCACCGTAATGATAGACACATCCACTTTTTTGTAATGGTTGTTACCATGGCTATGCCTTTTACATTGTCACAGTGGGACATACCTTCAATCTCATGCAAGTCCCAGATGAGATCCTCACCAATTGTGAGAAGTTGATGTTGTTTTCCTCTTCACTCCCCTGTATTGCAATTCCCTTGGTCAACCACCGGCGCTTCCAGATAACAACTGCGTTGCAATAGTTGGGTCCACAATTGCAGTATGCAAAGCAATATCAAAATGTCTTCAACAGCGCTGCTAATTGACAACCAAAATGACAACCACTGTGACAGTGCTAAAACCAGCTTTTGCCAGAACTTCATGCGTTTTGATGACTGATTTAGTCTTCATTAACCTAAGGCAACGAAACTTGCTGCAACTCACCGTCATTGACTAGAAAACTCAAAAATTGTGTTGGTTACAATCCAAGTGTAGTAGAACCTCTTTGACACCTCTCGTCGATAAAGTGTACATTCTTGCCATAAAGAGTCATAAACCTTTATGGACACTTCAATAACTTCATTTGCCTTTTGCTATAGTTTTGGTGCATGGAAATGCATTGTACCTGTGGTCCTCACTATTGCACCAATTTTCCGGTAAAGTGGTCCAATCCACTTGCAATGGTCGATCACATTTATCGCCATACCCATATTTATATAGCCTAAAATAGCCCGGTTAAACCACCAAAAAATTTGGATTCTTAGTCTCCTTAAAAATGTACACATGGCATAAGATATTATGTAAATAGGCACTCACAAAATACCTACTTGCTTGCTGTACCCAGCGTCTTTGAAGGTAAATTACCTTTCAAGTTTCTACCTAAAGATATCACCTTCCAATGTTGCGGAGAAAAAACTGAGAGTGTAACTTTAAATTGATAGGTAAGTGTGTTTTTCACCTGGCTTTGTCCTTTCCATTGAGATAACCACTCTGTACTAAATAACAACAAAAGACATTCCTCTTCTCACTGCAAATTTGGCAACCAAATCAAAGTACCTGCATGGTTCATCAATTCACATTCCACTCTTAGAAATTCATTGCCTTCTACATAACACCCAAAATAGAATTTACTGTTGTGATTCTGACCTTTTACTTCTTCCATCTTTATCTTCTCCAACATAGAAATATGCAATGCTCAAAGTTTTTGAAAGCCTACACAGAAGGCAGCAACAAAATTCAGAAGAAATGTTCGCTATACATGCGACTTAAGTGACTGCAGTATTTTATCCAGGATTGCACAACCAGTAACTACTTCATTGTAGATGCAAGTTTGAGAATTTAATCTTGCCGCATACGTTGAGTCCCAAACAATAGAGCAACATACCTAACTTTTTGCTGCGTCGCTGTAGCACTTCTTCCACCATGTATCATTCCTTGGATTCTGCAATCTACAAGCCAGAGACCGTGACTCTCTTTGACATTGTAAGCAAAGCTAGGGTTTCGCTGTGATCTTTATGAATTGCGCATCCAAATTTTCATCATATGAGACATAAGACATTGCTTCCCTGGAACTTCCCACTTCATGATACCTGTCCCGTCAAATTTTGGAGGCAGCACTAACAATTATGATTTTATGAGGATTGATAATCACAAAAGTAACAGCAAGCCACAACTTCCATGTCTTTTCTCAAGAACCACTCCGATTGTCCTCTATCATGTCCTTTTCATTTATGTCATATTTGGTAATGATTACTTGAAACCCTAAATAATTTTATCTAAGATTTGTGGCTGCCCTATCTCTTTCTTGTCTAACAATTACTTGTTATTTTATCCAGAATATGTTACTATGAGCTTTGTCTTTGGAATATGGTGAGGACAATCATGAAGCTACTCTATGCGTTCATTTGATCACATTCACTTCAAGCTCGGCAGAAATCAGCTCCAAATAAACGTAAGGTGATTCTTCAATGAGGCTTTCTAGGAAAACATGTTAGTACCTTTCAAAATTTTGAGATCAACCTAATGAATATTGTGTTCCATTTGCATTTCCATTAGCGTTTCCCTTCATTGTGATGTCCGTCATGTAATTCTCTTAAAGTTTTACATCAGTGTTCACATTGTGTTTCCCTGAAGTGTACAAGATATTGGATTATCATTACATTAATTTTTTTTTTGATCTGGTATTGCAAGGGATGTGATTGTGTGTTTTTAGTGGTAACTCAAAGTTTGTATTATGTAAGAGGAGGCACACGTAAGTCATAGTTTGCCAACTTTGTCGCAATTCCGTACAAATCCTTGAGACAAAGGAGGAGGTCTTTCATATTGGAGAGCATTGCTGGTTTAGGGTTTCAGTCGCAAGGACTTGCAAATACAGTAAGTGAAACACACGGGCATCTCTTTTTGTTGTCAATGATATCACAAAACACACCAATACATTGCCTGGCAATCCTTTACCATGAATTGCTTCATTAATTCTTTAATTGTCATTATGTGTGAAACTATATGAACTTATGAATGTTTTGGTACTCTGTAGTGAAGTGTTTTAATACAGGTGAGGTTTACATGACATTCACATTATTGTAGAAATATACATCATTTTTGTTTATGTTGAAGGTGTCCCACTTAGTGACTTCATATGTAATCTCATATATTCCAATTTCAGGTGCTAATCAAAATGACTGATTACGAATAATTTCAAGCTTACCACAGTGAGAGAGTTGTTGTAGCCCAATTGGGGATATCACGTTATCAATGTACATGCCAAAGGTGTCACGGCTTGAAAGATCAGTTGGTGGAAGTTGTAGAGCTTCACCAGCGCATGCACGAGCGCGACATTCACTTACAGCAACCACTTCTGGTAAGTAATTCTATACCTAATCTTTGTATTGGTACTCATTCCCTAGAGGTCTTTGTGTTACCTTTTTTTCCATGGTATTCTTGTCAGCCACACAAAAATATGCTACATTGTAGATTTCCTTCAATTTCGACAGTAGTTCAGTCGCACATTATCATCTCTTTCTAAGTTTTCATACATCATTGGTACAATGTCCGGATTGCCTAGATATGAAAATGTAATACCGCACATAGGAAATGCAAGTATTTCTATCTTTGTATCTATTTTTTATTTATTGTATAAGGTAAAAACACAATCAAGGGTCCCACTGCACGTGTGTTGTAGAAGCGTTTCCTTTCAATGCTCAATCTCCCATAAAACAAATAATCAAACTAAAATGAAATTTCCTTTGGGTACTTTGAATTGACTAATACAAAATGAGACGCCTAAGTTAGAAGAGGATTTCTCTTTGTCATTGCTGTTGACAAAGATAGAATGAATCAATTTTGTGCATGAGTAATAACATTTTTAATATAACTAAATGGAATGTGAACAAGCGGAAGCCAACATTGACAAAAAAATTTAGAACCCAAAATAAATAATTTGCGGCAGCATTTTCACGTCCTTTTCAATCATGTTTGAATTTCTCTTCAACAATTAAATGCCTTTTGGAGTATCAATTACTAACCTAATACAAGAGTTTCTGTTTACTATGCAAGAAAATCTTAGCTATTCCATTTTGTTAGACCCTTTGATGTGTTTGGCTTTGAAGATCTTCATGAACTGAAATTTTTGAGATTGACCAATTGACACTAGATTGACGTTTAGGGAAATACAAAGACTCTTCACCGTATAGAAGAAGACGACTTCTTCAAAGCTTGTATGACAGGCAATGAAATGAAGACGCTGTGGAAGATGAGCCCAAACAATGGGAAGAGGGTCATCAGAACACTACTGTAGACTACAAAGCGATGGCCGAGAATTTTTTTTCCAGGGCAAACAAGATCCACCGGCTGATGACGGAAGAGGACTCTGTTGTTGATTTTGGGGACTTGACATCCAATGATGAAGAGGTAGACAGAAGTGATACTATTGAAACTATCATCTGTGAGTCAACCCAACCCCTTTATCTTGGTTCATCAACCAGCTGTTTACAGTTCAGCATTATCTTTATGTCTCTTTGTACGTTGTTTTCTGTTAGCCATCACTGCTTGGATGAGTTGTTAACTTTCCTTAAGCATGATGTTCTACCAGATAACAATAGCTGTCCCAAAAATTCTTACCAACTGAAATCCTTGCTGATGAAGTTAGGCTTATCACACAATACCATTCACTGCTATGAGTGTGGGAAAACTTTGTGTTGGAAAGAGAATGTCCATTTACTAGAATGTTCATTCTGTTGCAAACCTCAATACATACCAGGTTTGTCATCTATTCCAAACAAGGTCCTGCGATACTTCTCTATTATAAAAAAATTGCGTAGATTATATAGATGCCCTTAAATTGCACAACTCATGACATGGCATGGAAGTAATCGTTCATAGGATTGGAAGATGAGGTCTGTTGTGGACAGCGAGCAATGGAAATTTGTAGACAACCAATACCTAGGCTTTAGTAGGGACTTCAAAAATGTCAGGATAGGACTCTTGCTGGACGGTGTTAATCCTCATAGTCTGCAGATGGCTAGAAATTTGGTATGGCCAGTACTTACTTTTTTCTACAACCTCCCTCCATACCTACTAACCAAAAAATTCTTCATTTTGCTAACTATGATTATCCCAAGTCCTGGTTCACTTTCAGAGGATACAATAGACACCTACTTACAAACATTTCTTTTAGAAGTGAAGAAGCTTTGGGTAGGTGTTCAAGCAATTGATTTGTCTAAAAAAGAGGGTGAGGATAGGAACTTCAAATTGTGAGGAATGTTGTTCTGGATAGTGAATGACTTCCCTGCGTACATGCTCAAATCTAATCAAAGTGGAAAAGGTTATGTGGGATGTCCCATATGTGGAGAGAATACTTATGCAGAGCACTCAAAGGAAGCAGACAAAATTGTGTTCTTGGGGCACCATAGGTGGTTACATCCAAACCATAGATGGAGATGTGCTCGAGCAGCATTTAATGGTAAAGAGGAGCATGCTCCTCCTCCTCCTTGTCAATTTGGTGTGAGAATAGCTGAACACGGAGCTTCCAGGGAGTCATTCATCAGGGGCGAAGGACGTCCAAAACTTGGATAGTGATCCTGTGAAAAAAAATGGTGTGAAGCGCATGAGCTTGTTTTATGAACTTCCATATTGGAAGGGGAGTATATCAAAACACTAACATGGATGGTAATGTATACCTTCATGTATTACTTTTGTCCAATACAAGATTTTCAGTAACTATAGTTCCCAAAATTCTCTTTTGTAATTGTCAAAATGAATAAGGAAGAGGGTGGACTTAGTAGTGCAATATGAATATTTTAATGAAGAGGTCAATTAGGCTTATGCATGATTCTTTGTGCCTAAACCTTGTATGTATTATCTTGAGCCTTTCCGGCTCATTTAAAATAAACTATCAATTCATGAGAAATTTTCAAAGTTTTGTTTCGTCCTCTTACATAAGCTTGGTTAGTTGTGTTACTACTGGACATTATGAGTTTTAGGATGTCAATTTATAATAGAAGTCATACATTGGTTTTTGACTATCACATGGCATGGATTGGTTGATAATTTGAATCGTATTGTGCATACTGCAGAAGTAAATAAAAGTGTTGGTGGAGCGGCAGAACAATTGATTAAGTTAGTGAAAGAAATAAGTCTGACAACTACATCTATTGATATGATAGAATATGTCATATATGCTATTATAGTGGTATGGAATCTTGTTATACATGTGATAGTTTGTTACCGGTCATTTTTTATAAGGATGATAGGGTGGTAATTGTTTATTTATCTCAATGAATGTAGAGAATTCCATAAGACCATAAATATGATTCAAATGATGGATTGAAGAAAGTGGAGTGTTGGATAAAATTTCGGCACTATGGTTTTGATTTGTAACAGTTACTTCATTGAAATAGAGAGGACTCAAAATTTCAAAAGTCAAGATTCCATGGTATGTAAACATGATCAATTGAAATATTTTTATACCAAAGCGGTCTCTGGAATGCCGTATTCTCAATTTCTCAGTATTTAATGATGACTGTGTTGGATGATTTCATTACTTATAAACATTCTTGCATCAGGTTGAAGTCTTTTTTTGTCTTCCTGAAGTATTTCTATTGCGAGTGGAAGGGTTTGTTTTTAATGGTGTGAGTAGATTGGCTATAATAATGAAGCAAAAAATGCATAAATACATACTGGGTACATGACCACAGTTCCATTGAAGTGACGTTGGAAATTCCAGTACAACAGAAGTAAGGTAGGAGGCTCATAAATGGAGCATCTAAGGGCTGAAACTGAATTTTGGGTATTTGAAACTCCTTTGAATGATTTTCAATAAACTTTCCTTGAAAGATAAGAAGGATCGGCATCTAACCCAAGTTGTTTCATAGTTTTTGGAACTTTCTGGAATTAGTTATGAATATCTAAATTGGAAAGGCCATAGGGCTCTATGATGGAGCACCTCCTTAATTGTACATGAGCTGTACATTGTTGAAGGGCTATGAAAAAGAAGATGTACAAAAAAATTATATTTGAGGAGGTGCTCCATTTGAGAGCCTGCTTCGAACTTGAGACTCCTACTTTACACATGTGTATCTTCACGGATGCTATTCCGGGCACTCCGTAAGGTTGTCACATATGTGTCATTGAATACAACGATTGCTTATTGTATTAGTGACATAGAACTATTACAATAACATCAATGCGTGGCAATGATTTTGTGTATATACTAATGTTTGTTTTTGTTTTTTTAAGAATATGTTGCTATTACTTGTTCTATATTGGCTTAGAAATCTCTATGAACAAGTGCCCATTACACATGTCTACCATACCGTATGTACAATGAAGATTAAAATGAATTGATTAGAGTTTCAAGCTTATGGTTCTTCATGGATATTTGTTATATGGTGAAGTCCATATCTTACTAATTCATGGTAGTGATGCCTGTACAATTTGTATGGATGCTCAAGGCACTATGGCAAGAACATAGTCATTGGTTTGGTATAAGCTTGTATACCATGTATGATAGATATTACTAGTTATATGTTTTAGAAGGTAGGATTTGGTTTTTATATTTTTGTCCGTTCAAAGAGAGTGCTTGAATAATATGTTTTGCTGATATGTGAGTATTAGAGGAAATATTTTGGAAATTCTCTAGTTGGATTTATTGTGAATCTAGATATTCAGAAATGAAATTGAAATGCTCATTCCAGAGTTCAGTCATGACAACAATGCTGATTGAAGCTAATTTTATAGAGAAATGTAATTACAATTTTTAGAAAGTTGTAGGAGAAAGGTTTCACAAGGTCAAACCGCAGAGGCCATTGTATTTTTCAAATTGATACTGTAATACTATTCTGAAAAATGTGTCTAGTATTTCTAGTATTTAACGACCATAGTAATTGATTTCAAATGAGAAGGTATGAAGTTCAAAGCGTGTAATAAAGTGTTCATGATTGCATGTGAGTGTATTATATGTATGAAAGAGAACTACATAACGTTGGATTCCGTATATTTAAAGGTAAACTAGGTTTAATTTACTGTTGGATGTTTAGAGGTATTACAAACATGCACTTTTATAGTGAAGCCGGGTGTCATTGTGAATGTATGGAGGAACAATAACAAGTCACTTGGGGAGTATGTTTTGAAACAAGTCGTTTAGTCTTACTGAATTTTCATTATATTTTCTAGGTAATGCTGCGGGAGCATAACATTTTCTAATATGGTAAAAAAGCATGATGCATGAAGGATTGGACTTGGCAATAATCAGAGGGAATGTACATTAAGTGACTCATTCATATGAGTGTTCTAATGTCTTGGCGTCAGGTATGCAATGAATCATAAGAGCAATAACTTACTCATATGTGGAAAGATTTCTGTACAGGGTCTTGCATGTGAAGTATAAAAGCAAAAGTGCATATACAACTTGAAATGGGACCGGAACTAAATATTGGTTTGTTCAATTCATTGTTTTAAGTGAATGATGATATTAACTTTTTGTGGAATATGACATGAAGGTCAAATAACTCCTTCACTTCTGTCTAGTGTTGTAATATCTGTAGTGACTGTATTATGGTATGATATGTTATTGACACTAAAGATGTATGTGTGCATTTATTGTATGTGACACTCAAGAACTCCCCATCCGTCACACCCTAGACGTGATGCACTATGAGAAGAACTTGTGTGATAAGATCATTCAAATTCTTTTTGGAGAGAATGACAGTGTCAAATCACGAGAGGATTTGCGTGCTTGTGGTATTAGACCACATCTACATCTGAAACCAATCCCTGATGGACAGTCGTACTTCATGCCAGACACTCCTTATGTCTTGACGAAGCAACATCAAGAAGAGTTTATTCAAAGACTTCAGGCACTGAAGTTTCCTTCAAATTACGTTACGCTGTTTAGCCAGAGAGTACAAGGTGGAAAATTACGTGGTCTTAAAACTCATGATTACCATGTTTTATTGGAACAACACTACTAGAAAATTTGATAGAAAATCAATAGAATTTTAGCTCAAATCTGTTGATTTCATTTGTTGATTTGGTCAATTTGATTTGGGTACTTTTCAACAACAGGTTGTTGTTTTTTTATTGATTTTCTGTTGTTTCTTTGTGATTTTCTGTTAACTTTTGCTTACTTTTTTGTTAATTTTTGTTGTTAATTTTTTTTTTATCAATATATATAATTTTTATAACAATTTCTTTTTTAAATAACCTGTACGCAGAAAATTAATTAAAAATAGAATTTTTGGCACTGGCTAGAGCAATTGCGACTTGAGGCCAGCTGCCAGGGGCTGCCAATTGCAAGCACCGAGGCTGGGGTCAAACCCCAGATCTTTGGCTTTCTAGTGAGAGGCTTTCACTCTAAACCCATTGCCACTACACCACCCGCACTTGTATGTGCACACATGAGGATAAAAAATAGATTTGTACACTAAACGTGTTCTTTTAATTACTAAGGAAAGTCAGTAGACTTTGGAGGCCTTTTCAGCCTTGTAATTGATTTAATTTCAAAAAACTCAAAAGGACAAAAAATTGGTTAATGTAGTCTACTTTCACCTCCAACAATTTTTTTCAAATTCCAGATCTTTAATCAAAAGTTATGAGCAAAAATCAAAGAAGGTGTTCATAAATTTAAAATATATATATATATATTTCCACCCCTTTGATTTTTGTTTATAAATTTTGATTGAAATAAACAAATTTCAAAATAATTGTTGCAAGTGAGGTTTAGCTTCATTTCTTATCAAATTAGTTCTTCTTTTTTGAAAACAAAACTCTTATTAGGTTAAAGTAGCCTCCATAATTTGCTAGTTTCAAAAAACATCAAATTTTGAATAGTTATGGAATTAAAAAGTTGTATTCATACAACCAAAATTTCAAATTATCCAAAAGATTGAAAAAGATTCTATAATATTTTGAAGATTTTTGAATCGTTTTTAAAGATTCCAAAAATATTTTATAAGATTTTAATTTTTTTGTTGATCTAATTAATAAAAGAAGTGGAAATATTATAAATGCTCTTTGGTTATTTCAAAATATTAAATTTACCCTTTAATGATTTAAAATATCAAAAAATACCATATTCATTAAATTGGGAAAGAAGGAAGTACCATTTTGAACTCCACCTTAAATCCAAAAAGTTACCTCAAAAAAGGTATCAGATTCAATTTGAGCTACTAAGATTTTCCCCCCACAAGTTCCTCCTTTCAGATGAAGGCGCATGTACCCAAAAAATTCTAAGCGCTCATTTTCAAGCGACCATCTAAAACCTTCAAAAGTTCCAAAATGTACTATATTTCCCAATTTAATGAATATGGTGTTAAAAATACTCTTGTTTTTTGTTAGAGTATCAACTTTACTCCTAATATTTTGAGATAATACAAAAAATGCTCTTTTATTTTGAAACAGCAAATGTACTCTTGTGCTATTTGAAACAAAAAAATTACATTTGGTTTTATGTAAGAATGTCAATTAAACTATACCTTTAGTTATTTTTGAGGCTATTGCAATTTCCCATAATTCACTTTTTTATATAACAATTTTTTGTAACTACTACAATGACAATGAAAATTACTAAAAATAGGGGCATGTTAATTGCAAACTCAATCTTATAGTCAAGTTGTTCAAACTCTTTGTAGAATTTCTGCATATAGATTTATCATAGCAAAATCTATTGCATCAATTGCATAATAACTTTTATTTTTAATATAATATTTTAAATAGAAATTCACTAAAAAGGCACAAAAAACTAGAGGAATTTATGGTATTTTCAAAATTTAAGAACAAAGATTAATTGGCATTTTCACACAAAACCAAAGGTAGGTTTTTTTTTTCTAACTACACAAGGACGTATTTGATAATTTAAAATAGTTGAAGAGCATTTTTGATATTTTCCCAATATATTAAAGGCACTACTGATATTTTTGCAAAAAGCCAAGGGTGTTTTTGATACTTTTGATCTTTGAGGGACATATATGATTTTCTAAAAGAATTGAGGGGCATCTTTTATATTTTTTCATTAAAAAAATTGGTATTTAAAACAACAAATGTTGTATTTTTTATATAAAATTTGGTTGAATTAATGAAGTTGTGTCCAAAAGTGTCCGGATCAATAGAAAACTATTGATTTTCTGTTGTTTTGTTGTGTCCAAAAGTGTCAAGATCAACAAAAAACTATTGATTTTTTGTTGTTTTGGTCATGTTTTTAGTAGACTTAAAAGGGTACTAATTAATGTTAAATCATACCAAATTATGAAAAATGAAGAAAAAAACCACACTCAAAATTCTTAGAGATTCTAATTTTGTTGAAAACTTCTTTTTCTTTAAAACTTCAAAACATTTTCATGTAGTCCAAAAAGATTATAGAGAGATTTCAAAAACAACCCAAACTATTCTAATTTCTTTTTATGAAAAAATATTGCAAAGTTACTTAATGAATTTCAAAAAGATTCTAAAACAACTATAATTAAGTCTAAGAGATTCTATATTTATGAAGATTTTGAACTTTTAACAAATTTCATAATTAAAGATTTCAAAGAGATTATCAAAGATTATCAAAGATTCTTTAAAAACTTGAAAAAAATTCTAAAAGATTCCCAAAGGTTCTTTAAAAATCCTCAAAAATTCTCAAAGATTCTTCAAAACTTGAAAAGGTTCTCAAAGATTCCAAAAAGATTCTCAAAGATTCTCAATGATTTTAAAGATTTTCAAAGATTCTCTAAAATTCTCAAAGATTCTCAAAGATCCCTATAGATTCCCAAAAAATTTCCAAAGATTGCAAAATAAATTCTCAAAGATTCTCAATAATTCTGAAAAGATTCTTGTATATTCTCAAAGATTCTTATAGATTCCCAAAAGATTTCCAAATATTCCAAAATAGATTTTGAAAGATCCTAAAATTTCTGTTGATTTGGACAATGGTGTCCAAATCAACAAAACGTAAGTATTTTTTTACAGAATTATGTTAAATTAGTTAATTATTGTGTGCAAGTGCCCAAAATAACAAGAATCTGTTGATTTTCTGTTGTTTTGGACAAAGTTTTCTACTAGTGCAATTACTACTTGTATGCCTACAAAATCTTGGTGATCCTTTGGTTGTTGGTGCTCTTATGCGTATCTCAAGATTGTTTCGCAAACTGTGTGCAAAATATGTTTGTGTTGATCAAAAAGAGCAGATGATGGAAGACGTTGCAGAGACTATCTGTTCCTTGAAGAAAGAGCTGCTGCCTTCTATGTTTGTAATCATGATGCATCTCCTGATGCATCTAGTGGAGGAGTTATTCATATGCGGGCCCATGCAAAGAAGGTGGATGTATCCATTCGAACGATACATGAAGACACTGAAAGACTATGTAAAGAATAAGATAAAACCTGAGGGGAGTATGGCCTTTGGGTACATGAGAGAGGAGTCCATTGGATTCATCAATGAATATTTGTCAAGGTATACCCCAACTACAAAGAGGGCATGGGATGCAAATGAAGAGCCGTCAATGTATGAAGAAAAACCAGATGAAGCAAAGTTTCAGCGTCCAATGGAGGATGATTTCCAAAGAATGATCCACTCATTTGTCCTCGACAATACACTTCATATGGAACAGTACAGGAGGTACTCTTGAAATTTGCACTTTTTCTCTACGTTAGTCAAAGAACATGATGGTTTTCATATATATATATATATATATATATATATATATATATATATATATATATATATATATAAAAAGTAGACTTTGGTATTGATATGAAAGATGTACAACCGTTATCGTAGTGTTAAACAATGTGAAGACTTAGAATTAACCCCTGAATCATGTAGGGGACATAAAAAATGGTGCTAGTATCACGCAATAGCTGATAATATGTTGAATAACTGAAAAGCGCAAACTTCTAGTGAGATCTCCTTTACTTCACAAAGTGTGTACTAGATAAGAAGGTCGCCTTACCTTTCCACATGATGAGTGACATTCAGCCATGGTTGCTTTCAATGACCCATTAAGGTTCTTTGACAGCAACTATGCACGGAGAGGATCCAGGCTTTGAGTTGATAATTATGGCCACTCTCAGATCAAGGTCCTAGAGGAACTAATCACAAGTTTTGTGCTAGTTGGCTGAAATGACAAAAAACAGTTTGCAATTTATAAACTCCGGCTAAAAACTGGTCAGGAATTTTAAGAAAAAATATGTATAGAATGAAATACAAAAAATAAGCATAAGAGTTGCTGGATAAATTGGTTCAATATAGGAAATTAAGTAAATCTACCAAAACATCTCAAAAATTTCTTGGACCCCGGCTCAGATCCCCTTGGTAAACTGATGGTCTCGATATAAATGTGGTTGTCAGTGAACATTAGGTAGTTATTCTTGAATTGAACAGAGACAGCTGAGGGGTGGACCTTGAACTTCCAAACTTCAGCATGTTTAGAAAAAGCCAGTATACAATTCCTACTTTTGAATTTTTCCTTTAGTTGTTTTGCTGATGTTATGAAGAGGTTTTTAATGTTTGTGGACCGGATCCACGGTTGGTTGTCATCCTGCCGTGCCTTGAATGAAAGGTTTTCTAGAAGAATATCAAAGAATGTAAGTCATGTCTTGTGCAATTTGAGGCCGTTGCGGATGCATTGTGATGAGGATGAAGTAACGCACTTGCAAACCGTGTGTAGTAACTGAAGGGAAGTAAAATGACCGTGTCCCCCCTGTAGTGAAGATGACAGTGTCATGCAGTACCTTTGGTGAGAACTATAGAAACTTAAAACGCCAAGTTTTCATCCTAAATGAAGACATGAGTCTGTGAGTGGCGGTTTGGTAGTTACTTGTGTCATTGCTTGTTACTTATTGTCCGTGAGGTCTTTTTGAAGGAAGGGAATAATGAAGTCCACTCTCTTCTAATGAATTGCACTGAGGCGATTGATTTGAAATGAATATGCTTGATGTTGTATCTATGTTATTATAATTTCACAGTTTCTGAAATCTTTGTAGAGTCTTTGTAATTTATCAGACAAAGGATTATGATGAAATGTCACATTTTGTTTTTTAAATATGGGACTGCTCGATGAGAGTTAGAATGCCGTGCTCCCAAGTGTGGTTAGAAGTTGTAGTGGACCTGTGTGACGGAGTTTGACCTCACCTCTTGCATTTAGGAAGTGTATGTTTTCATGTATTTTGTTACATAAGAATAAGAAGGGTTGATGTATTGATGAATGTGTTTGTCAATCTGTGACATTTGTGTTTTAGGAGATATGAAGAAGCAGTATCACAGCAAGATGTGGATAGAGACAATTACCGGAGGCTACAAAGGAGGGGAAGAAGTAGAAGGCGTTTCACATATCCCATGGACTTGCACTTGCTTCCTTTGTTTACAGAATGGGTACTTCAAGAAGTAAGAAGACAGATTGACAACGATGTGTAAGTATCATCACAGGTAGTTGATATGGCAAGAGGCCCTTTTCTAGTAGCAACATCATACAAGTCAATGTATGCTTTTGGTAATCACTACTGGGTTTGTGCAGTTGAGACAACAATGAAGACTGCCGATAGCGGATTTGTAGCAACTTTCACACAAATTTGTTGTACTAGTGTAAATGACCGTAACCAAATTACAACTGATATCAATTTTGTCGGGCACATAGAAGAAATACTGGAGTTGCACTATTGTTGGCATTCTCTGATGGTTTTTGTATGTGACTTTGTAAAAGCTAATTTCATGGGTGCTAATGCAACAATGAAGAAGGATAAGTGGGGATTAACATTGGCAAACTACAAGAGGATCCCAAGTTGTGTTTGTAGCAACAGCTTTGCATTCCCAAAACACTGTCGTCAAATGTTCTATGCAGAAGCACCGGAAGCTCCAGGCTGGCAAGTGGTCCTCAAGAAGGTAGTCCGGAGCACACAAGTATTGCTAGAGACTGTAGAGGAATTTGAGAATGAATTCTTTGACATGGGTGAAGACCAAGAGTTCTTAGGGCTTCAACTTGACACAAACTTAACGGAAGACCAAAATCGCCCCGTTTCAGTGGAACATAATGTGTTGATCCGGCAGTCACTTATACCAAGTCATCGTTGCAGAAGCAATTCATGTGTGGGAATCCAGCAGACGGTTCTTTGACAAAGCACTCTTATTGCAAGTGTCAAAATTAACGATCCCTGAGATGTGCTTGTCTCCACGGCTGCCAAAGGAAGTCGGATAGCAGAACAATGCGTACGGCAGAGGAACCATCCTGGGTCTAACCGTGAACAATACGGTGAAGATGACCTCGAACACAAGTTGCCACACCCGGGCCATTGTCGGAGATAATCAAGAGCAGGACCAATGTCAGAGCCGCTACAGGAGGGCGGTATTCACGAAGCAAATATAAAGATACACCCCTCAACCAATACAATAGAGAGTAGCGGGGAGGAGCATTTTTCTGTAAACAATGCAGAGAGTACAGAGAATTATAGTTCTTCACGTGACAGCAGCATGTCTAGAAGCGACGCAGCTGAAAGGTAATACTTGAAGAAGAAGAGTGATTAGAGGGTTGTCGTTTCCATTTACAGTATGGAACTTCACATTCTTTGTGATTTTTAAAGTAGAATGATTTAGTTGTTTTATGTTTGTTTTGTCATTGCACGGTTCAATAGTTTGTATTTTGTATTTTTTTTTCAATTCAAAATGAAACTATTTTCTTGTGATGGAACAGCTGATAGCAAGTATTGAAGGCAATGCTATGTAGGGAGTTAAATGTAAAAGTAATAGACAATGCTCATTTGTAGTAATTTATAGGGATATGACAATTTCCTCTAGAATGACATTGTCTGTTTTGCTTTTATTTGTAGGGAAGGTGAACAAATCTCTTGAGGACGGCATGGCGCTTACAAAGGCAAGGAGTTTTTATTGGATTCACTATTTAGACTAGGAACATTAGTTTTCTGAATTTTGTCAAATTGGATGATGTGATAGCTTCTTTTGAATAAAAAATCCTTATGCTATTGGTTTCTGGTATGGGCAGGAATAGATGGGCTTTCTTGTGTACCAAAGTGAAATGTGTTGGTGATTTCAAAAAAATAAACTATAATGGTGCAGGGCCATGTAGTGAATGTCATTATATATGTAAGTGGTGTGGATGTCAAAGAAGAATTCCAGTCAAAAGTGGGACTATAGAATTTTCATTACAAAAGAAAGAAATATTGGCCTTTACTGGTGGAATCTATTCATTTGCAATTATGTATGTTTTTTGGTGTTAGGCTTTTGAACTTCAATAAAGTAAGCATGTGTTTGTTAATAAAAAAATTTCATCTCTTTATTATTTGGAAGCATCTGTAAATTTTTGCAATGTATTCTCAAAGTGTCTCATTGAGCATAATTGAAGCAAAAATTTCTAGAGAAGGGTAAACCATGCAGGTCCAGGAATAGTAGAATTATAAGTCCATAAATTCAGATTGTAAAGATTCCATTCCGTACATAATTGGAGTGTAGGCAGGTAACTGGGGTAAAAGATTAGTAACTGAGATTAAAAAATTCTCCCTTTACGTTGCAGTGCAACAATAGAGGTAAAGTGCATGAAATGTAAGTACCCACGCAACCACGTTTCATTCAGAAGCGACTCAAAATACATGAATTTCTGAAATTGACAAAGTTGTGACAGTATCCTTGGCTACGTTCCCTTGATTAGTCAAAATGGACAGTGCGTCCTAAAGTTTTTGTAAGTTTGTACCTTGTCTTCCCGTAGTGCAAGGAAATCATTTTTAGGTTTTTTGATTATTAATTATTTTTATTTTGTTATATGTAGAATCACTTACGCATACAAGGTAAATACATCAAGTAACTTCAAAATAATTGAGAACTTTATGGGGTTCTAAGTTTCAAGTGGCTTCTACCATGTAGACGTTCATTTTTAATATCTTGCTGCCTTTGTTCATTTGGCCGTATAAATGACTCCAAATGAATTTGATCTCAATCAACAAAACAAAGCTTGTCAAACTTGGTTTCATATTTGATTTATGACTGTAAAAATTTCTTTCCATTGAACAACTTTTGCACTTTTGTGTTGGGCATGTAATGCTATGTTGGCAACATTGTAAAAGGTTGGGACCTTTTTAGATCTTCATTTACAAACAAGTAAACACAATCTAGCTCTTTAACCCCTAAAGGACATAGCGTGTCGGTGCAACCAGTAGAATTCAAGGTGTTTTTCTTGTATTTGAACTAGATTCACCACCTTTACTATAGTTGAGATCAACAAAGAAGTTGGAAAATAGATCAAAGCTGTTCTAATGAGCTATTGGAGATCCCAAATTAAAACTTCTTTTGGGTAGCAAATGCCAATTATATGGCAGCGTATATACTATGCCCTATGGTCTTTTAAGGGTTAAAAAGTCCTTGCAACATTTTGAATCAATGAATCAATTTTTTGAGGATAAAACAAAACTCCATTTTAAATTAGCAATGATGTCTCTTGGAAAAATTGTATTAGAAGATTCTTAAATTTTGAATTTGAAAAATGCATTGAAAACATAGTGTCCTAAAAAGATATTATATAAAAATAGCACAAATAACTAGAGCTCTACTAAAATTCCAGCAAAATTCATCTTTGAATCAAGAATTATAAAGGTATTTTAACCCCTCACCACCCATGGTGATTTTGAGTATCTCAGAATTAACTTGAAAGTGAACAAAAGGCTAGCATTTTGATCAATCTTATCAATTTTTTTTGAAGCGCAACCGTACAAATTCAAAGTAGACATGTTATAGATCACATAGGAAAAGAAATCACAACAATATCATTTATGGATTGAAAGATTATTATATTTGATCACAAGGATGTTAAAACTGCAAAAGTGATTTGAAGTCTTTCAATGCATTTTTTGCATCTCAAACCTAAAATTGAGGGTACCAAAAAAATACGAGTATGTAAAGTATAACATGCGTAACCACAATCAATTTACAGTTTCTCAAAATCTATCCTATAATTTTTTTAATTGAATTTTTAATGTGATTTTTTCTCCAAGTTCTAGTGTACTTGAGGCTCATGGCCAAGAACCTTCAACACTAGAAAGTGAAGATTTGCAATGGACACCCTTGCACAAAATCTTGAATAGACAAACCACTTTAGTTTGTTTTCAAAATCAGACTCTTGATGCTAAATATAGACTTCAATAAGAATTTAAAAATAATAAGAATCACTGAAAAAAACTTGAAAAAATGTTGCACAGCTCTTAATTAAATTCAGAAGGACCCGGTTTGGGTCCCTTGGGCGGTGAGGGGTTGATCCCTAAAGGACCAAGCCCTTTTTTTTGTGAAAATCACTGAAAACTGCCACTTTTGCGGGAATGCTTACAAAGGTAAGAAATTTCTTTTTTTTTAAAATCCAACCATAAGATCTTGCCCTAGACTACTAGATTTACTTGTGGGAAAAAAATTAGGTCATTTCATATTGAGAAGAGTGAGATATTCACATGCAAAGTGAAGACAAAAGGTTTTTTTCATTGCTGCCCAAAATTTTCAGAAGCCTTTGACCGCTCTTACATCAAAAAAATACTCCATAAAAAAGTGAGGTTTATTTTTCCCATGTAAACACCAAGTTAGGTACATGTAGGAGAATTTTCAGATCAATCAGAAGTGTATAACAAACTTCAAAAAATCTTGCAATGCTAGGAGGTAATGAAAATTGCAAATACTCTAGGCAAAATTGGAAGTTTTATGTAGGATTTAAAAATTCAAACTACATTGATCAAAACGGTAAATACATTGAAATATTAGTTTGTTACAACTTGGAAAACAAAGATTCAACTTAAAAATTGCTCAAAAGATTAAAAAAAAATCATTTATGAAGGGGGCAAGTGGTATAGACCCATAGCGCGGGTTCTCCCAAACCCCCATCCTCCCACCCCCTTGCTTGTGGCCCCACCAGCATGCTCTTTTCCACTACCCAAGAATCCCAGCTGTGTGATCTCAGGAGCTAATTTATTTCTCAGCCACTCCCAATGCTCTCCCCACTCCCACTTGTCATAGCTGTTCCAAGTTACCACGTGGCTAGCTAAAGAGAAACCGGACCCCACATGCAAGACCTAACATGCCATGTCAGGCAAGGGTTTGACATGACCCCCTTGAAACTGCTGCCCATTTTGCTTTTTTCTAGTGCCCGTAAAGGCTGCCCTTTTTGCTAGTCAACTCTTCAACACAAAGGAGAGCTCCTATCTATGCTGCCCTATCTCCACCTTTTTTTTAAAATAGTTGCATAACTTCTTCACCAAATGTCGGAATGAAGAAAAATTTGGGTGGCCACGTAGGTCTCTCAATTCCCCACCTTCAATAGAAGTTTCAAAAAATAAAATAAACTACAAAATCTGAAGGTACATGCCCAAAGTACGACTTGTCCCTCAAAGGGACAATTGGTCCTTTAGGGGTTAAACAACCTCAAGAGAACAAAGTGATTTGGGGCAAATGTTTGGTGAGAAATTTTAGCTTCATTGGCTAAAATCCAACATTTCCTAGTTTCAACTGGATTTTTACTAAGAAGCACCAATTGTTTTTTGTAAAATTTCTATATTTCTATTGTAAACAAACTATACTTACATTTTTGGGAACAATCTTGAGAACTTGTTGGGAACTCATGGAGAGCATATTGAGACCCTTTATTTGTGTTTGCCCAAGGCATTTGTGTATTTGATAAATACAGTAGCCTCTTAAATGCAATTGTTATTAGATATTTTATTGTTATTATTGTTATTATTTGTTTTTTGGGGGTTATCAATATAGATAACCCTTGTCAATCCACCTTTGGGATTACCATATTTCAAGATTAGCCTTCAGAAATTTGGTTTGCAAAAAACCTCAATGTAGTGTGAATATTCAAGCACTTGGTTCCAATGCAAGGCCATTTAGGGTGTGTTCCATGTCTTCATTGAACTTGAATTTTTTTTTGGAGACATGTTTAATATGATTTGGGTCATGTTGGACAAATCTCTCTTTTATCCATAATACAAACAATGTTCACTATATGTGGTCAAAGGGGCTTGAAAATTTTGGGTAGATGTCAAAACACTTTTTATACAAACTTCAAATGATCATATCTCTCAATCTGTATGGTCAAATCTCATGAAAATTTCATCATAACTCCTTGCATAAGTCTAGTACAAGACATTATGGTTATATTTGTAAAAAATAGAACAAAATTATACCAAAGATCAAATCACTAAAAAAATATTTTTTAGTGTATTTTTAAATAATTAAACTTGGGTGCTAGGGATTAACTCTTAAATAACCTAGCGTGCCACTGTGGCCAATACAAGAGGTTTTGCAGTGTATTTGAAGAGGTTGGATGACTTGGTTTTGATTAGGATTATTTAGAGTGTGTAGCAGCATTGTCTTCAACAATCCAAGATAGAGTTTGGAGGCAAGAAATTGGCTTGCAAAGTTTGGAAGGTGGTCATATTGTTTGGGCGCTACGGTTTATGTATGTGTGTGCAAGAGTGTCAAACCCAAAGAAGAAATAAGTTTGAGGAGCAACAACGTGTCCACCGGCTATAGATTTTTGGCAGGAGGATTTTGTATGTGTTGTTGGCTACATAGATTGAGTGGGAAAGAGTGGAGTGTTCTTTGTTTTGCAAAGCCATTTCTAGTTTGTTGAGAGGATTGAAGCCGGTTTAAAAAAAATCAATAACCAAATTACGACTCAAAATCTACCAATCAACTTGTAATGAGTTTCAATGGCTAATTCTAGAAAGTTGAAGGCTTTTATGTGCCCTTGCACTAAGGTTTTGCAGAGTACCACCAAGCGCTGCTTGTGCATTAGAGACATAACTATATCTTTAGCTTGCCCTGTCAAATTCTTTTTGGCTTATTCCAAAGTAGGAGTACTTTGCTCAATAATCCTCTCAATCTAGTTGGGTTTGTAAGCCATGCATTGAATAATACTCTAGAGAAAGATCATACATCTAATCAAAAAGGTTTCAAAATATTCCCTCTCCTCTTTAGGTTATGTTATCTACATAAAGAAAATTTCCAATATTGGCAAGAGTTCAACTTTGTTGCTAAATGAGTAAAGATGAGTAGATTGCATTCTATAAATGTCTTCATCAATCTCAAGCATGCCTTATCCAAAAAAGCTTGCAAAGTCTGCTCGTGTTTCAATAAATAACATAAAACACAAGCACCCAAATTCATGAATAATTAGAAGGACAACAAATTGCAAGAAAATACTAATAGCTTTAAAGAAATCCATTAAGCATTTTCCCTATCCAATCTAAGAGTTCAAATAGAGAGGAACGTTTTCTCCACAGGAGGAGCAATGAAGTACAACATTTGCAAAATGCATGAGGTAGTTCATTTTGTACTGAAGATTGCTTGCTCAATATTATCCATGTTGGTTAGACATACTCTAGTACATTAATTCAAAAAGGACCAATATCTACTATATCACGCCAATATTGTAGTAGTTGCGTCAACATAGTCTCAACTAGTTTTTTTTTATAAAAAAGTAGAAGCCAGTCTTGAACAAAAAAGATGGATAAGAATAATCTGTAGTTTGCAATTGACTTGTCAACAATAATTTCACTGGAGAAGGCACATTGGCATCATGCAGTCAAGGATTCTCTTCAATGAAGGAACGTCAACACCTTAAAACAGCCAATTTAATTGGTTTATTTTCTACAAAGTTGGTGAATAAAACAATGTTTTTTGCATAACCCCTAAAGGACCATTTGTCCCTTTGGGGGACAAATAGGATTTTGAGCAGGGTCATGCTATTACAATTTATGACCAAATTCCATAATTTTTTCTCCAAAGATAGAGTTTTTCAAGAGTTACATGGGAGAACAATTTTTACTAAATTCTAATTTATGGTTCAAAAGTTATAAGGGTAAACATGTGAATTTTAGTTGGAGGGGCAACTTGGGCATGCCATTTTTTATTGACTTCTTCCAAGGGGAACTAACAAAGGGATGACTCTTCATTGGAATCCATACAAAGCAATAGTGTACTAAATAAACACATTATTGTATTTGATAAATAATTTAACCTTTGAATTGCAATAGCTACTAGAGATTTGGTTTTTTTTTCCAATTTTCTTTCTTGAGATTGTCAATGAAGCTAAACTCTTCCAATACACTCATTGGATTTTTATTTTTTTAATATATCTTTAGAAAACTTGGTTGGCAAAAAACCTCAATATTTGGTGTGAATTTTGAGCACATGTTTGCAATGCTGGGCCATGGAGGGTGTGTTCCATGTCTTGGTTGATCACAAAAACTTGGAGAGATATGCCTAACTTGACTTAGGGCATGTTGGACTAATCTCTTCAACACCTATAGTACAAAAATTGTTCGTCACATGTGGTCAAAGGCACCTGAAAATTTTGGGCAAGGATAAAAAAACTTTATGTACTACCTTCAGATGATCATATCTCCCAATTTGTACAGTCAAACTTCACAAGATTTTCACAATATGCTCTTGAATGAGTCTATTACAAAATCCTAAAGTTCAATTTATGCTTTTTTTTTTTGAAAATATTGTTTTTGGATCAAATCCCTAGAAATGATGATTTTGAGTATTTTTTGAGAAAAAATGTGATTGGTCCTTTACGGGATAAGCTCCAAATACACCTTGCTGTTAGTGCCAAATAAAATTATGTACCAACATAATAAAAAGGAAACTTACAATATTGCAAATAAATCATTAATTGCTTGAAGAAACGAAGGACAAACACCTTTCAGTGGACTTACTTCCTGCACCCATCATATAGAGCTGAAATGGGTGAAAAAGTTAAGCAGATGAAAAGAAGACTTGAAGAGGCACTTGTCATCAATTCATTGTCCATTCCAAATCACAATCATCTACATAATTCTAGAAAATTGTCACGGCCTTTATAAATTGTGTGTCCAATCAGGACAATGCAATAAGATCTATTCAAAACATAACAAATAATTTTGAAAACCTCAAGCATGTTGGTAAACACACTTGAACAGATCCGGCGTTGCTCTAAAAGCCATGTACTAACATCTGACAAAGGACTTTTAGGCATAGCATCCAACGCTCACATGTCAACTCAAGTGCTTGATCTAGATTTGCAACAAGAATTGCACTTTGAGGGCCTACAAGTAGTGTTTGAAGACCGTGAAGAATACCTTGAGTATCTGTGCACCAATGATGCTAGGTTTACTCAAAATATTGAGTTGTAACCTGCGACACTGAAATCATATTAAATACAAAACATTAGCATATCAATAACCAAGAATCAAAGTTGTTGTGCACCCTACGTGCAGAAGTTGTAGAAAACCTGGCTACATTACGGAACCACACATATTCTTCTGCTTCAAAATAGGGTCCAACTTGTGGTTTATTGTGGTAGTTATCTTTGTTTTGAATTGCCATCTTGGCTTGGTGATTGCCGCCTTCATAAACGCTCAACGCACTTATGCACCTTCTTTGCAGCAAATTTGTGCATCCGCCATCCATTCCTCTTGAAATACTTCCCACACCTTCTTTCCAGTCAATATGTGCACCCGCCATTTGTTATGTCTAAAATGCTTCTTGCCATCTCCAAAACGTATCCAAGCAAAGGTGCAGCTATTGTGGGTCGTATTTTACGCTAAACTCTCTTCTCTTTTAGATTACCCGCCGTTGCGTATCACGTTAGATGCACCCAAAAGTTTTGAAATCTTTCTGCCAATCTTTCCATAAATAATTGCAGCCCGGTCGCAAGTTCAAAACTCTTACATTGAACCGGTCCGATCAGGTAGCGGAAATCATGTTAAGCTGGTTGCTCACCGCAAAACACCATAAGAGTACTCTATGGCACAGCAGCAATGGGCCATGTGGTTGTTCAAGGGTTAAGGATGTTGCCTACCAAAAGTGCTCGCTATATTCATACAAAGACCATTTAGTACTGGACAATGTTATTTTGTGAGTGTAAAATAGTGAGCCATGAGTAGTGAGTCAAGATTTTGTGAGCATGAACCAATTCTAAGCTCAAAATTAATGGAAATTTTTAAACCATGGCAAGTTTTTCCAAAGACAAAAGTTTGAAAATGTACAATTATAGGGCCCTATGTACATGATTATAGGTAAAATTAATATCTTGACAAAAAACCCAAGCTCACTATTCACATCTCACAAATCCCCCCTCACGGTTTAGCATTCCCTATTGGAGATAATGAAGAAGAGAGAGGTGAAATTATCATAAAACAAAAGAAGCATTTAAAGCTTGGTAAATTAATTTTCTAGTCTTTATTCTAATTCATTGGTCTAATTTTGTAATATTGGTGGTGAAAAATGGAAAAATATAGCTAGTGGAAATAAATTTGTGCAATTGCAATGGCAATAAAAAACAAGATGCTCATTGCTTCATGAAAGCATTGGTTAAAGAATTAAAACCAATGTACACTCTAGTTTTTTTTGTACAATAATTACTCTAGTCACAAATTTCAGCTCATTCCAAACTTGTGTTTATACATGATATATGAACACATAGACAATACATTGCATTTTTGAACATTGTAAACTTTTGAAATAAATTATATTTTTTTGTGATTTTGAAGATACATTGTAATCCTTGTAGCTCAATTTGTACTCATATTTTGAAATACAAAAATAGACATGTAGAATCACAAAAAAGAGTCTACATAGGAATAAATTTAATTTTAATGTTTTGCAATAAAACGATATTTTTAACTCAATATATTTACCCAAATGAAGTACTATAGTAAAAATGAAGCCACTATTTCTTACAATCCCTTCCTTCATTAGCCTTCATCCTATTACACTTTTGTGCCCTTCTTTAGTGTATACATCGTGTTGTTCATGGAGAAAGTGTTGTATATGTTAGGACTTCCTCATTGGTTTGCTATTCCTCTTGCTTCAATGCGCTTGCCTTCTTTTAGGGCATTCTACTTGTTTTAATTTATATTCTTAGCCATTTTATTTACCTATTGTTGAGCTATGTGATTGTTTTCTAATGTGCCACAAGTGTGCCACAATGCATTTATCTTATATTTAAAGGTTGAAGTAGGAGTTTTTTTTTTAAATTATGTAGTTTTGTATGTAGACAGTGGTTTAACTATTCATTTTGTAGAATGCATTAATGTACATATATATTTTTTTAATAATTTCAATGTTTTTGTGAGTATTTACAAATTAGTTGACATTTGCCCTAATTTTGATTTTGTTGATGCTTCTATCAAGATTGTATGGTGGATCTGTAAAAAACTGGTTCATATTGTTTCTCAATCAATTTGAAAAGAGTTCTGGTCTATTTTGACCCCACAGTCTTTGTCTTGTTTTTGCCAAAAATATAAGTTTTTTTATTGCAGTTGATTTGGTGTGCCCCTACGCAAAGTCTCAAATCCCTCTTTGCGTTTCATAACTTGTTCCCAAATTTCTACAAAAAAAAATAACAGTAAAACATTTATTCTTGATAATTTTAACAATTTTCTCCTTTTTTTCGCTTAACAGTTACCAGTGCTAGGTATACCACACTATTTTAATGTATTTGACATAATACACGTTCAAAACCATTTCATAGGTTGTTTTTTATTTTATTTTTAAGTTTTATACCAGAAATGAAAAGTTGCTTTGACCTACAAAATAGGAAATACTTTAAAGAAATATCTCAATGATTTTAAAACATTATTTGTCATTATTAATGCAATGTGCTAGTACAAGAAAATGCAAAAAAAAATCTTTGCCTCCTTGACCATCCATTTTGAAGTATTCTAAATTTGCTAGAGTGATCAAATTAGATGTATAATATTGACAAATGATTTCTTTAATCATTGCAATAACAATTTATTTAACAAAAAACGAAAGATTATATTAGCAGCCCTTTGGTCAATTTCCCCAAGTGTAGCAAACATAAAACTTACATTTAATCTTATAATTATTGTCATTAATATTAGCCAATTGCTTGTTGAGCAAAGACTAGTTCCATGAATTGTATTGTTAAAACCCTTATTCACTTGCAACATTTGATGAACATGAAATGGTAAAATAAAATGTTATATTTCATTTAATAATAGTTTCAAATCTTCAGACAAAAAAATGGAAGTCCCCAATCAACAAAAATTATATCTACAATAATGAGAAGAGATTTGAGTAGGTTATGCTTGAAAAAAATAAGACTTCTACATTGTATAAGAGCTTTTTGTAGCCTAGCTATCTATACTATAGTAAATGACCTAAATATTCTATTTTCGTCTTCATAATTTCGAAGTGAGATTCTTTGTTCTAAAATTTTCATTGTAAAGCTCAATTTGAAATTTTTTACTGGATATAGTTGATGAGGTTTTACTTACATTCAAATATTTTCCCAAGCTTAAAAATGCACGTTCTTTGTGTGTATTGTAATTTGAAACGAAGCTACTTACTTAAGCACTGTCTTTTTGTTAATGAAATTTCTTCTTTGAACTGAAATTTTTGAATTTTTTTTTCAATCGGTCCATATTCAAAATTGAAGAATCAAGCATGTATGAATTATTCCAAGAAGACACAAGGTTGCATAATTGTTTGTAAGTTTTAGTGAAAGAAACCTTGAATGACCTTTTTTGAGAGTTTCTTGGAGATATTTGAGAGTTTATGTGAACTGTATTAATTAAATTCACTCTATGCACATATCTTTGGAAGTTAATATGGTGTTGAGGTTAAGAAGTGTTGGAAGTGAAAACAGCCCCACACATTGCTTTGTCTTTGAGCACATGTAACCATGTCGCAAGAGAGGATGTTGAAAGAATCAAATGGTAAGTGCAATAATGATGTTGTGAACCAAGCCTACCAAGCACAAAGTGAAGACATAGAGATGAAATCTGTTATCAATCAAAACACTCCCATATACCAGGTGTGTGTTTAAAAGCAATAAGGGTATGTTTTTTTTATTCTTGCTTATTTTGTTTATATTCTAAACTAGGGGTTTTTGTTAAAATGTTTTCTAAGTTTAAATTTGTAGCATGCAATTTTTGTTAACAAAGTATGATGAATATATGAAGGGCGTGTACAAGACCAATCCTGCTTCAGACAATGACGGTCAAGGAAATAAAGGTGAGATACATAATAGTAGTTGAGACTGCTCATATTACGATCTAATCCTTTTTAAATAAACCAAATGAAACGAACTATCTTAGTTTGAAGTTTTTTGTTCAAAATTTAAAATTTCCTCCTTTTTTTTGATAGAAAACAAAAGTGATGACCGAAGAGTTTTATTGGCCATCACTGTGGAGATTGAAGATGGCTGTGTGGAACATATTGAAATGAAAGAAGGAGACTCGGCTGAAGCAGTTGCTATGACATTTTGTCAAGACCATAATCTTCCTGATCAATTTGTGGCTCCTCTTACAGAGCACATTGTTAGCAATATCATTAGCATCAGGTGTGCCTTTAAAACACATTCAATAAAACAGAAATTTTTAATAACTTGAATTATCTTTTCAGTGATAATATTATTGACTTCAATAATGCAATTTCACTATATGTAATACATTTGGAAACAATAATATTAACACAATCACTAAAGGGGATTGACATATGCACAAGCGGGGTTTTGTTATATGTACACCTTGGGTTTGTTGTATGTACACCTAGGGGTTTGTTGTATGTACAAATGGGAGGGGGTAAATTTTAGACATTTACCATCAACAAGTTGAATCTGGAAAATTTGAATTCATGTTTGGAAGTAGAGACCCTAATTTTGTCTAAAATCACAAAGGAGGATACAATTGAACGTCTAATGAAAAACCTTAACTTATTTTACAATCAAGGATAAAAGTAATAATTTGCCCCTAGCTAAGCTTTTACATTGGGTGTTGTCCAATTGCACCCCCCTTTGTGGTTCTAGATAAAATCAAGGTCCCGAAACCCCAATGTGAGTGCAAATTTTTCAAATTCAACTTGTTGATGGTAAATTTCCAAAATTTACCCTGCTGGGTGTACATATAACAAACCACGGGTATGCATGTATCAATTCCCTAACTAAAAATCACTAGTTGAAACAAAGCAATGAATGTGATTTTTTAATTTCCCTATATTGCAGCAAAGATGACAAAGATATTGTATTTTGTTCTAAAGACGAGTGTGCTTCATATGAGGAGAATTGGCCTCATAAAGAAGCTCATGTTTCTCAAGGACATCATGATGTGCATTGTGAACAACAATCCTTTCAGTCGTTTGGTGGCAATAATCAAATTGCCAAAAAACGATTGGCAACCTCAGAAAAAGAGAACAACTATTTTCAAAAAGGTCAAAAGCCTCCTATGATAGAAAAACCAAAAACTAATGTATTGCAAAAAAAAATCTCAGATCGACTTATTTCTCCTACTGTTACAAGTTTGGCCAAAAGTGGGAATTTGGACTTGAGAGAGAAGCCAAAGCCATACACTCCAAAGCCCAATCCAGAACAAGCAGTAAGATTTATAAAATCCACTTGATCTTGGATTATAAAAATGTCAAATTCTTCATTTATATTAGAATTACACTACCAAAATTTGACACAAGTACTATCCTACAACAAAAGCTTGATAAGATCCAAAATTAAAGTCCTCACGATTTTATTTTATATGCAAACAGAAAGCTGTATACATGCGCTTGTACACGGAGTTTATAAGACAAAAGGAAAAACAAGAAGAAGACAAAAAACGTAGTTTTGAAAGATACCAAGAAAAGATCGAAAAGAATAGAATGAACATACCTAAGGTTGGAAATTATAAATAAATAAATATTGTAATGACATTACATTTTTCTTATACTATATCATTTCATTAAGAATACAGTTTTGTGATCATTTCTAGATGATAATTATATCCAGTACAAGGGTTTTAAACATACACACAAACATTGCTTTGTGTAAGTATACCTGAAACCTTAGGAAGATGTTTGGAAAAATTTAATTACATTAAATTTCAAATATTTTTGACTGGCAACTAAAAACTTTGAAAAACCAAACAAGAAATGCTTAGGCTTGCATAAGTATGCTTAAAAGATTGTAATACGCAATGTGCTTGGCTTGTTAGAAATCTTGGAGAATAATGCTAATGCGAGGGAGGATTGCAAAACAATATAGAAATTATGGAGAACTCTTATATACGGAAGGAGTATCTAAAAAAGAAACTCAACAAAAACTCATTGAGAAAAAACAAAAAGATGATGAAGTTAGGGAATTGTCTGAATTAACCGGAACACCAGAAATTAGGTGAGTTCAATTTGTACCTTAAACATTTATTTTTCCTTAATTAGAGCAATATTAACTGCATTTAAATATCGATATTTCTCACCTTCCAATCTCTGAGTTTTTTTAATGGTTTGTAATAGTGGTGCTATGAATGTTTTTTTTGCCTTCAATACCATACTTTATAAAAAAAAAAACCCTTTACTCTAATGCAACAAATATTGATCTCTTTCTAACCGTTGATTCTTGTATTTTCAACTTGTAAACTATGTATGAATTTTTAGTGTTGACCATTAATACAAGGTAAAAGAGCACGTATACCAAATTTTGTTTGATAAATTGTAAACTTTGTATACTAGCACAAAAAGAATATTTTTTTGAAAATATGCATAAACTTTGAGAACAACATATAAATGTCTTATTTGCAATAGAAAATCCATTCTCAATTCAAATTGTCATTTATTATTTTCTTTAATTAAAAATACAATTTTTAAATTAGAATAAGGTAAAATATAATATTTTGAGATATAACATTAATACAGTAGATTTTGATTTGTTATACAAAAAGAATTAGTACTTTATATCTACACCTCAATGAAATGACAAATTTTGTTATAAAAATGTAGCAAACGAGCTAAAAATTTAAGGAGGGAACACGGGAAGGTTTGGAAAAGGCTCAATCAAATTGAAGATAAGCCAAGACAAGATCAATTGCAAGAATTGCGAAATGAGGTATTTTTATATCAATCATGCATGATATTAAATTGATGTTTGTGAAAAATTGAACACAATAAAGCAAAGTCTCACATATGTTAAGTTGTATCATAGATGTGGGAGGCTCAATTTATGGAATGCACATTCAAACCTCAAATTAATCACAGAAGAGATAGTTCTTATGATGAAAAAGATGGGTCTTGTGATCGGTTTGAACAACTCTTTCTTGATGCCGAGAGTCGAAGGCGACGTCAAGCAGAATACATACAATGGTATCCAGAAGGGTTAGTATATAAATAACAGTACTAATAATATAGCATTATTGAAATCATTGTTTGAATGTTTTACTAGGATTCAAAATGTCCAACAAAACAAGTTGATTATCAATCTGTGACATTGACTTGCACAATAAAAAATATTGTGCAGAGTGACATTTCGTCCAGCAATCAATAGAATGCGTGCAGATGCCATGGATATTGATGGAGAATATTGTAGTATACAAGAAGGAACTGTCTTTGATAGGCTTTTGCAATATGCTTCAAAATTAACAGAAAAGAAACAAATGCAAGAACACTTGGTTCACAAACCTGTTGATCCAGCTACAGGAAGGAGATTTTTTAAGCCCCTTACAGGACGAAAACCTCAAACCAATGTAAATTGAGCTTGTTTCAAATTTTATCTTAGATATTCCTACCATATTACTTAGGTGATTGATACACGCACACCCAGGGTTTGTTATACATACACCCGGGGTTTATTTTATATACTATTGAGGGGGCAAGGGATTTTTAGATACTTATCATCAACAAGTTGAATTTGGAAGATTTGAATTTAGATTTGGATTTAGAGACCTTCATTTAGTCTAAAACCTCAAAGGACATTATAATTATACAAGGTTTAGTAAAAAAACTTAGCTTTTTTTATAAACAAGAGTAAAAGTAATAATTTGCTCCCTAGTTAAGCTTTTTCACTAAGCTTTGTTTGATTATAATCTCCTTTGTGATTTTAGACTAAATCAAGATCTCTACATCCAAGTTAAAATTCAAAATTTCCAAATTCAACTTATTGATGGTAAACATATTAAAATTCCCTCCCCCCTCTCCGGTTTGTCCCCCCTCCCCGGTTTGTGCATATATTAATTCCCATTATTTGATGTTAGTCATGTTACAGTTGTTTAATGGTGCACTATTTATAATTAGTTTCAATTTTGATATTATACAGAGGAACCCAGTTCATTTGCCAATTGGAGAATACCTTTATAAATTAAAATTTGCTTTTGATAGCAAAAAAGAAAGCCTTGCTGCACGTGACACCAAAATAAAAAAGGAACAAGCCAGTTGTAACTATGTAGGACCTACTTCTCAAAAGCTATTAGGTCGTCTTGAAGAACGCGGTTTCAAAAAAATATTTGAATCTTTGGATGAAGACCAGGTCTTTTATCACTTGATTTATTCAATACTACATACGTTTAATAATTTTATGTAAATAATATCTAAATCATTGTACATTACGTTATTTAGATTTTTTGTTTTGTTTTTTTGAAAATTATATTTCAATGTTTTTAAATCCAAGTCACAGTTTCGTAATAGCTATTGCATTGACAACTTCTAATAGGATGGCAAAGTTGTTCTTGCAACTGCCAATTATGATAAATTAAGAGCTGACATTGTTCAAGACATTATGGAAGTTATTAAAGATCAAACAATATCTGACAAGCCTCTTACTTGTTCACAATTTGTGGAGTTGATGTTGGGTGCTGAGGTATATACTTACATGTATACACATGTAAATATATTGAAGAATGTATTTGGTTCAATTTATAAATTTCAATAAAATTCACATTATTTTTTGTGAGTTTTTGTTCTAATCGATTATAATAATTTGTGATGCAGAAAAAATGTCATAGATCCACCATAAATTTGGTCCTCAAGCACAAGCCTCATGCTGACAATAACAATGTTAATCAACAATTTAAAATGGATAGTTTGTCTCGGAATCTAGCATGTAGAAGGAGGAAATTCAGGTAAAACAACTTTAGTTGGGCTAATAAATTATTGTGGCTTATGTTTTACCAAATTTGTACATTTTTTACATTTTGTAAATTGTCAGAATCTTTTTTGATTTGTATAATTGATACAACAATCGAAAACATTCCTTATTCTTATTTATTTCTGTACATGCAGCACAAGTCGGCAATGGTATAAGATAATATGCACTGACAAAGAAAAGAAGCAACAAAAGGTGGAAGAACTTCGAAAAGAAAAACAAGATCAAGAAATGGCCGAGTGCACATTTAGACCTGAATTAATGACAAGATGTTCCAAAAAGGTAGTTTTTGTAATACAATTATTCTAAAACAATGTCACACCAACAATCAAAGTGAATATTTGCAAAAAGATTCAATATGATGTTAAAAATCAGTCGTTCATATACTTTTATATTACATGGACTTTTATTAGGGAAGTCGATTAAAAGGTGGAGGCGTAGGCTTGCGTGAAACACTGTCTTCAGTGGTTGAAAAGGTGCAACAAGAAGTCCATGGATTTTACTTCCAAGATGACCGCGGCCCTGGTATATAACATGAATTCCAATTGCAGTAAATTATGTTTAGTGTGTAATAAAAGAAAATTTCAAATTGTTTTTTACAAATAAACTTAGTGTTGGTTTCTGGTGTTTTTGTTTATTTATAAAACAACTAGCTGTAGGCGCTTGCTATGCTAGGCATTCACCATTAGAATTTTATTAGGATTTTATATGCTTGATAGAATGCAAAGTAAAATTTTCAAGGGAAAATTTCATGTGCATCACTAAAGGTTGCAACATTTATATAGATATCCTTGTTTTTTCAAAAATTACACAAATACTCTTGGACTATAGTTTTTAGGCATTTATTTGTTGTGCTAGTACTTCCTTCATGACCAATATTGAAGAAGAGAATGTAATCAAACAACAAAGAAGCACTCTGCGCACAAAGGAAGAAGGGAAGTGACATGCTCAACAAACAAATGCCTCAAAATTATGGTCCAAAAATATTTGTGTAATTTTTGGAAAAATAGGGATATCTATGTAAAAATGGCAAACTGTATCCATGAAATTTTCCCAATTTTCAGTAAACCTTCAAATTGTAACTATGTGGTAATATAAAAAAGACTGAATATGTGATATAACAGCTCAAGTGCAGATGTGATATTACAAAAGTTATTGCGATTTTAGTAGTATGATGATGAAAATTCATACCTATAATTTTGAAAACGATTTTTGAACGTGTAAATACAGTATAAAGTGTGAATTGGCATGAACAATGATTAGTTAATTCCTAATGATGCAATTTCTTTTAGCAGAGTGGCTTGGATTGCCAGCGCAGCCAACCCACAAAATAATATCTCGAGCGCCAAGTCGAGAAACGGTGGCAGTGCAAGTATCAACATCTGAGCGATTGGGCCCAATGGGCCTATTGGAATCGTTGAAGGTCATGGTTTCTGAGTCGTTGGGTACCGGTAGTCAAAGAAGGACGGGCTCAATTTATTGTCCAGATGAATCTAATGAGGCACCATACATTCCACAATTCTTCATACTTTTGATGATTTGCTACTAACATATCCAAAGCTAAATAATTTTTGGCAGAACTGAAATAGGATTTATATTTGGGTTTTATAAGGTTTGTGAAATTGACTCAACAATTTCTAAAAAATTGGCATATGCATCTAATTTCAAAATTCATTTCTTACACATTAGCTTTTATTTCTAAGTCAATCACTACAAGAAATTTGGACATTTTTTGTCATTTGGACATGTTGATTTGACAGTTTCTTGTCATTGTCAAAGTTTCTTTTGTCATTTCAAACATATTTGGTCAATTTGGATGTGTCAATTTGGACAGTTTTGCTTGTAGTGAATTATCTTTCTATGCCCATTTTAATAAAACCAATTGATTTTTTCATTTGATTTATTAATACTAGTACTTGTATAACTTTTATTAATATTATGTTTTGAGGGAAAATAAGCTTAGCATATCCCTCCCTTAAACATTTTCTTTCTTTTTGTACATATATTGGTCCATATCTTTTTGTTATTGCCATTGCCTGTCTTGATTTCTAACTTGTTTAAAACATAATTGTTATCTTCAATCCTCAAAGGAGCAACAAACCAAGTTGTACTTATTTTCCAACCTTAACCCCTAAATGCTTGAGGCACCAAATTTTGGTGGTTTTTACATTAGAATATGATGCCCCAAGCATTTAGGGGTTAAAGAAGCTTTGAAATGGAAAATAAACATGTGGTTTTTTTATAAAACTGTCACTTTTATTTGGGTTACAATCATATGGCTGTAATTATAAATGAAATCAAAATAATAAAACAAACCATAAAGGAAAAAATGCCAACTCTTTGATGTTACACTTTATTAAAAACTCTAGTAAATACATGCTTTATAAACTTTACCCTAAAACAGTTAATTTTCACTAGTTTAACGACCTTCCCATGCTCCGTTTATAATTTACATAAAACTAAGTTTACAACTGCAAATGCCAAAATTTTGAACTCCAGCCATTCAAATAACTCAAAATCCTCATGATAATTACCATATAAACCAAGTATTCTCTCTATGAGATTTATATTCATAATCCAAGGCAATTGTTAGAGTTTCAGATTATGAATAACTTGACATGTTTTTCGTTTGGATTATTTTATTCAATGTTCCTACCATACTTCAAGGATATGGTTACCAAATTCTTGTCATATATTGTAATTCATAGAAAATAAGCTTTAGCAAATAAATCATTTCACAAATGTTCCACAACTTTGATTTTTTCCATTATTTTTCTCAAAGGAAATTACTAACCTAAAATATTAGGCATATAATTAACTAACCAACCCTTGGCTTTGGATATTGTATTAAAATATGATACAAATCTAAGTTTTAGGAATTTACTACTATGGAAGTGCTAATTTCATCATCAAATTTTATATTTTCTTGCTCATAATATTTACAATAAAATTAGAGCCAATTACAAAATATTCATTCTTCAACTTAGAAATTTATCTTGAATGTGTTTTCAATTTTATTTGTTTTTAACTTGATTGGATAAGATTATATATATAATTATATATTTGTGAGCTATCAGGATTTTTAATGTCTTTCTTTTTGGTTATTCCTTAGAAACAATAATGAAACGCACACATTATAGAACACCTAATGCCACAGACATGATAGATTCATCTAGTGCATCCTTCTCTGTTACTTCGATATGATGTTTTTAAAGTGTAAGTAGAGAAACTCAGGGTTGTTTTTTTTGGATTTCAGGTTGTAAATCGATTTTGCTAAAGATTTAAGCTATTATCACACCAACAACAAATATGGAAAATATGTACTCTAGGTAAGACTAATCTACGTCATTTGCATATGTTTTCATTGAAAATGACTAGATTTGAATTTTGATTGAAGTTCTAACAAAAATTTAAATCTAGAGAAGTTAACAAACACACTAGATAATCATGCAAACCACAACTTATCTTGTTTGACTAAATTCACCTACAAAATTGTAGAATGCTAAATTATTGTAAATATTAATACTAAAAGGGAGCAATGTCAATTTGAACATTTATTGTCAATTAGGTTGTCCTGATCTGGATACTTTTATGTCAATTTGGACATGTTTTTGTCAAATTTTTGCCTATTTGGACGTGTCATTGCGGACAATTTTTGTTTCATTATAATGAAACAAAAACATGTACATTTGCAAAATTTTATTCATTGCATACATTAGGAAAAATTTGAGCCCTCTAGGAGCCTCTTCCAAAGTCTCAAAAAGGATACCAAGATATGTACTTATTACAACAAACAAATCACTAGCCCCCTATTTCTGCCCACCCTTTGATTTCAATGTAATCATGAAAGTTATATTGTTATGCCATCCCAATTGGACAAAGCCATGGGTACAAAGCAATGCTAGGTTCAAATACATAATAGAATCATAAATTCTATTTTCCTTTATTTGAATAAATGAGTGAAGTACTTGGATAATGATTAGTGCATACATTTATGTATTTTAAAAGTGCAATGCCTTTTGTAATATTTTGGATTGTGCATGTGGCTAAGGCCCTTCATACAATATAGCCATAGATATGAGTGATTTTTCTTGTACTCATACTAGCATGCCTAGCCTCCAAATAATAGCTTGGTGTGTTGAATATTGGGGGCTCCTAAAGGACTCAAAAATTTCCTAATGTTTTAGTATCATTAAAGGTAAAGGATTTCTTTTGGAATATCTTTGTAAAAGTCATAATCAGTTTGAACATTGTATGAAAGTTCTATAAAAATTCCATTTGTAGTAGCCTTGTAGGATAAATTTGGAATATGGAATTTCTTACATCCCTTTACTCTCCACTTCATTGTCATTTCATAGCAAAGTATATCAGCTTGACTTTTCACATCATTTTTAATAATAGTTTGAGTGACCCTTTGTATCAAATACCAGCTAATTATTGAGGAAAACATTTCCATAGCTTAACGTTTGAAATGATAGAAATTGAGAGTTTGAATTTTTTTAAAGTAGTAAATTTTATTTAGTTACTTGACATTTTTATCTTTTTGGTTTGTCCCATTTAAAACCAACAAAATTATGACACTCTCATGTCCCCATTAGTTATTTTAAAATTGATGAATGTGAAAGCATGGTCTATGCTTGTTTGTTGAAAGATGTTTGACAACATATTTGCGGTTCTCTAGCATACTAAATTCAAATTATACTGGATTCTTTGGGCTCTCAGAAACCCATTTTTTTAAAATAATTTGATTCATTTATTTTACATGGAGATCCAAAGTTTCATGATATTAAAGATTTATTCTTTCAAAGGAATAAAAAAATCTTTTAAAACACATAAGTGCTTGCATACAAATGCATATATATATATATATATATATATATATAGGGAATTGCTAAAGCCACACCTAAAATTGCTGAAGCCACACTCCAAGGTATGTTTTGAGTATGAAATGTGATAATTTAATGCTAATTTTTTAAATTTGGATCAAAAGATTTGTTTCACCTCTATCATTCTAAAGCTATATTCAAAAAAAAAATGAAGGTGCTTGAATTTGAAATTAAAAATATAGGACTTTTGAATGATTTAAAGTTAAAATACATAAAAAAATAACAATTGTGCCATAAAAGTCCAACAAAAGTTTGTATTTGTTCTTCTTTCTTTCAAGGAGGTAGTAATGCAATGATTGGATGAATGATGGACCATTTGAATAAAAAAAATTAGCACTAGATTCTCAAAATACATGCTCACAAGGGTGTGGCATTAGTAATTTTGGGTGTGGTTTTAGCAATTCCCTATACATATATATATATATATATATATATATATATATACATATGTGTGTGTGCGCACATGCACATGTGTTTATATACGTATATACACACAAATATATTCATAAATATTAAGGTTAAGCTAAATGATCTTTAGAGCAGAGATGGAGATTCTATCATGGAAATGCAAACTTTGGAGGAGGATAGCTATGAAGGCCTATGACAAGTCGATTTGCTATTAGTGATGATAGTTTAGGGATGATAGCATAGGAACCTTGAGTAACTAAGAAATGTTACTATGCTTTTGAAGCAATATGTCAACATAGCTTTTTGTAAAAGCATAACCAAGTTTCTCAAATTTTGACCAACTACATGTGTAACACATTTTCTCAAGATTAGCACTTCATAAATGAGCACTTAACAACTTGGTTTTGTTCCTAGATTATACTTTTTGGAGATTTTAGCACTGGCTTTATTGTAACATTGGTTTCATTTTTACTTCAAAAATCAATCAAATTCCTTAATATTGCAAAAGATTTTAGTAAAATTCTATGACTACAAATGCATTATTTTCTTAGTCATTTTCTCCAAACCATTTGCCGTAAAATTTGGATTAGATATTAAAGCTTTGGTTTTGTTTGTTCTATATTTTATTTTCTACATTTTATTTTTAAACAATTTTATATGTTTAACCCAACAATACCAATATAACAATAAGAAAATGACAGTCATGACAGTATTAAGTATTGAATTCCATATTTAAAGGCTAAATGAAAATATTTTCTACTAATTTCCTTATTAACCAAAGAATATCAATAACAACTTAATAATATTTGTTGATAAAGAGGTCACCCCTCAATATTTATGAAGGTTAGGTTTCAAAATTTATTAGTTAATGCTGTCATATCAAGAAGAGTGCCCGTTAATTAACATTAGATATTAGGTGAATTTGCATCATTATTTCAATACTTATGAATTCAATCTTTGTAGGACCAAGCATAATGATGGGTATTGATTATTAAGCTTGCAACCAAAATGTAAATGAAGGTATGCAGATATTTAAAACACCTCTTTCATAAGTATATGAGTCATAAGTATATGAGAAATGGTTCATTATTTAACCCCTAGAGACCCAAATTGCATTTTGTTGGTAACATAGTACTTTTGAACAAGCTAGTACTTGTAAAACAATAAATGACGTTTCACAACATTTGAGAGGATGTGTGTCCAAGCTCCAAGGAGTAGCTTTCCAATGCACCAATTTTTAAACCATTTTGATTTGTAAAAAAAAAGTTATGATGAAAAATATAATTTTGTTTGCTTAATGGGTAACACTGCAACACAAAACAAAATTGACACTGCACTTGAAATTTCAAGATCTTGCCCAAAGGTTGAGGGATAGAGACGTTTCCTTGTCAAATCTGACCCAACCTCATTCCATGAAGGCAATTGTTTTTTGCTTGTTGCCCTTTACTTCCATTTTATTGCAAGTGACCCGATGTTGATCAAGCTTGTCAAAGCCATAGTTTTTGGCCAATTTTTTATTTTTTTCCCCTCCTCTAAAGCTAGCTAAAATAAAAAATATTATTCACATTTTGAAAAGATTATTGTGCGTTAAAACTAAAAATTGTTGGAAAACAGCCTTGTATGAGAATTTTCTTAACCCTTTAACAACCAGGCAACTAGAATGTGGTTGATTTATAGAGTATTTTTAGAACTTTGGTTGTTAATCCCTGAGTGCCCTAGCGCCTCAAATTTGGCCTCCCATTGTTTCAAAGCTTTGTTTGAGGCACTAGATCTAACTTTGTGATCTTGCTATAAACCACAATTATGAAAGCATTCAAGTTGTCTATGCCAATGGAGTAATGGCAAGGAAAGCCAAATTTTGTACAAGTGTTGCAAGAGATTTGATTGGGTGAAACACCATACGGGGTGTGGTGGCAAGCAGCATTTTACAAGTTGCCACCAGTAAATAACCCTTGCAAGCTTCCTTGTGTAAGCTCTATGGTAGTGGGAAAGTTGTTGGCAATGGTTCAAGCATGTTCTAGACCCTTATTATGGCAACTGTCATTGGCTGTGCTAGTCATTGTTTTTTGTGCAATAGCAATTTGAAGCCCTAAAACTTGGCAAAAAAAAAAACCGCAATCTTCAATAATTTACAAGTGTGTGCATTCACATCTAATCTTGCTACTCACAAAATTCAAGATGAATCATGGGCTTATAGAATATTGTAAAATCATCAAATAGCAACCACCTACCAAAAAAAAAGATTTTGCCATAATATGTTGTTATATCAAATGTTATAAACTCTCATCTCCCATGGTCAATTGTACCCAAAATTTGCAAGCCATTTTCTAATTAGGTGTTCTACTATTTTCAATGGTCACTTTTTGTGGATCATCCAATTGGCTAAGATACAATGCGTTAAAGTTGTTGGTCTCCAAAAACCCTGATTTTGGTAAAAACGGCATGGGTGCTCAAGGATTAAAGGGTTAAAGGCTAGTTTCTATTCTATTTCTTTAGTATATATTCCCTGATTCAAAATGATATAAATTTTTTTGGGCATATGACGGTTATAACCAGCTCTATTGAAAAAATTAACTTGAAAAATTACAATTATATAGTGAAAGAAATTGGTGCAAAAACGTCCCCAAATTAGAAATGTCCAGAATTTGAATGCTCCTAGAAAAGCTTTTTCTCACTTCCAACCTTACAATCTCACAATACATGCACTAAAGATGTTTCATCTTTTAACTTTAACATAATAAAGTAGTTTACTATTTTCTTGTATGGTAAATTTCACCAAAAGTTCATTTTCACCTTTTTTGCCTTTGCTATAAAAATGACTCATTTTGAGTGTTTTTTAGTGAAACATAGTCAAAGGCATTTAGGGATTAAATTCCAATCTCAAGAAAATCTAATCCTACAAATAATGTCAAGTTGCCAACCTTTGTTTCTTCCAATGATTATCTCGTTAGACTTTCTTTTGTTTCTTGATTAAGTCACTGAAGAGTTTTTGTCACTTACATAAATTCATTAGAACATGATATTTGTTAAGTTGGGAAAAACACTGTCCTAAAACAAATTTTGGGGGTATAGAATTTTACATTTGGTAGAATATTTTGGTGATTTAAAGTGATTTTTTTGATAATTCTTTCAAAATATTTCATCATTGATGTGAGGCCTTGAAGAAATTATCACAAAATTCACTTCAAATTACCTAAAAACTCTTCAAATTGAAAATTTCAGAAGTCCCAAAATTGGGGGTTTTTCCAAATTAACAAATATCGCTTTTTAATGTAATTATATGACGAAATTTGGATATCATTGCAGTTGATATTGAAATTCTACCTTCTAACAATCTCTCTTGTCAAAAACTCACTACCCTAATTCTTGCGACCATTATTGTGGTACTAGTAGAAGTTTACAATTGCATTGTTTAGCCTCTCCATTTGGTAATGACATCATCTAACTACTCAATTTCGCAGTTCGAAAATTTCTTCTTAGCCTCAATCAATATGCAATATGCAATTTTTGAGTTAATGGCTTAAATCATGCACTTGAGAACTCTGCACTATTAAAATTCGAAAAGTCTCAAATTTCGTCTACTAATTTGTTTTCTGGAAAATTGTAGCTGCAACAATACCAAATTGCCAGTTTGCGTACCAATGTAGGAACCTCATTTTCTTTTTCAATTTTTTAATTTCTGACATTGAAGTTCTTGCACTTGTGGTGGTGCTTAGATCCACAACAAGGCTTTCAAAAGAACCACACTTCCCCATCCTCCATGCTAAAAGTATGTCTACACTTGGTGTTAAAAAAGTAATAGCAATATGAATGTAGTTTAAAAGTGTGTCCAAATGCATTTAATTATCCTTAGCTATTACCACTCTTAAGTCTTAACATCAAGGGTGAACATGCCCTTAACCAAAAATTAATATCAAGAGTTGTTAATTATTTCAAAAGTTCACAGTATTGTATTGTATGTCTGTTTTGGGGTATTTTGCAAAATAGCTTATTGAATCTACAACTCAATGATTTATGTCTTGAAACTATAGCACAAATTCTTAATTTTATAAAAAAATTCAGTTGTTAACCCCTAAAGGATCAAGCCCCTTTTTTTGTGAAAGTCATTGAAAACAGCCATTTTTGCAGAAATGAGTAGAAAGGTAGGAATTTTTTTTTTTGGAAATCCACCCATAAGATCTTGCCCTTACTACACTATGGGAAGTACTTGTGGGAAAAAATCAGTTCATTCTAGATCTAGAGGATTGAGATATTGACATCTGAAGTGATTTTTTTTTTTCCCTTGCTGCCCAAATTTTTTAGAAGCCTTTGATTGCTCCTATATCAAAAAATTGTTCTATGCAAAACTAAGGTTTATGTTTTCCATGTAGAAGACCAAGTTAGGTGAGTGTGGGAGAATTTTCAAATGAAACGGAGGTGTGAATCATACTTTATAAAATCTTGCAATGATGTGAGGCCATGAAATTTGCATATACACTAGGCAAAATTGGAGGGTTTATGTAAAATTCAGAAATATGAGTTACCTTGATCCAAATGGTAAAAACCAAGTTGTCTTACTCTACTACAACCTAAACAAAAAAAGAGTAAAAAACAAATACGTATAGAGCTCAAAAAAGTGAAGCACCAAATTTTACAAGGGGTAAAACTGCAAAGGGAGTGGAGGTTTGGGAGTCCCAAATCTACGTGCAAACTAAAACTTCTCACTCATCAATCAAAATTGAATGATCCAAAGTTTCCTACATATATATAAATCTAAAGAACCAATTTCAGATTTTTATATTTAAAAAATTAAAAATTTAAAAAGTTTTTTGGCTACCCGCCTTCCCTTGTTTTTCAAAAATTCATGCATAACTTCTTCAATAAACATCAGAATGAAGAAAAAATTAGATGCCCACGGAGATCTTTGAATTCCCCATTTTACGTAAAAATTTCAAAAAATCACAAAAATTACTTTAGCCATAGGTACATACCCAAAATCTCAATTGCCCCCCAAAGGGACAATAACACTATATTAGGTAAATTGGGAAAAAAGGGTGTCCCACTTTGTTTTCCCCTCCAAACCCAAAAAGTTAGATTTGAAGGTATTAGATTCAGTTTGAGCCACTGAGATTTTTTCCCTCGCAAATCCCTCCTCTAAGGTGAGGACATGTGTGCAAAAAAAAACTTTGAGCTCGGTTTGAGGTGATCACCTCAATCTTTTGAAGGCAAAACTAAAAGTCCCAAATTATACCTTTTTTCCCACTTTACCTAATATGGTGTTCAATGGTCCTTTAGGGGTTAAACAAAAGTGAATGAAAGTAAAACATGATTCAACCAAATTGCACAACCAACAAAATCAATGCACCACAACAAGTTGCATGAATGACATTCAAAATTCTGTATCATGTATATAAAATTTTAAATTATGTGTGTATACATACATATTCACATGTGCACATTTTGCACAAAACACCATATTCATTAATTTGGGAAAAATGATACATTTTGAGACTTTCAAAAAGTTTGAGGTGATCACCTCAAACCGAGCTCATTGTTTTTCAGACTAAATCTGATACCTTTGGATCTGATTTAAAGTAACTTTTTGAGTTTGAGTGGAGTACAAATTGGTACCTCCGTTTTTCCCAAATTAACGAATATGGTGTTACAAGTGTTTAAAGATTTCTCAGATTACATTAAATATTTAAATACAAAAGAAATTACCAACCATCAGCCTAGCCTAGATCTAGCCGAGATAATCATCCGAGAACAAAAACGAAAAAATTGGGTGTTGGAGCATCCCTGGAACACAGCCCTGCTATGAATCTATCATCGGCTCTTTTCTTAGTCCAATTTATGTGTAAAAATTAATTCTCTGCCTTATCTATAACCACGTGGGTTTTTAGAAATTACATTTCAACCTCGTGAAATCCGTTTTTCATAAATGGGAACATTGTTGCATTGTGTAAAACAAGAACGACACTAATTTTTTTCCTTTTCAATTTCGTTTTGAAGGTCTACTGTGTATTTGTATATGAGTTCAATTTCAATTCTGAGAGGAAAATTAGCAAGTTACATGAAAAGAGCTAAACTTTTGAAATTGAAAATCATTCACTTATGGAAAAGAAGTTAATTTGCAAGTCTTGCCTAATCTATCTTCTGTTCATGAATGTGCTAATGATTTACAAAAATTAAAGTCAATGATGGTTGATATGCTGTCAAATCTCAAAGAGATGTGCACATTCATGTGGTGATGTTAGAAGATTTGCATCTAAGACAAAGAGATGAAGAATGTCAGAAAAAACTGACCTTGAAAAATAAAGTGTAAAAACTTGTCAAACAATGAAGTATCTATGTCAGTTCAGCTGTTTTTCTTGTGGGAGAGCGAGAGATTGAATGGCCACAGCAGGCACCAGCATGAATATATCTCAGTGAAAATTAGAATAAAATAACAACAAACGAACTATCAGTGCACAGCCGAACTCGTTACACTCAGATATCCTTGAAGGGCGTTGAAGCAATCGACACGGAAACTGTAGTAGAGATGTTCCCAAGGACCGAACTCCAGACTTTTTTGCAAGGAAATCGAACGACACAGGAGCTTCCTCCCCTGATTACCACTGAAACCGAAAGGCCCTTCACGGCTTCACAGCAAGCTAGCAAGCAGAATGGAACTGAAGCACAAGCAGGACATTCCGTTTTGCAAGCGAGAGGGAAGCAAGCAGAGCCAGCGTCCAGGCTGGGGGAAATTCGCACAATACCAGCCAGTAAAGTATCCGAAATTCTAGGTTTGTGTACATTTTTACTTGAAATGTTAGAACTTTCTTCTGAATGTTGCTGAAGCTGAACATCTGCAACTGCCCGGAATTTTGACATTGGAAAAACCTTTCGGGAAAATGAACTAGAGCAACTGAACGCAGCTGCCTGCTCTCCTGGGGCACTAACAGAGCAGCCAAAATAAAGACACAGAGTGTGTCGCCAGAGTGAGACAGTGCTGGATCGGGGAAGCTTGAATGATGCATCTGCGTATAAAAGCTTAGTGAAATCAGGATTGAGTGCTGGAATGGGCGGGTTTGGGCAACACGGGATGCGACGGTGAACAACTGGATATGCCGCAGCGCGCAGCTCCAAGCAAGCCAGCAAGGCAGGCAGCTGGTGCACCGATGCCACGCCGGAACACGGCAGGCTGCATGCCTGCCTGGATGCTGCGTGGCATGTCTCTCGAATGATCTTCACGTACTGTACAACTTGAATGAATGGTTGCTCAGTCCTCGCAAAAGTGGGTCAAGTGTAAGGACTGTGGGCAGAGTCGCACTTGGAGGCTGCGGCAGAAGACCCCAGGGCAGGCCGCCCCGGCGTCCCATATCGTCTCCCTGCCGGAGAGAAGTCTCGAAATCTCGACCTTTGCAGCTGCTGCGGCGGCAGGGGCGGCGTCGGCCTTTGTCCTGTCGCCTCTGCTGCTCCTTCCGCCACTGGCAACACCATTTTCCTCGGCTGCCCCGAGGAGTTTATTACCCTTTGCACCACCACCGATCCGCCCCGCGACTGCAACGGCTCCGCCTGTTGCTGGCCTGTGGCGTTCCGCAGGATGCCTGCACGCATGCCACTCCCGGGCGATCATCCTCATCTCAATCCACACCCCTCCTTCCGCTCCTCCGCCCTTCACAATTCACATGTCAGAGATCCTACTCTCGCGCATCATTCAGCTATCCTACCGCTCCTTGCATCCCAATTTGCCCAAGCCTGCCCTCTGCACGATAACTGTAAATATAATGCCCTCGTAGTCTCCTGGCCTCCGCGACAGTCCTGGCCTAGAGACGACTACGTAACAACTCCTACTGCTGCTGCAACCGAAGAACGTAACCGATCTATGAGCACACAGATTGAACGATCTATTGTGTAAGTCTTTAAATCCGAGATATCTCACAGACGCTCTGTACGCTGGATTCAATGACCCTGACACTAGTCATGACGAAAGACACAGAGTGATGAGTGAGGAGCCAGTGCAGCGTTGGCTACGCACCAAGATTGTCCCCGAGTCCTGAAGCTTGCGTGTTTGTGGATGAACGGCTCGAATTCATCGTCCCTCTACTTCGGAGAGGAGAAATGCGGGAGAACTTTTTGGTACTGGATGATGAGCCCGAGGATTCCGGATCGTTCACAGAGAGTCTCTCCATGCCGTTGGCAATGCTGCTGCTGCACCCTGGCGTTTGAGCGTAACCAGCGTGCCCACGTGACACGTCCACTTGTTGCTGCCGAAGGCTCCCTGACGCTTCGTCCTTTAATCACACACACACCGCTCGTTAATCCAAGCACAGAGTTAAGTTTTATTTGTAATTTCAACCGGTAAGACATGCATGTTACGGAATGCCATACCGGAAGTTCTGGTTGTCAGTTGGCACCCTAATACAAACTCAAGAGACGACAATTTCTTTCTCGCCCCCGGTAGTTGCAGTGTGAACCCCTTGTTCCAAGAGACAGATTGCCCACGTCGGCTACGTAAATTTGTTCACCGAAGACTCAATTTTCTAAAGTTTGAAAGTGAAGAAGTAGCTGCTGGTTCAGAAGGGGCATACCTGCGACGCCCCATGGTATGCTCCTGTTCCGCTAGTGCCAAGTGCCTTTCTCCTTGGTCGTTGCGGAGACGCTGTCGCTTCTAGATACCGTGCAGGGGAGGACCTGTCCGCAGAAGCGCGGTCCGGGACAGCTCCACCTTCATCCTACACAGAAGTACAGACTTATAGAGGCCTGCGAAATCCGATTGCTTGCGTACTTAAACACGAGCTCCCGCATTGAGTCTCCGAAAAACTCTCTTTCACGAAGTGAGCCTGACCAATTGTGAGAAACAGCAGCAGCAACAACAACAACAACAACAGTTCCACTAACAAAAGCCAATCCACAGCAACAGTTATTCGTAAATGACCTGCATAGCTGCATGGATCATTGCCTGGATTTAGTACGAACTTTCAAACCAAGCTGTTCTTACCCGATCTCGTAAGCTTCCTCGTCTGAAATTGGGGTTCACTGAGAATCTTCTCGAGCTCATAAACTTATTGCTAGGCTGGGTCCACCCACTCCCCGTTGCTGTTGCTCCTGCTGCTGCTGCACCAGCAGCTGCAGTATTGGGCAATGGCGCTTGTTCTGTGGCCCGAAGATTATACGGCTGACTGGTAGCGTTCAGTTGTGCCAGCTGATGCCTCATCAGATCACCCTGCACTTACACACCCTAACTTTTCAATTCCGCAGTTTGCCTTTTCCCTCTTTTACATCATTATATCCCCATTATATAAAAAGCTAGCTGTAATTGAGCTACGGATTTTACTCGCTTCCGAACTGAATCTCAGATATACGGTAACTATTTACATCCAATGAACGCATAGTTACTTACAACTTTCCACATCCGATATTGCATCTCTTTCAGGTAGTGTTGTTGAGGTCCGATCACACTTCCAGGACGCACGATGCGCAGATAACCCAACGTCTGACGTGAGTACCATGAACCAGAGTAACCAGATTTAGCTAATTTTGTTGGCTCAACTTAGCGAAACAAACATTGATATCTACCACAGTACCAAAAAGTTAAAACCCCAATAAATTAATAAAATCAAAAGCTAAAAATAAAATTAGGTTTAAAAAAGCAACCAATTCGTTCATCAATCATCATCCACAACGCTGAAATAGAGGAATACGGTAACCCAAAAAATCAAACGATGGGACTGCATCCTGTGTGATTATCACAAATTAGGAACGTTGTTTCAAATAGATCTTCAGATCGCAATACGCAGTTAAAATTGAAACATGCTTTCTCAATACAACAATAGCTACTTAGGTTAATGCCTAATTAACTCCAATCATTGAATAAGGCATATTCAACTATCATCTTCAGTATGGTTCCTCGAAGAATTTCGAGTAAACATACCACCAGTACAAGGACACCGAACTATACTCATAGACACCCGGACAACACATTCATACGAAGACCTGACATGAGATCCTGGTTGGTTGAAGTTGGTACGCGTGGTCATAGGGCCAGTACGGAACTTACTGCAGGCGACAAACTCTCCTTGTTGACCCTGCCACTCTTGACTCCTTGAATGAATGTCCTCTTGACTAGAATTAGGCAAAACAAGGGGCCATTAGAAAAAGATGTCTGGGTGAGGCTAGAGGCACCTCATTGCATGTGAACCGGTAGTGCTTCATGATATAACAACCCATAAGAGCGCCTGTTCGCCCTAGTCCTGCCTGCGCAAATGAAAATTATCAAATATGAACTTGCAATTCTTTCCTTTTTTCTATCTCCAAGGCCAGCATTTACTTTCACCAAGAATGAAGACCAAAAATCACTCTATTTTCTCGCAGAGCTCTGACTCAAAGTCTGAAGGCATAAAGAATCAAAGCAATTGTACAAGTCCTGGTCATCTTGTCCAATTCGCCCTGCATAGCATTTTCAAGGTGATCTAGCATAACGAGGTGAAGAATATCAACATACTTTACAATGCACAGCCAAAGCTCCAGACGACTCCTCCACAATCTCCAAAAAGCGCCGTAAAATTCTGTCTGGCGGGCAGCTGCAGAGGATTTCACGACTAGTTCCATCAAATTTCAAAACACATAGCCATTTGCCTGGTCACGGGAGAAAAAGTCACAAGAATCGATCTCTACTTTTTGCTATAGGTTTTGCCAGAAGTTAGAAGTAGAAGTCACTGGAATGTGGGCAAATATCAAGGTCTGGTCTTTTATCATTATACAATTGTAACCATGATGATTTACATGCAACAACCAAAGCAAAATGCTGGATGATATGACTCTTTGATAGAAAAGGGCTCGAAGGTAGAACATTAAACGTGTTATTCATTAAATTGGGAAAAAGCACTTTTCCAAAACGTATTTTGGGAATGCTAAAGTTTGCATTTGTGAGAATATTTTGATGATTTGAAGTGAGTTTTCTTAATATTCCCATAAGGTATTTCATCATTAATGTAATCTTAAAGAAATCATCCTAGTATTCATTCTAAATCACCTAAAAACTCTTTACTTTTTCCCAATTTAATGAATAATGTGTAATTTACGGAATGTCGTTTCAAACGACCTTCGGGAAGAACTCCAGAATTCACGATTCAATGAAAACACCCTCTTCAGGCCGTCGATTGGGCAATCAACAAAAGCAGGAGTGATGATCTGACCTGCCATCAGGGAAATACAAATCGTAATGAGAGAGCCCGTGATCTGTAAATCGCCTTCGATCATACGCTTTGCGATTGAGCCTTATTACGCCGGTAATTCCTACCTGTCATATTCACCCAACAGTTCAATCATGCTTGCGATGGTTGTGCTCAAAAGATAATTTGTGACATCTCTTGCACATCATCTCCATGCTGCGTTCTTAGATGCATGCATACATGCACGCATTGCAGCATCGACGCTTGACACAGTGAGAGAAATTTGAACGACTTAATCTTGCACTGCAGTGCAGGATCTTAGAACAGAGTAACGTCGACGCGGGTCACTTCCTGATTGTAAGGGAACCCAAGGAAGGGCAAGAGGCAAACCCGATGAAAGTATTCGACATAATCCTCCGGCACCAGCGTCCTATATCCATAAATCTACAAAACGTAACAGCAATTGATAAGAGGCTCAGCGTTGATGTTGTACACTGTGGCAGACAGAGTTGAATCATTACACTGCCACTCGAATTCATCAAAATCGACAAGGGCTTGAAGTCTACCGAAAGCAGTCAGTAGCATTCTTCCATAACCAAGAAGTACAGAGTCTTTCGATTGGAAGAATCTCAATGACACTCGATGATAGCGTTGGTTAACACGAGTGGTGGCTAATTTCAAGGGGCCTTCACCCAAACACCCGGGACTAGTCGCACCAGAGATTTAGCTGGTTCGGGAGTCAGACTACGTGAATGTTGAAAAATGTAGAGCTCACCAGATTCCGTTAACATTACTGATCATTACATAGATTACTATTCTGTAGAGGACCGGCACTAGTTGTTGTGGTTCTTGCTTTTTCTAATGGAGCTCAACCATGCGGCTCTACATTGTAAGACAAACTTCTTACCTTTTCAACTATTGTATGTACCTTCTTGACGGGCTTCTTGAGTACCATCGCAGGATGACCTAAAATGCTTACAAATAATGAAAGCGCGAATTCCTGAAATCGATCAAGATTTTGCAGCTAGCATATGCGATGAAGGTGCATTCTGCCGGAGAAAGTATGCAACGACCACATTCAAAAGGAAGCGCCACGCCAAACAAAGAGCTGAGACGAATGACAACAGACAAAACGATCCTGCTGCTCATACGCATTAAGCACGACGTGTTTCCGTAAGACATTCACCCAAGGAGGACAACCTTACAAATACTGAACATAAACCCTACGAGATTCTGGTCTGCAATGCTGTATTTCTCCTGCAGGCCTTCCCGCCACATGACCCACTCCAATTCCAATTTTGCATTTTAAGATGATGGGAATAAAATAAGACAGCGGTCAGGAATTCGTTTATACAAATATACATTCTAGAAACATGAGAGAAGGCAACCTCTAGGCGCTTGGCAGATGGTCCACTGAACGCCATTAGTTTGTTAGGAACAATCCAATTCAGGTCTCCGTTTTCAACCTGTCGAAAGCAGAGACAATAGCAACACTCGAGCCAAACAAGAATTCATAACACAAATGGTGGCTAACGCTAAACGTCATCACTGCTAAAGAAGAAATTGAAGACTTGTAACTGTAAATCTTTTTTAGATGCATGAATTTTTCCAAATAAGTTGTTAGTACTTGGCAATCTTCAATCGTTCTAAGGACGCTGTTTACGAGTCCAATTGAATTGATATAGATTACATACCTGTTCGAAGTACTCATACTCCTCCAGGTTGAAGTTGTTGAAGTCTATCCATCCAACCCGATTAGACCTCAAAATAGCCTGAAAAAAACTCACACCAGACCACCCGTGCTCTTCGTCAGGCAATCCCCCTGCCCAAGCACGCAACCGACACTCACTTCCCGTGTTCCCGAGAATTAAAAACCAGTATATACCATCTGGAAGAATCACTCAGGGCTTCAATTATTTCGTACCCGAATACAATCTAATACTGTGAGACGGTACGTCGAGATGCCACATGTGGGATCTCGGAACGCCTGGAACGGCTCGAACATGGAGAGAGTTGAATATGCTGCATCCGATTCGGCACCACAAAACAGCACCAAGTATGCCCCAAGCTGCACCAATACAGCAACTCGCTTCACGTCAAGTCTCACTCGTCTACATCTCCATGATTCTACATCGAATTCTATTCTACGACAGCTTCAAATCATCAAACACCCAAAAAGTCCTCTTTCTCAAGTACTTGGCATCTATTGCCTTGCAACCATAGCAATGTCCTTGGACAGCAAGGTCCAGATTGCTGCGGAACGCCCTCTGACTGGAGCAATATTAATCTGCTTTAGAGCCAGCTTTAGACTCAACTAATCAATCTCCAGTACTTGTCACAACATAGGCAAGACTCTCATTAAGTACGACATTAAATGATCTTATCAAGCTGGTAGAATCGTATCCAAAATTGGACCATGGTAAAAACGCTACAAGGTGCTTGGCCGTAGAACGTAGCGATTCAAACTGCACTTGCACTCTCCCGAAGTAGTTTTTAGACAACCATCGGGGTTTCCAAATACACAGGCTCAGACAGAGGGCTCTGTGAATGAAAAACATGATGAAATAGGCGGGGATCACTCACCAACACGGCAGCGTTGGACTTCTTCTTTGGGTCGGCGCTACAACAGAAAAGCACACACTGGTCCTGTTCATCTGCTTCCTGACAGATACCAATGCATCAGCTAATGCCATGTCGAGTACAACAGGACTCCTCCACCTCCACTACCTCACAAAATAATGGTCGACCACGCCAGGCAGACAGCTGTTAAATCAAGAATGGAGAACCAGAGAACAAGAACCATGCTGAATTTGCTAGTCCTCGTGAATCATTCACCATTCACGCTACGCCGCTCTCAACGAAAGAAAGAAGGAACCAAAACCATGATGTGAGCAACTACCTTAAGGAGGTGATGAAGTTTCCAGCAGAACCGGTACGTGCACGCAAGGTTCAGAGGTCCAAAATCGGCAAAAAACGGTTCATATACCTGCACGAGAATTGTTACGCCTTAATCGATCCCAAAAAGCGAATCCATGGTGAACTCTCGGACACTTGAAGAGATGAGACGAGACGGAATTGAGGAACAGGAGGACACACAGACACACACCAGCTCCGAATCAATGTTGTAGCTGACGGTGCGCTTGGGGAGACACTGCACCACAGCTGCTGTATCCTCCACCCTTTGCAATGGCGCAAAGTAGAGCTTCTCTTTCAGGATTTCGCTCAAGTCAACACGCTCTTCACCTCGAGCTTCCGAGCCCACCCCCATGGATGGTGCAAGCAGCAACGAGCGTCCTCTTGCGTTGGCTGTTCTCCCAAACTTCAACAAACATCAATGCTTGTCTTCCTCGACTCTGCATTCAGAAACTTGGTATCCACATTCCTGGCCAGTAACGTCCGTCCAAATCTCAGAGCTTTACTCGAGATTCATACTAATTCTTGATATTTTGGACCATGGATGCACATAATGCAAACCGGAAGATAACATCAAAGCACTTAAAAAAACGGCATTTCTTTTCCTAAAATCCCAAATCCTCATTTTATCCAGTAATTGAAAACACAACGATTGAAAGTGGTGACACAATCTTTTTCACATCACCAGTGAAACAATTCATGCATTAAATGAATCCAAGAGTAAGACAAAAAGTAATCATGAGACTCTTGTTGAGAAATATTGGAGGTGTGTAGGTCTAACGCAAATGAAATGTGTGCCACTATTTCTCACTTGTGGACTATCTAAAATCCATTGACAATGATCCGACTTGATTGCGTTGGTTTGCAAAATGTCAAGAGACACTTCCAAAACATTGAAATATCTATTCATGTTTTGTAGGAAGTCCTAATGTAACAGTGGTTCCATTGAAAAGTTCCCATTGCCATGTGCACCTTGTCTTTTTTGGAAAACTACATTCCAGCTCATGATACATGGAAAGAAGTGCTATGGCACATGCAACATCTTTTTAGTTATGGTAACCTCATATAGTTGCCAAAATTCTAATTGTTGATGTCTTTCATGGGTTTTGTTTTTTAGCCTCTACCACAAGACTACATAATTCACTCATATTTTTAGAATTACTTCGATGATTTGAAAAATGTGAAGCATGTGCACTTTGAATATGGCACAAAAACTTTCACCAAGTTTTGGGTTGGGTATGCTTTTTTGATTTGTTGTTGTTAAGTCAAAAAAAAATCTTGCAATCTACTAAACATTGGACTTTGGTTCCATTTTGGATCTTGCTTACATGCTTGGTTGTTTGTTTGATTGTTTGTTATCACCAATGCTTACACCATGTGTAATTGATCTCTACAACTCCACAAGTTTCTTTGAGAGTTGGAAGTTTTTGAAAGACAACTCCATTGTAAGTTCCACAAAGGCCATTGAATTTTCATCTAGAAATAATATGAATATAGTCTTTTGAAAGCTTTTTAGAGTATTCTTAACATTGACAAGTTCAAAAGGTAGCAAAAGACAATACAAAGTTTATGGGAATCTTTTTAAAGATAGAGAACTTCAAGACTATTTGTAGAACCCACAATGTGATTAAAGTTCATGAGGCTATTTTTGCTTTTCACTTACATTCTTACAAGTGGAGTGCATTTTCAATGAATTTTTGGAATGATGTGTGGCATGGATTAGGCCAATATTATAGTACAAAACACAAGAGCTTTTTGCAAGCCTTCCATATCCATAATTGTTGTTCTTGATGGTATTAGCATCATTGTGGATCTTGTTGTTTTTTTTTGTTTAAAAAGTGTATTACGGACTTTTAACTCTTTGATGACCAATTTGAGAATTGTCTATTGCACAAGATAACTACAACAAGCTCTATGGATTGCATTTATGAATTTATTATGTTTAAAAAATTTCATTTGAAAAATTGGCAAGCAAATTTTTGTTCTACATATCCATTGTACTTGCTTGGGGTGATATTTTTCTATGTTATTCTAGAGGCATTCATTATATAAGTTTTTTGATTGCATTGCAATTACCCCTCATTAGGTGAGGCTTTGCATAAACTCAAATTGTTGTCTTCTCCTTGGATTTTGTTGCTTTTGCCATCGTGAAACTGACCTCCAAAAACTACCATGATCAATTTTTGACAAAAGTTACCAAAAATGCACCTACCAATTGTTGCCTTGAATGTCATAGCTATGAATCACAACCACCAATTCTAAACACTCAAGCACAAACACTCCCATCTCATACAAGTAAAATCTGAAAATTAAAAAGTTCTCCAAAGGAAGCTAGATTTGTTTTTGTGAAATTAAAAGAACCACCAATACTTTCACAAAAAACACATCCAAAAAATGTTCTCACACCCCTTCAAAAATGTTGCACAAAGAAGCCACCTATGACAAGACTATGTCAATGTAGAAGTGCTGCAACCCCATCCCAAAACCCTATGCAAATAAAGATGCCACGTACACTATTTCAAAGTAAAGCAATAAAACTAAAGAAGAAAACAAAAATCAAATGCTCACCTATTAAACTGCCATATGCACACAAGATCTAAAGTGAGGCGGCCGCTAGATTTTTCTTCATCTTGCATTGTTTTGAGTTTTTGATTTATTGTTGTTGGAGCTTGTTCCAACTTCCAAGCATGGAGAAGAAGCACTTCTTCCTCTATGTGGCCGTGACGGGACATGAGAGAAACAAGTGGCATTTATCTATTCAAACATTTAGAGGGATGGGGGAGGACTTTTTGAGGTGCTTGTTTTGGAAGGCAGCATTGGTTTCACTATAATGAAAAACAACTAGAGCTCCTTAAATGTAGTTATTTGTTTCTAACTTTTATTTCCAAGATGAGATACCAATGCACAATTTAATGTTTTTCAACCAATGTTTGAAATTGTTGATTTGATTTCAATTAGATATACATGGCCATGGCATCCAACGACAACAAATGCAAAGATCTTGTTTAGTAGTTCAATATGTTGATATCATGTATCTTTTTTGGGAGGCCAATGCAATTACAACAAAGGCATCCATGTATGTTACAATCAAAGATCCAAATAATTGTTTGTCCCACACATGAGCAACTTGTGCATATATATTGAGCTTACGTAAAAACCCTTTGTGCTTTGAATGTGCCTTGTTCTTTTGTTTCAAATTTGCATTTGAATACGTGCTCACTAGGTTTGCCAGATAAAATTAGAACTCAAACTCTGAAGGCCGGTTCAGTCTACGTCCCATGTCCCATTTGACAAAGTCCCACGGGAGTTTGAAATCCCATCTTTCTGGGCTAGAAAAGATGGGACGTGGGCTAAAAGATGGGTCGCCAAAATGCTAGACTCAATCTTGGAGTGAAGTCCCACTTTTTTTGGCGCCAAAACTTGGAAAAGTGCTGCCATGTAGGCTCCATGTAAGCAAGTGGGATGTGGGACTTGGGACATAGTCTGAAATGCAAAGTCCCATCTTTTGCCTCTTCGCCAATTAGATTCTCAGATTTCTTCAAATTTCAGTGGGACTTAGGATGTGGAACGTAGTTTGAACCGCCCCTAAGGGTTACAAAGTTTTCAATAATCGTGACAAGCCAACGCCTGGTTTCTAGGATGAATCTGTGGTTACCAACTGTTGCAGGTGTGCAAGACTCTGCATCCGTTGCTTTCATTAATGCAAGGCCGGTTGAAAAACAGTGTAAAATGTTCAAAGCAAAATTTTGCTGACTGGGCCACCTAGAGAATGGGCTCGAGTAAGGTAGGAACACCCATACCCAACCATTTAAGGTTTTCGGGCACCTTAAGGTCTCGGAAAATTTCGGAAAAAAACCTGTAGGGTTAGCCTTTCAACAAGCTATCAAGGAACGTAATTTTTGTGGAAAAAAGTATTGTAGAGTATTTTATATTAAATCGCAAAACTGCAACTCAAAGGATGCTATAGGTAGCTCTAGACTACCCTTGGAAGTGCTTGAGTGTATTCCTATGAATGCATAGGAAGGTCCCAATCCCAACCGCCTCAAAACAACTTAGCAACTGACATGTGACAAGATTTGCTTGTGCAAATGAAATTTAGTGCTCCACTTTAGGTTCAACAGTCCGTGGAAAACAGCCAAAAACTAGAGTGCAATATTGAGAGGTGGTCGCTGATGGGTGTGCCTACCTTAGTAACAAACCGCTCCAATTGGACACGGAGGAATGCTGGAGAACGACAGACGCACCGAACGACCGGTATCGTACCGGGCGTGATACCGGGCGAGGTACCGGGATGCCGCGAGGCCCAGCCCTGGATTTCTTGGCCCGGCCCGGCGCAGAGGGGGCCGACGCCAAGCAGGCTGAAGAGGAGCGGCGGCCGACGGGGGGAGCCCTCTTCTGCTTCCGAGCATCCGCTGTGCTGCCATCGCTGCAGCTGCGACAATCGGCCCCCGTCGTTCGCTCGGCAGCCACCATGAAGACGATCCAGGCGACGGAGACCATGGACCTGCCCGAGGGGGTGAAGGTGGAGATCAGGGCGAAGCAGATTAGGGTTTCGGGGCCTCGCGGCGTGCTCACTCGCAACTTCAAGCACCTCAATCTCGACTTCCAGCTGGTAGAGGGCGAGGGCGAGGGCGAGGGCGGCCGCAAGCTCAAGGTCGAGGCCTGGTTCGGCACCCGCAAGACCATGGCCGCCATTCGCACCGCCATCAGCCACGTGAACAACCTCATCACCGGCGTCACAAAGGGGTACCGCTACAAGATGAGGTTCGTGTACGCCCATTTTCCCATCAACGCCAGCATCGGCGCAGACAAGGACAACATCGAGATCAGGAACTTCTTGGGCGAGAAGAAGGTACGCTTCGGATTCGGTGTCGCTCGGGGGGCTCGGGGAGGTTTTAGGGTTTTCGAGGTCGAAGGCCCGGTGTTGCAGAGCCGGAGACGGGCCACAGAGTGCCGATTAGGGCAATCTGAATGCGTAGAAATGCAGGGGTGGTGTTGGTCTTTCCCACGATGAAAGGCGAACGGCGGAGCTCCGGTGCTTGGCGTTCCCGGCCATACCCCATAAATTTGGAGCGGGATTAGGGTTAGGGCTTGGTGAGTTGTGCGTGGGGTGAGAATTTCGCATGGCTTGGCATTGTCTTGGCTGTGAGAGGTGAAGAATCTCGTCGCATGGCTTCTCCGGTTTTCCGCTGGTTTCCGCGGGGGAGAGCTGTTGGGTGCGGGGCTTTCACCTTTCTGTTGTGCCCACTGGCTTGTGTGGAATTGACGGAAAATAGGTTCCCGAGGGGTTGGTCACGTCCGTCCATCTTTTGGTTTTTCCAAGTGCGCCAGCCAGGGTGCGCCAACGTTCGAGCCTTGTCCGCTTTGTCTGACCTAAGAACCGAGGGAGGGGGTTCGAAGCAGAGCAGTGCCCTCCCTCGGTTGTTGCGGAGAGTGATCACGTTGCATGTGTTTTGTTGATCAGAAGAGTCTGAAGAGAATTGGAGTTGGTTTTGCAGGTGCGCCGAGTGGACATGTTGCAGGGTGTGACCGTGACCCGATCGGAGAAGGTCAAGGACGAGCTGGTTTTGGACGGGAACGACATCGAGCTTGTATCTCGATCATGCGCCCTCATCAACCAGGTATGCGGGGGGTTTGGGGTTTAGGGTTTCGGCAGTTTCAGCGACGAGCCAGCGATGAGCGATCGTGATGTTTGTTGTTTACGGAGGACTTTGAGAGGTGGCTGACATTGGTGGTGTTTGTTGGTATCCAGAAATGCCATGTGAAGAAGAAGGACATCCGGAAGTTTCTGGATGGTATTTACGTGAGCGACAAGGGAACCATCGAGACCGAGTGAAATGGTGCAACTTCCACGTGTAACTCAATATATTCTATATAAACGCGGCGACTGGTGTGGCGAGCAATGTGGTCTCGGAGCGAGTGTCTGGTTTGTTTACGAGGTTTTACCAGCTGCCTGCCATGCTGCGTATTTGCAGCTGTTTTTTTTGAGTGAGTTTCCGGAGTGTAATCGGGAGGGTCCTTGACCAGCTTCTTGTTTGCGCGTGTTTTGGGAGGTCCTTGGTTTGAGTGGTTGAAGCTTTCTTATGCCATGTAGTGACGACCGAGGTCTTCTGCCTTGAGCTTTCCTTGTTTTTTTCTGGTTTCTAGCTTGCGGGCTTGAGGGTCGTATTTGTCCCTTGCATTCACCTAGCTCGCGAAGGGCCAGTATGGAATGGGTATGTCGGTCTTTCAACCATCACGGCATCTTTAATGAATTGTTGGTTTAAGTGGGATGCGTGACGTTTAATTGTCGTGAGTATCATGGAGGTTGGGAGCAATCGTGGCATAGTTCAAGTGTCGATTTAATCCCGCGGAGGACCTCGGGGGTAGTTCATAAGTGCAGCATTTCGGCACGGCTTACGTTTCATCTTCTAACAGGTGAAGGACCGTGAAGATATGTATATCTATAAGATGGAGACGGATCATTAGAATCTTTTTGTGAGTGCAACACAACGTAAGTTATAAGGTGTATATTAATGTAAACCTTTGAATCACACCTTGGGACATGATGTGACCAAATATGAGTAAGTATTAAAATTTAAATGAACACAATCACAAGTCATGGTTAACCCTTAAACGACCATAACGACCATAGGGAACAGTATATACGCTGACGTATAATTGTCATTTGCTACCGATAAGAAATTTTAATTTGGGATCTCAAGTAGTTCACTAGAACTGCATTGATCTATTCTCCAACTTCTTCGTCTAAGGGTTAAATCAATGTGAAACCACTACGAAACTTAGTTGTCTTCCACTCTCCATTGCTTTTACTTTTGAAGGTTTCATCTTATGTATGTCTCTTGTACAATATGTAACTTATTAGTGAGCACGTGACATTAGATTTTAATTATGTTAATGCTAAAGTTCATTTTTGCTCAACCCTTAAACGTCGACAAGGATAGGAATCGTCATGTCGCCTCTAAAAACATTACGTACTCTAGAGAAAAGGGAAAAGTAGTTTTTGACTTGAATTTTGTGTAGAAGTGATTGTAGATAAGTGATGCACCATGGAAAGCAAAAAATAATTTCAGCCAAGTCATTCATATTTTTTGGTAACTCAAATTGTGAGAAGATTCAAAGCCACGGTGTTAGGTCCCATGCTACCTTTTTGCAAATTTCATGAGCACACGTACCACATCATGCACTATTGACTTTTGCAATTTTAAGAAACAATATTTTAATGGTGGGCACTTGTCACAACTCTATAAATACCGTTGTAGAGGGTAGGCATGGCCACCCAGCCGACATTCAAGGATTAAATAAACTGGTACAAAGGTTTTGTTAGCCTGGCTAACAAACAATAGTTTTAGCATATAATTCTTGATCAATAAGAAAGAAAGAAGATTCAAGACAATTATGTAGCCTCCCAACAAATGATGTATCTTGAGCGTGTTCTTTTCAAATGATTGGACTGTATCTATTTGAATTGATCCTTAGAAAAAGCCCATCATTGATATTGGCCAAATGCAAATTTGCAATTTACCAAAATGTGTATTTTCATTTAGAAAATTAAAGAACCGCTTAACCCCTAAAGGACAAGGCAACCCTTTGAAACTAGTACAATATGGGGTATTTTTCTTGTATTTGGAGTGCATCCACACCTTTAATACATTTGAGATCAACAAAGAAGTTAGAATATAAATCAAAGCTATTCTAGTGAGGTAGTCAAGATCCCAAAATGAAACTTTTTGTTGGTAGCAAATGCCAGTTATATAGCAACGTACATAGTATGTATTATAGTAGCTCCATCCTTTAAGGGTTAACATGTAATTGTATGCAAATACTTATGTCATATTTGCTGAACTGATCTTTGTTACACAAAATATTTAGTTGTTAATGAATTCATCTATGTGTTTTTACATTGGTGCTTGGATAAGGCCAACACTTTAGGCTAGGAAAAAAAGTTAAACATATCCAAATATTGATCATAAACAAGCACATGTTTGTTATTCTTCCTCTAGCTTTGGTGATTGTAACTTTGGAGGTACTTTCCCACCTAAGATTATCCTTCACTATCTAGACACTTGTCTAGTTGATGAGTTAGAATGGACGTTGACCAGAAGGAAGCTTTGATCATATGCATGCATTTGTCCCTAACCGTTAAATGATTGTAGAGCATAGTGTATAAGCTGGTTTTTAATTGACATTTACTACTAGTAAGAAGTTGTAATTTGGGTTTTGAAGCAGCTCACTTCAACCGCTTTTATCTATTCTCCTACTTCTTTGCTAATCTCAAATATAATAAAGGTGTGAATCTATTCCAAATACAAGAAAGAAACCTCATATTGTCCTAATTGCAGTGGCACGTTTGATTGAACTCATAATTCAGATTTTGAATAAACAAGAGTGGGACTGTGATACTATCCAATCGTTTCAATTACAAAGATTGACGTTAATCAAGCACCACTGTATAATCTTGTTCAAGTTTTTTATTGGAGAAAGAAAAGCAGGTGAATGACCATCAATCAGAAGTAATAAAATTCCAAACAATGCTTCTTCTTTCCAAAAGTTGATATACCCATTTTAAAGAAAAGCCGATTGCTTTTAGTGGAGTTGATTGTATTTCTCACTTTAGGCCACCTAGTCAGTTGTATGCAAAAATCTAATTGTTGGTCTTTTGTGAGGCCAACAAGTTTTATACCTTCGACAACAATACAACTATTAAGATAATCTCTCAAATAATTTTCTTACTTCAATCAAGTAAAATATCATTGTTTCAGCCTTAGCATTTACGAACATATTTAGCAAACGTGCATCTGTAAGCTAGTCATTGTAAGCTACTCATTTTGCTTGAGTTTCATACTTGACATCCTAAAAATAGCATCAACGTTATTGTGGCTATGTTTAACTAGCAGTGTTTGATTTTCAACACAAATTTATAATGAACATTTAAAATAGGGTATAGTTGATTTTCTTTAACATGAACTTTAAAGGGTAATGGTAGCAAAGCTTTACAGGTAGTTTACCCTATAATCATTGGGCCTTAGACCAAAAATCAATAAAAACATAGTTATAATATATCAAATGATATGGTTATGATCTCTTTTTAAAGATAATCAAGTCAAGGTTTTGTATCAAGTTCCAAATTCCTAAATGAGTGAAGTTTGAGTTAGTTATTAAGGTTTCAATGAGTTAAGGCTAAGGTTCCGCTCAAATTTGAAATTGCCCTATTATCACTTCCTTATCACTTCTTTAGAGGTTTTCATTGTCATACATGATAATATTTTGTCATTTTCATCTTTGAACTTCTTCTTCCTTTCTTTGACATTTGTGGTCATCCATAAGTGCTAACTTAGTTGACAATTTTTATTTGTTTTTGGTATTTTGCAACTGACATTGCTATAGCTAAGGCGTTGGGGCAATAAATTGTTTATTTAACTAAGGTTGTCATAGCTAATACGCTATATCTTTTGCAAAATTTGGTCAAATGGAACAAAAATTGCACTACTAGTAAAAGATTCTAAGACCTTTCTAGCAATACTTGTAAATTTGGATTTGAAACTAAACCTTGAAATATATGAATTTTTGAAGATAGAGAAGTGATAATAGGGACGGAGTGATAATAGGGTAAACTACCTGTATACAATTTTTTTTCACAAAGAGAGCCCTAATTGTGGATGTTGAGCCGGAGTTTGTAAACAACTCACAAGATGTTATATTGGGTACCCCTTTAGGGTCTTGCAAAAGCTAAACAATGTTTCAAATTGAGTGATCACAATTGAAGGGATAGTATTTTAATTTGTAGTAAACTTATTTCACATCATTGTGTCTGTGGGCTATCATTTCTGTTATTGCAATGAAAAGTTTCATATGTACATTATTCACCTTGATTGTATGAAAAAAACAACAGTGAAGTGATTTTGCATATTCTATTTTCTCTTGGATAAATAGTTACCTTGAGTTAGATTGAAAATAAATTTAGCACATTGAGTTATGTATGCTCTTCCAACTTCTTTTTCTATGATCCTTCCTTCTTAAATTTTGAATCAAGGTCTTAACTAAAGTTATGAGCTTATCACATGTAGAGCAACACACAAAGTTGTCATTAGGTGCTTCAAAAAAGTATGTTGAAAATAACAATCTTCTAACTTGACAAAAGACGCTTTACAAATTTAAGAAAAACTTCAACTCTTTTTTAACATCATTTAGTTTTGACGGTGCAGCCTTTTGTTGCCAATTCTAAGGAAGCAGCGAAGAGACAATTTTGTCTCCATTTGTAAATGACTTAGACATGTGCAGCATGCAATCTATAGTAAGTTCTACAAACTCTTTCAAAGTGGCAGTTGTTTGAATTATGTGTCTACAAGCCTTTTTTCAACTCCAAGTTGCCATGGATTAGCATGCTTTCCATGTACAACTTAAAGCTTTTTATCGTAAAATTATTGTTTTTGGAACACCCATATATGCAAAAACTCAATCACCCTCAAAGTAATGATCTGTTTTTTTTTTTTTTTTTTATAGTAATGCTAAAGATTTGTTGATAAATACCCAGCTTTAAATAGTTTATGAATTTCAATTTATGAATTGGTACATTTAAACCCTCATTGCCTAAGGTCCAAAGAGGCCTAAAATCATCCTTGTTTTTCAAGTGCTGTAAGTCTAAATGTCAATAAAGTATGAAAATCTCAGTTGTACAATCTTGTAAAGGGCATGTTGTAAATAGAGTGGATAAAATTTGGGGTCATTTGACCGCATAGATTGGAAGTTTATAATGTTTTAGTGTTGAAAAAAGATGCTGAAATTTCCTAAGAACACATTTGGGGGTGAAATTTGATTTTTAAACTTACTCAAATGAAATTTTTATAAAATGCAAAGTGATTCAAAACCAACATACAAACATATTGGTGAAAGAAAATATCATTCAATAGACTCATTGTGTTTGCAAAATTGTTTTGAAATGTAAGAAAACAATGAAACAAGTAGCAAAATACTGCATCTATGGCTAAACCACCCTTTACTAAAATGCTTCTCATTCACTCATAACTTCTTTGATTGATATGAAATTTTAACAATAATTAGATTAGTATGCGCAATATTTTTAATAAAAATCATTGAAAGTAAAGTTTGTATAAAGAAGTCATATGCCACCAAAGTTCACTGTAATGCAAAAATGTGTGGATATGGAACTTTGGATTGCTTGCAAATATTCAAACTAACATGAAAATTTTACCACAATTACCAGACTTTAAAAGAAACAAAACCCAATAAACTTTATTGAGAACAAAAATTTGATGAAAAAGATACAAGCACTCAAAGTTGCAGCCATCACAATGTAGTGTGGTGAACTTTAAGTGACCCTGTGAACTTTGAATGGCTTCCAAAAATCAATATGTCTTACATAGATCTAAAATTCTGCAATATAAACTAAATAAGTATGTGCAACTTTACCAACAAGTATTATTGAATTTTGACAATACATGCAAAAGTTACAACATGTCAAATGGGACTACAAGACTAATAGCGGACACTTTTGGTTCCTTGAGATGATGAGGGGTTAATTTCAAAGTGTTGCAATGAAGCTTTCTAGAAAAATGTTGCAAGGTAGGAACACCCCTCTCTACGAGTGTCCCCATCCTTGAGACCTACTTGTGTCATTGCTAGTGTCATTGATGTCAATGGCTGACAATTAAAAAAAAAACTAGTTATGAGTGACAAAGTGATGAGTTTGGGTGCTAAAGTGATGGTTTTGAGTGACCGACATGATAGTTTTGAGTTTGCCCCATTTCACTATTTAAGAACTCCTCAAGTTAGTATTATGAGCATATGAGCTAACTTAAGACTTCACTAAGCATCTATTTTAGCATCTCCTACACACAACTATACATTTTCAATGATTTTGGACTTTGAATTATCTTTGCAAACAACTGCTTGCAATTGAAATTTTCAATTTGATGCCAATTTTTTTAACTTCCTCTTCCTTACTTAACACTATGTTTTTCAAAATTCATCAACTAATTTTCCTACTCCAAAATCCTTAGTTTCATGCTTATGGGTGTTTCTACCTTATACAAAGTAAATTTTAATAAGCTTTGATGGTTGCCAAATTTTTTGAAATTCCAAAGTTTTATTTCAAACACCAATATTTTAGACAAAGAACTTTTTTTAATTATAAAATTGGAATTTTGCATCGCTTCTATGCAGTGTAGCAAAGTATTAAGCAAACACTTTTCTTGTGATTTAGGAGCAAAACCCAATGAAAAGCCTAGAATTTGTGGACCATGTCCATATTGTTAAGACAATTCATTTATGTAATAAAACATATTGAGCTTGGTGATCACCAAGGTAAACATTGCAATCAAATAAATGTAAGGTTTATGGAATGGCAAAACCTATGTTCAAGTTGCAATTGGTGAAGTGGTGGAGTGGTGAACATTGATTGCTCTACAACTTCAACTTTGGCAAGCCCCTACCAACGTGGAAGTCTTGAACATGGTTTTAATTTTGAAACAAATCACTTCTAAAGTTTTATGAAAATCGAATTCACGTTGTTGAAATTGTCATGGTTCTTCATTATTAGAAATTGATGAAAAACCTTCACTATTGATTGATGACTGTTGAATCATTAGATATGCACTTATCAACTTGAACCGAGTTGACTTGAATAAATGAGCTTTAATACAAATATAAGCAAATTTAGTCCGTAACAAGTCTTGCATCTTAAATTTAGGCAAGTTATAATTTACAAATCACCTCAAGCCAAGCTAACGTATAGAATTATGAGCTATCTTGATGATGTAATTATCTTGTGACAAGTAAAATAAATAAATGTAAGCAATAACATAAAAATTTATAAAAAAATTTGAACTCAAATTGATTTAAACAACATAGTTTGAATTGTTTTTATATATAAATCCTAATTTTTTATTATACATTTGTAAAATGTGTTAACCACACTATTTTGTCACTAAAACATCTTTGTCTATTTTAGCTCAAATTAAGCTGACATGATAAGTTATCTATTATCAGACATCAATACTACGAAAACATCAATGTCAAAGAGCTGATTTGGTTCATCGATCCTTTGAATATTCTCTTTCGAACTCTTCAAATAAAATCAAGTTGAGTATTATGTGTTCTAAAAAGATCCATTTTGAAATGGACACATAATTACTACAAATGGGTTACACATTCAATTTAAAACAAACTGGATGCCTTTGTGTTTATCAAAAATACAATTTATTTTCAGTTTGAAACAAGACACGAAACATATTGACGATTTTTCTGTATTCATATCGTACACTTTTAGTTTAACAAAATGCTTCACGATAAGCTATATGATTGGACTCATGGTTGAAATCAAGTTCTTAAAACAGCTAGATAAAAAAAACCCATCCTCACCACAATTTTCTTTTGTAAATAACTTATTGACTTATTGGGAATTGATATAGGCACTCCCTGGGTTTATTATACGGACACTGGGGGTTATATCAACAAGTTGAATTTGGAAAATTTGAATTCAAATTTGGATTTAGAGATCTTAATTTAGTCTAAAACCACAAAGAAGGTTACAATCATATAGTGCCCACTAAAAAAGCTTAGATTATTTTACAAACAAGCATAATTTGGCCTCTAGGTAAGCTTTTCCACTAGGCTTTATTCAATTGTGTCCTTCTTTGTGATTCTAGACAAACTCAAGGTCTTTAAATCCAAATCTGAATTCAAATTTCCAAATTCAACTTATGGATGCTATATTTAAGGTTTAACCCCCCCCCTCCGGTGTCTATATAGCAAACCCCAGGAGTGCCAATATCAATTCCCAACTTACTGGAGTTATTGCTAAAACAAATCCATGTATCGACTCTGTGACAAAAAGTTCAACATACTTCCTTTCTATTGCATGCTTGATCTAAAAATCTCATTGAGCAACAAAAACAAAAAAAAATCTAGAATGAATGCAAACATGTACATTGTGCCACTTGATTCGTAGTTTGAGAATAGTTTAACTCCTAAAGGACCAAGCCCGTTTTTTTTTTTTTTTTTTTTTTTTTTTTTTTTTTTTTTTTTTTTTTTTTTTTGCCACAATCATTGAAAACTGTCGATTTTAGGGATGAGTAAGAAGGTAGTTTTTTTTTTTTTTTGGAAATCCAACCATATAATCTTGTCCTAGAATAGAAGAGGTACTTGTGGGGAAAAAATCAAGTCATTTTAGGTGGAGAGGAGGGAGATATTTACATCTAAAGTGAGAAGAAAAAGTTATTTTTCCTTACTGTCTGTAAATTTCAAAAACCTTTAACCACTCTTGCAGGAAAAAAATTGCTCTACCCAAAGTTGTGCTTTCAATCTACCATGTAGGAGATCAAGTTAGGTATTTGTGGTAGAATTCTCAAATCAATAAGAACTATACAACACATGGGAAAAAAATAGTAAGTAAAAAGAAGTAGAGAATGAGTCAAAACATTGAATTGTTAAAAATTTAATTATGGAAATGAATAATGCAAATCCCAACAGTCCTAATGTTGTGATAAACATTCTACTACCTATGATTTCATTTTTTTCCAAAATATTGAAAATTGAGTACAATAAAGGATTTCAAAGTTAATTTTAGAGTAGAGAATCCATAACTGCCCGCAAACAAAAACTCCTCATAACTTTCATCTCATTGATAAAAATTGAATGATTCAAAGCATCCCACGTATAAAAAAATCTAAAGAACCAATTCCAAGTTTTTATTTTTTTTAATTTGTGAATTTTAAAGAAGCTTTTTGGGCTACCCGGATAAGCAATCCTCCCCAAATTTTCAAATTCTTGCATAACATCTTTGAATGTCAAAATGAAAAAAAGTCAGATGTTCATGCATATCTTTGAATTCCCTATCTTTTATAAAAGTTTCAAAAAATTACACAAAGTAGTTTAGCCATAGGTACATGCCCAAAATCCCATTAATCCCCCGAAGGGACAAATGAATGGTCCTTTAGGGGTTAACACACATCAATTACCTTGACAAAACACATGACCCTCCATTCCCTTCAAGAATCTTATGCAATTTGGCAACAAAAAAAATCAAGCACTAAATTCATGTGGTTAACCCCTAGAACCATGTTGTCCTCTTGAAGGACAAATGATATTTTGGGTAGGTACCTATAGCTTCAATTTTTGACCTAATTTTTTGAAACTTTTTTTTGGAAATACAAAAACACACTAGCTTTTGAGGAATACAACTTTTATTCCAATCTATGCCCGGAAGCAAAAGTTATGCCTAGATAAGCAAAAACTTTATGGAGATCGGGCAACAAAATTTATTTTACAAGAACTTCAAATGAAAAATTGATTTTTTTTCTCTCTTAGGTTTTAGTTTTGTCTACATCTAAAGCTTTAATTCATTCCATTTGGACTAGTTATGCGAAAGTTATGGACAATCTTGTTTTTTGGGCAATTCAAGCATCTTCTTGAAAAAATAACTTATGAACTTCATTTTTGAATGTAAGTTTAAAAAAGTTTCAAAATTTTTTTGTTGAAAAGGCTGAAGTTAGTTTCCAAAACAATCTAACCATTGGGATTATTGCATTTCAATTCCATTGCAGGGTTATTAACAGTTTAAGCTTTTGTTCAATCTCATACCTTCTTCTACCTATTGTTTTTGTTAAGAATGAAAATTAAGTATTTTTACTTTCTACTTTTTTCCAAGAATTCTCAATTCAATTTCTACCATAAAAAAATAAACCTCAAAACTATGTGGTGCAAAAATTCTAAGTCAAAAAAGTTCAAAGTCAAATAATCTAATCATGCAAGGTGCAAAAAAGTTTGTTTTTTAAACTCTGAACGCAAATATCTTGCAACATGTGCAGTCAAAGTTTTTGAACTTTTTTCACGCATTCTTATACTTGTCTAATGCAAGATCCTATGGTTAGATATGCAAAAAGACCAATGTCCAAACCTTTTTTCTCTTTGCAATAGAAATGAATGGCAGTTTTGAGTGTCTTTTGACAAAATAAAGGCCCCATGGCTATTGGGGTTAAAGATGCTTGCAAAGAAGGAATCTTGCAAGAGGGAGAGCAATTGGTCAAGCATCAAGAAGTATCATTGAAGATGGATGGAGACAAATAAATTGGTGGACACACATTAACCCCTAAAGGACCAACTGTCCACTTGGGGGATAAGTGATACTTTAGGCATGTATCTTTAGATAAGCTACTTTTTTTAATTTTGTAAAATTTTTGTTGAAAGTGGGGAATTCAAAGACCTACATGAGCATTTGATTTTTTTCATTCCAACATTTGGCAAAGAAGTTATGCAAGAATTTGTAGAAACTTGGGGAGGATTGCCCATTTAGGGAGCCCAAAAAACTTCCTTTAAATTCACATTTAAGAAAATAAAAATTTGGAATTGGTTCTTGAGATTTTTTTATACGTGGGATGCTTTGAATCATTCAATTTTTATCAATGAGATGAAAGTTATGAGGAGTTTTTGTTTGCGGGCAGTTATGGATTCTCTACTCTAAAATTAACTTTGAAATCCTTTATTGTACTCGATTTTCAATATTTTGGCAAAAAAATGAAATCATAGGTAGTAGATTGCTACATTAGGACCGTTGGGATTTGCATTATTCATTTCCATAATTAAATTTTTAACAATTCAGTGTTTTGACTCATTCTCTACTTCTTTTTACTTATTATTTTTTCCCTATGTGTTGTATAGTTCCTATTGATTTGAAAATTCTCCCACATATACCTAACTTGATCTCTTCCATGAAAAAAAAAAGCTCTAACTTTGAATAGAGCAATTTTTTCCATGTAGAGGTGGTCAAAGGCTTCTAAAATTTATTAACTGCAGGAAAAATAACTTTTTTTTCTCACTTTAGATGTAAATATCTCCCTCCTCTCCACCTAGAATGACTTGATTATTTTCCCACACAAGTACCTCTTCTATTCTAAAGCAAGATTCTTTGGTTGGATTTCCGAAAAAAAAAAAAAAAAACTACCTTTTTATTCATCCCCTAGATGTGGCAATTTTCAATGATTTTGTCAGAAAAAAGGACTTGGTCCTTTAGGGGTTAACAAAACCAATACAAGCAAAAGAGAGTATAACAACAAAGGCTTGAACAAAAGTATGGAAGTTCAACTTTTGCAAAACAAAGTAGATGGGAGATGAAATGTTTTTTCTTCAAATGAATTCCTACAGAGTCCTCATTTCATAGGAATAAATTTGTAGACACGTCTTTGTGAATTCATATTTGTTAAAGAAACAAAAATTATAGCAAAAAATCCATTAAAAAAAATAATCTAATAGACAACAGTATGTTTGGTGCAAACAGCAAAACACGTTCACTACTGACATTTACTTTGTCCCAAATAGAACTTGTGATTTGCACTTCTGAGGTTGAAGGAAACCAGGAAAATAATTGGAACAAAATTGTGTTTTTTCAAGAATGTGACATCTATTTGCAAAATGTTTTGAAGATTTATGTCTCTCTATAATTCTTCAAATGTATGGCATGTCAATACACCTATGGCAAGGTTTTCACATTATTCCTAATTACAAAAAAAAAGTTAAAATCAAATTTGTGTAAAACTAAAAGTTTCTTGAAAATTTTGCAATGTATTCCCAAGCTTTTGAAGCGTTGGACATTGTAAAGAACAAAAAAAATCTTCTTTTGAAAAATATATATCTTTACACATTTGACATGGTTATCTTACAAAGTTTGACTATGTCCACACCACTTTAGTTTGATTCTAATATTACAAATCTATAATATGTAGCATCTCGTATTTTCTAGTCCTCAAGTTTCTCCATGATCAACATAAAAGATGAAGGATTTTACAAAATTGCATAAAAAAATCACAACAAACAATGATGAACAGAATTATACAAAAAAGATAATGCCTTGATTAGAAAGAAATAAGTGTCCAAAAAAACATACTTCTATGTTTGTAAATATATAAAAAAATAAAAACATACACATATAAATCTGCACAAGCACACATGTCCATAAATATTCAGTGACCAACAATTACAATTACTTCTTGATGCAACCCATCCACGCTAATAACACAATTATTATTCAAGGAAGTGATATACATCACACCCAATTCTATAGAAAATTCAGCAAAATTCTCCATTTCTCAAGGCATATACAAAAATAAATAATTTCTATACAAGTATTCAATCTTAATGAGATTTTAAAGATTATCATTGCTAAAATAGATGAAAATCAACAATTAACGTTCAACACATATAGAAGTATAACCACAAGCAATAATGGCCAAAATAAATGGTTTCCAATTTAATGTATTGCACAAACAAGCTAGCTTGGAATGACTAAAACCCTACGTATAATCCGATGTCAAAAATTCTTATCCATGTGTTATTTAAGTGTCTATAACTACTGTGTACAATCCATTGTTCATAACTTGTTTGAAGTCAAGGGAATGTGTGCAAATGTGTACCTCAACATGAAACTCAATGTCAAGCAAGATAGTTGATATTTACTAATTGAGAAAAGACTTTCAACTTACAAACGCCAAGAACACCTCCAAATAAGTCAAGTCATGACCAAACTACAGATACAATATAACTTACTGTGCAAACAATTTTACTCACACAGACACAACAACTCTACAAGTATAGTGTACCCCACTAACCTGCAAGTAAAAGTAAGAGCATCCCCAATCTAGTCGTAACTGAAGACCCCGCCATGATGTCAAACCAAATTTGACTACGGGGCAAGAGCAAGGCACGGTCATTATTTAGTAGACCAACTCCCAATGTAAATATGTTATGGTACTCACTAAATACTTTTTTGTAATTGATTTTGTCATTTTTAAGAATTTATTTGAGGAGGTTCATGTTAAAAACATCTGAAATTGCGTTAAGATCAAAGAATCAAACACTCTAGAGTGGTATGCATGACTCTCCAAAATGTGCAAACACGCAAGGGTGAGGCTCTTATGTGGGGAGGCCTAAAAAATTCACTTGTAAGTACTTGATGTATTGGAGCCTTGATATTCACTCAAGCCTGGATATACTATGTGTACAAGCTTTTGGGTGCCATATTGCAGATGCATTGGGGATGCTCTAAGGTAGGCTCACCCATAAGCGTGGAAATAAGGGTTTTAGAGTAGGTAAAACAATTCACTAACTTAAAAAAAAAATATTGTAAGTTAGGAAGTGGAAATCAAAAATATTGGCATCAATTTCAAGGTTCCAATTGCAAGCATTTGTTCACAAAGATTTCTCAAAGTCCAAAATCACTCAAATTGTGAGAACCGTGAGTAAGAGATGCTAAAAATAAGACTTGTTGGTTCTTAAACAGTGAGATGAATACTCAAAACCTCAAGCTAGTCACCCACAACCATCACTTCATCACCCATAACCATCACTCAATCACCCACAACCATTTGTTTTTTACTTAATTGGCCCCTACCATTGTCATGTGACGGCCATGGCGACACAGTGCTTATGGATGCTGCTACCGTAAGTCATCATGTGACCAAAAGAAGAACTTGAAGTGATCCCAACAAGACATCAAAGACATGTGCTTGTTTATGATCAATATTTGGATATGTTTAACTTTTTTTCCTAGCCTAAAGTGTTGGCCTTATCCAAGCACCAATGTAAAAACACATAGATGAATTCATTAACAACTAAATATTTTGTGTAACAAAGATCAGTTCAGCAAATATGACATAAGTATTTGCATACAATTACATGTTAACCCTTAAAGGATGGAGCTACTATAATACATACTATGTACGTTGCTATATAACTGGCATTTGCTACCAACAAAAAGTTTCATTTTGGGATCTTGACTACCTCACTAGAATAGCTTTGATTTATATTCTAACTTCTTTGTTGATCTCAAATGTATTAAAGGTGTGGATGCACTCCAAATACAAGAAAAATACCCCATATTGTACTAGTTTCAAAGGGTTGCCTTGTCCTTTAGGGGTTAAGCGGTTCTTTAATTTTCTAAATGAAAATACACATTTTGGTAAATTGCAAATTTGCATTTGGCCAATATCAATGATGGGCTTTTTCTAAGGATCAATTCAAATAGATATAGTCCAATCATTTGAAAAGAACACGCTCAAGATACATCATTTGTTGGGAGGCTACATAATTGTCTTGAATCTTCTTTCTTTCTTATTGATCAAGAATTATATGCTAAAACTATTGTTTGTTAGCCAGGCTAACAAAACCTTTGTACCAGTTTATTTAATCCTTGAATGTCGGCTGGGTGGCCATGCCTACCCTCTACAACGGTATTTATAGAGTTGTGACAAGTGCCCACCATTAAAATATTGTTTCTTAAAATTGCAAAAGTCAATAGTGCATGGTGTGGTACGTGTGCTCATGAAATTTGCAAAAAGGTAGCATGGGACCTAACACCGTGGCTTTGAATCTTCTCACAATTTGAGTTACCAAAAAATATGAATGACTTGGCTGAAATTATTTTTTGCTTTCCATGGTGCATCACTTATCTACAATCACTTCTACACAAAATTCAAGTCAAAAACTACTTTTCCCTTTTCTCTAGAGTACGTAATGTTTTTAGAGGCGACATGACGATTCCTATCCTTGTCGACGTTTAAGGGTTGAGCAAAAATGAACTTTAGCATTAACATAATTAAAATCTAATGTCACGTGCTCACTAATAAGTTACATATTGTACAAGAGACATACATAAGATGAAACCTTCAAAAGTAAAAGCAATGGAGAGTGGAAGACAACTAAGTTTCGTAGTGGTTTCACATTGATTTAACCCTTAGACGAAGAAGTTGGAGAATAGATCAATGCAGTTCTAGTGAACTACTTGAGATCCCAAATTAAAATTTCTTATCGGTAGCAAATGACAATTATACGTCAGCGTATATACTGTTCCCTATGGTCGTTATGGTCGTTTAAGGGTTAACCATGACTTGTGATTGTGTTCATTTAAATTTTAATACTTACTCATATTTGGTCACATCATGTCCCAAGGTGTGATTCAAAGGTTTACATTAATATACACCTTATAACTTACGTTGTGTTGCACTCACAAAAAGATTCTAATGATCCGTCTCCATCTTATAGATATACATATCTTCACGGTCCTTCACCTGTTAGAAGATGAAACGTAAGCCGTGCCGAAATGCTGCACTTATGAACTACCCCCGAGGTCCTCCGCGGGATTAAATCGACACTTGAACTATGCCACGATTGCTCCCAACCTCCATGATACTCACGACAATTAAACGTCACGCATCCCACTTAAACCAACAATTCATTAAAGATGCCGTGATGGTTGAAAGACCGACATACCCATTCCATACTGGCCCTTCGCGAGCTAGGTGAATGCAAGGGACAAATACGACCCTCAAGCCCGCAAGCTAGAAACCAGAAAAAAACAAGGAAAGCTCAAGGCAGAAGACCTCGGTCGTCACTACATGGCATAAGAAAGCTTCAACCACTCAAACCAAGGACCTCCCAAAACACGCGCAAACAAGAAGCTGGTCAAGGACCCTCCCGATTACACTCCGGAAACTCACTCAAAAAAAACAGCTGCAAATACGCAGCATGGCAGGCAGCTGGTAAAACCTCGTAAACAAACCAGACACTCGCTCCGAGACCACATTGCTCGCCACACCAGTCGCCGCGTTTATATAGAATATATTGAGTTACACGTGGAAGTTGCACCATTTCACTCGGTCTCGATGGTTCCCTTGTCGCTCACGTAAATACCATCCAGAAACTTCCGGATGTCCTTCTTCTTCACATGGCATTTCTGGATACCAACAAACACCACCAATGTCAGCCACCTCTCAAAGTCCTCCGTAAACAACAAACATCACGATCGCTCATCGCTGGCTCGTCGCTGAAACTGCCGAAACCCTAAACCCCAAACCCCCCGCATACCTGGTTGATGAGGGCGCATGATCGAGATACAAGCTCGATGTCGTTCCCGTCCAAAACCAGCTCGTCCTTGACCTTCTCCGATCGGGTCACGGTCACACCCTGCAACATGTCCACTCGGCGCACCTGCAAAACCAACTCCAATTCTCTTCAGACTCTTCTGATCAACAAAACACATGCAACGTGATCACTCTCCGCAACAACCGAGGGAGGGCACTGCTCTGCTTCGAACCCCCTCCCTCGGTTCTTAGGTCAGACAAAGCGGACAAGGCTCGAACGTTGGCGCACCCTGGCTGGCGCACTTGGAAAAACCAAAAGATGGACGGACGTGACCAACCCCTCGGGAACCTATTTTCCGTCAATTCCACACAAGCCAGTGGGCACAACAGAAAGGTGAAAGCCCCGCACCCAACAGCTCTCCCCCGCGGAAACCAGCGGAAAACCGGAGAAGCCATGCGACGAGATTCTTCACCTCTCACAGCCAAGACAATGCCAAGCCATGCGAAATTCTCACCCCACGCACAACTCACCAAGCCCTAACCCTAATCCCGCTCCAAATTTATGGGGTATGGCCGGGAACGCCAAGCACCGGAGCTCCGCCGTTCGCCTTTCATCGTGGGAAAGACCAACACCACCCCTGCATTTCTACGCATTCAGATTGCCCTAATCGGCACTCTGTGGCCCGTCTCCGGCTCTGCAACACCGGGCCTTCGACCTCGAAAACCCTAAAACCTCCCCGAGCCCCCCGAGCGACACCGAATCCGAAGCGTACCTTCTTCTCGCCCAAGAAGTTCCTGATCTCGATGTTGTCCTTGTCTGCGCCGATGCTGGCGTTGATGGGAAAATGGGCGTACACGAACCTCATCTTGTAGCGGTACCCCTTTGTGACGCCGGTGATGAGGTTGTTCACGTGGCTGATGGCGGTGCGAATGGCGGCCATGGTCTTGCGGGTGCCGAACCAGGCCTCGACCTTGAGCTTGCGGCCGCCCTCGCCCTCGCCCTCGCCCTCTACCAGCTGGAAGTCGAGATTGAGGTGCTTGAAGTTGCGAGTGAGCACGCCGCGAGGCCCCGAAACCCTAATCTGCTTCGCCCTGATCTCCACCTTCACCCCCTCGGGCAGGTCCATGGTCTCCGTCGCCTGGATCGTCTTCATGGTGGCTGCCGAGCGAACGACGGGGGCCGATTGTCGCAGCTGCAGCGATGGCAGCACAGCGGATGCTCGGAAGCAGAAGAGGGCTCCCCCCGTCGGCCGCCGCTCCTCTTCAGCCTGCTTGGCGTCGGCCCCCTCTGCGCCGGGCCGGGCCAAGACATCCAGGGCTGGGCCTCGCGGCATCCCGGTACCTCGCCCGGTATCACGCCCGTTACCACGCCCGGTATTACTCCTGGTACGATACCCGTCGTGTATGGTGATTTTTGGCAAATACCTCAACTGGTTTCTTAAACTTCTTCTCTAAAGGCATCCCTAATCTAGCCGCGATATGAGGCCCGTGAACTGTGTTAAATAGTGTCTATCTTGCAGTCAAACACAAATTACAGAGCAAGGTCATTTCCTAATTCAGCAACTCCTAATGCAACAAGTTATGACACTCACTAACCAGAATTTTTTATGAGTGTATGTCTTTTTTAACTGCTTTTGTGTGGCAAATTCATGTTAGAAGTATCTTAAATTCCTTGAAAATGCATCGGTGTCAGATTTGGAATGGTATGCAGGACTCTCCAATGAGTAAAAATTTACATGAGAGGGGCTCTTATGTGGGGAGCTCCGAAAAATGCAGTATGGTTTAACTGCATGCTTTGGAGCCCATGTTTGTGGTCAAGTCCGGTTTAAAGCATTGCACAAGCTTTTGCCTACCTCTCTTATGGCTACATTGGGGATGCCCTAAGGGCATGTCCTGCAACACGCTTTGCAACACCTGATTACATGAGATTTCACGGGAAGAATGACTCAAACATTTGCGGCAAGGCTTGAAGTTCTCTTGCACCTCTGAAATTTTTTGTACCTGCACCGGAGTTACAACAAAGTGCAAGGATACACCTAGTTATGGTTTGGGATCGTGAGTGAGCAAAGCGTGAACGGTGTTTGCCACTGATCTCAAAAGAGGCCTGGAGAAAGCTGAATTTTGATAGGTATGCTTTTCAATCTTTAGGCTCGGCGACCTGCAGAGGGACCTGTTGAGTGATGTTGGGGACTTGAATAGCAGAAGCCGTTACGGGTTGAATGCAAAGGGATGTTCTAACGTGTTGCATGAGATGCTCTAAGAGCATTGCCACCGCTCTCCCGCAACACCAAATGCAACCAGAGATTTGACGAGCTACCACGCAGGTCACTTCACGTATTGGCTATGTGTTTTTGGGAATACTTCCGTTGCGCACTCATGTTACTTTGTCTCTTCTTCTCTCTAATTTTGGGAAACTAAAAGACCAGGAACAAGCCTTCTACAGTTTTGAATGCTCTTGTGAGTTGTAACATGAACGTAAAATGCTTAGAGAGTAGCGTGAACGGGAGCTTGTAGATTTGCCTACGAAATTTGGAAGGGCTTTGGTGTGGGTGTGGTGTAGCTTAAAAGTTCTCTCTTCCTTGAATAGTGACGTTTGCATTTGTTCTTGCGTTTGCAGTGGCAATGCTCTAAGATGAACTTGTCAAGTGACTTGTAGTTTTGAAATGTTTTGATAAGTATACAAGACTATCAAACATGAGTAGGTGTATTAGGTAAAATATTGATTAGTTTCATAAAGCTGAAATACAAGGCCTAGGTAACTTTGAATTTGTTGAGGGAAAGTTTGATGTACCTAAAGTTTTGAACTAAGGTCAAAGATAGGGTAAATATCTTTTCAATTTGGACATGCAAGGATAAGGTAAATGTAAAAGTTCATAATATGAAAAACTTCAAGCTAAAATATTTGTGCATACTCTTTGTAAGTGAGGTTTGTAACTAATATCGGTTCATTAACTTTCAATGCAATTCCATGCAAATGCCTTAATTCTTTCCAAGAATGTAAAAAAAATGTTTGGATAAAAGTAACTTAATAAACAACATGCATTGGCTATTATTACAAATCTCTCCTAGTTTGTGACTTAACCCCTAAATGCCCAAAGGGGTAAGGGCAAAACAAAGATGTAATTTAAAATGGTACTTATGTAACTTTGATGAAGTTTGCTTCACAAGCAAAAATAAGAATCATGATGTTTAGTAATTATTCATAAAGTCAAATATTCAAAAAAAGTTTTGGATTTTTATTTAATGAATTTAGAAGCATTAACCATTTAATATTTACCAAAATTATTTTATTCATAGATTTTAAAATTTGGTATAATTGGTTAAAAACATACATTCTATAGTAAACTTTAAAAATGCAATCTTTTCAAAGGAGAGAACATCATTAGTTTCCCAAAATAGTGAATTTTATAACACAAGCAAATATTGAAATGTTTATCTTTGAAAAATTCTTCTTGATGGAGTTTAACTTGGATTGACATGATTAAAGTTGGGTTGGAAATTATACTTGGTTTTCTATTTAATTTTTTATTAATTTTTTGAAAAAGTTTTTTTCATCTTAGGCAGCCCGCAAAAAACAAGCAGCGACCAAAAAATGGTTGATCGTGTGCTTAAGGGTTAAATCATCCAAATATTCAAGTTAAACAACATTCAATGTACAATAAACTACAATGACTGCAAGGAGCTCAACCACTTCACCATAAAGAGATTAATTCCCAAAAGAATTGATCTCCCCACTCTTTAAGCCCCATCTTTTACTCTTAGTTCTTTCATAAAAATGAAATTATTTTATTTATTTTTGGCTTTCTATCTTTAGTTTTTATTATCAACCATTTGAGGTAAAAGTCTCATGAATACTTAGACATATTCCAAAGATATTTTCACATTTTATCTCATTTTTTACTTGAAATTGTCTAACTCCAAGTTTGAGCACTTTGTTTTGTCATTAAGTGTACATCTTGTACACTTATCATGAAGTGTATATCTTGTACACTTGTCATCCAAGTGGAATTATTTAACTGAACTGCACAAATCCATCATTTGAAAATGTCCACATTTAGGGCTTTTGTCCTTGTTCACTAATTCACATTTCTTTGTGCATTTATTCATTTATCAATCATTCATCCATCATGACAAAAGTCATGACACAATCTCCTATTTAAAGGCATTCATTGTCCTCAATGACAAAGTTAATGTAATCTTTTCAAAATTCAATCTATTGTTTTTAGGAAGCCTCATCTTTTGAATAATCTTTCTGCTTTGTTAGGAATCTACAAAATGACTTTTTTTTGTAGATTTTGCATATCCACTTTTAGTATCCTCTCTAGTTTTGCAAGCAATTTTCCTTTCGGAGCAATTTTGGGAAATTCTAGCAACGTATGACTAGAATCAAAATATATTTTGCAATAAACTTACATGGAAAATATTGTCAATTTATTCATCATGACAAAGGTCATGACACCTATAGTCTTTGGCAATAATCTTTGTGCTCAATAACCAATGACATTTTTATGGCAATTGTCAATTTTTAAATTTTTAACAAATAGTTACATGAATCCGGTTTACCCTAATTTGTTTAACATCAAATTTCACTAATTTCATTTCAAATAGGAGGTTCTAGAGCTTTCAAAGGATGACTTATATTTGAACCTTAGACCTCTATTTGACCAAGTAGGCAGTGAAAACTAACCTACCTGGCTCCAAGAGATAATAAGAAAGACTCAAAGAAAGAAGAATCTTGGAAACGCAACACCAGATTTTAACTACTATTTTACCTAGTCCCAAGAGTTAATTAAAAGGCGGATCTAGGAATTGCAAGACCAGATTCCGATCTAAACCTGCCACAGTTTTGGTTTAGTCTTGAATGTCCACTAATTGGTAGAAAATAGGATAGCTAGTTGGAGAGCTATTTTTTTTATCATGGCATGTTTATTTGTCAAAAGTACAATGACAAAGTCAGTATGCCATCAATTTCCTATTGCGTAGATGATTCATTAGAGGCAGGCAAACATTATCCAATGAGGTTTTAACACCTCACTTTGACTCTGCAAATTAACATTTTTTGTCTAGCTTTGTTTTGTGGATCTACATAAAGTATCTACAAAAATTTGTGGATCATTTTGCGTGGTGGAAAACTTGGTTTTAGACGGTCAGCTAGTCAAATCTCCAATTTTAATGCTGCAAAAATTTGGCATGCAACAATAAAATCGTGCCAAATTTCAAATATAGTTTTCCACGTTTCCAAAGATCTCTAACAAATTTCAAAGCGTTTTGACTGCGGCAAGGTCCCAACAATCAATTGCGACTACTTTTGGTCACTTTTTGGCGTTGGCTGCATTCTGCAAGGAAATATTGCTCAATTTGAACAAGCAAAGAGTATTTTCTAGCTCTCACAATACTTTCAAACAAGTCAATGAAATTAAAGTTTTAAAAGAGGTAAATTTCTTTGGTTGAAACTTAACCTCTTTCCCTGTGTATAGTTGTTTACAACTTATCAACAATCTGCATATAAAATTTAGCAAGATGCATATTTAAACAAACTAATTTGACCCTTGTGAAGCCAATGGCACCATTGGTTTGTGATTTGGAGATATTTTCCAAAAATTAGTCTTTTTATAATCAATTATCATTATTATTAACTACTTTTTATTATTTATGGTAAAAATAGGTCATTTTTTGAAATGTTAGAAGGTAGATTAGAGGAGGAGACTCTTGGAAATGAATAAAAGGGCTTCCTCCTTTTCTAATACCATCTTCATTGTATTATGTCTGATCCATGTAATGTTGAAGATCCATGTAATGTTGAAGTCTTGAGCTCCTTACAATGCAAATTATAATTTTTTAAAATGGATATTATGTTTTTCAAGCCTTTTTGTAATTTTTGCTTTTAAAAATAGGTCCCTTCAAAGCACTAGTTACTACTTTTTCTATTAAATTTTCCTTATTTCTTTTGTTCTAACTAGTTTAGAGCTAATTAGGCCTTAGCATTCCATCTCTTTCCTCTAGTTCCTTTTATTATTTAAGATTTGTATTAATTTGAGAGAAGTCTTGACCGTGTCTTGACTATGCTATTGGCCAAGATCCCCTAGACTCTGTTTTGATCTTTTTAGTGTTTGTTTTCTAGTCTAGGACAAGGCTATCTTGCCCTAACCATTTCTAGAAATTATTCTTAGTTTTTGTAATATAAAATATGTACACCCATAAGCGTCAAACTACGGGTTTTGAACATGATGAATATCAATAAATAGCTAGCAAATTATAGGATCCTATTAGGAACAAAAAAATAATGAGTTTACAATTTTGAATGTATTATTTGGATACTACAAGAATAAGTTGTGAATTTTTAAAGAGCAAAATGCCATTGCACCCATAACCACTATCAAGATTTCATGTTCACATGTTGCACATCCTTGTCATTACATCTATCCACTTCCACATATTTTTCAAGATTTTCAGAGGTGACAATTATGGGGACATTGACGCTTATGGATGTACATACCTCACTAGTGGCACCTAGAATTAGTATTTTCTAATATTTTTAGTTGGATGATTATTGTTTAAACTTTGTTTGTTTTTATTTGTTAGGAGAATCCTTGAGGTAGTCCTCTTGTATAAAGGTATAAAGTTTTAGTTTGAGTTTCCTTCAATTTTAAGACCCTATGCTTGAGCAACCGGGTGTGAGAAAATACCGCAAGCAACCTAAAACACTTCAGCTGCAAGGGCCGCAAGGGGGTGCGGTATTGACAACCAGCCAGAGCCATGTACGGAGTATAACTTAACCCGTAAAGGACCAGACCCCCTTTTTCTAGAAACATAGCGATTTTGGGCAGGTACCTGTGATTGGAGTTCTTCATATTTTAGGTTAAAATTTTAAGAGAATGTGAAGACAAGGTTTATCTTTCTTACGCACTAAAATTCATGGTATTTGGAGTTATGAGTAAAAAGTTATGGCCTAATATTCTGCTTTTTACGTTCGGAGGGCAGCCTAGGCAGATTTTTAATAATCACCTTTTTCAAAAACAAAGTTTTTAAATGGGTTTAGGAGATTTATGTGAATGTAGGAAGCTTTGAACCATTCCGTTTGGGTCAACAAGATGAATGTTACGAGGATTTTTTGTTTGCGGGCAGTTATACATTCTCTACTCTAAAATAAACTTTGAAGTCCTTAATTTTACTCAATGTTCAACATTTTGGAAAAAAAACAAAACCAAAGGATGAAAATTGTTTATGACAACAATATGACCATTGGGATTGGCATTTTTCATTTCCATAATTAAATTCTTAACAATTTTGTGTTTTGAATCATTCTCTACTTCTTTTTACTTACTAATTTTTTTCCATATGTTATAAACTCCAAATGATTTGAAACTTTTTTGACATGTACTTTACTTAAGTGGAGTAAGGAATTTAGAGAAGCATCACCCACATGGCCTTTTTTCCTTAGGAATTTCACCTTTTGAAGGGTAGCTGCCCGGTTTTTCACATGACGTTTTTGAATATTCAAACCATTCTAACTTCCAATCCACGTGGTGGAAAGCTCTGAAATTTTTTCCACATCTTCTATAACCATTATTTTACAAGATCCTACAGTCACATATGCATAAAAATGTTTTTATTTTCAAATTTGATTGATGCTCTAAAAATGGCAGTTTTGAAGAGGGTTTGGTGAAAACCTTGGTTGGTCCTTTAGGGGTTAAAGAAGGGTGACAGTACTGCTCAAGCGCTAGCCACGGAAGTCCAAGCCATGTGTAAGGAGTAGACCATGAGGATGAAATTGCTCAAAGACAAAAAGCATTTGATGAAGGTTCAGGAGTTTTGTACGCTGCTACATCCTCAGCGACGAGAGACCAAGAGTTGCTATGTCATGCAAAAACATGCAAGGGTTTCTGGAAATGTATGTGGTAGCTAGTGTATGCAAGTGCATGTTATATTTTTCTTGTTGCAAATTCTACAAGCAAATATATCACTTCAACGCTTCACAAGGCATTTGCTAAATTCATGGCGGCATAGATAACTTTAAGTTGATGCAAGCAGTAGTGGCAATATTAGAACAACAATTTTCTACAAGGTCTACTTAGCAGGATATAACATTGGGAAGTTTTTTTTACAACGTACTCCATCTGTCCCATTATAAAGCTCCAAAAAAATTCTCCATGAGGATTAACCCTTAAAGGACTAAGGAGCCCTTTGTGGCCAATATAGTATTTAGTGTTTTCTTGTATTTGGAATGCATCCACACCTTTACTACATTTGAGATCAACAAAGAAGTTAGAATATAAATCAATGCGGTTCTAGTGGGCTAGTCAAGATTCCAAATTAAAACTTTTAATTAGTAGCAAATGTCAGTTATACGGTAGCATATTTACTATGTAATATGTAGAGCGGTCTTTTAAGGGTTAACTATCTTTTGAGTCATTATTCAAGTGACAAATGCATTCTAGAATCAATATACCACCTACCAAATGTTTGCAAAATCTCTGTCTTTGATGTTGCTATTTGGGCACCCAAATTCCATGCAAAAAGTACCATATTTGTACATGTTGCTAGCTCCTCATTATTGATGATCTAAAGATTAGTAGCAACAATGGTACCTCATGTGGGCAAGGCCAAGCTTATTAGGAGAGGAATGCTCTCTAATTGCTTAACTTGCCCCCCATGAGATATGACAAATGTTTTCTCAGCAATTGAAACTAACAAAAGGGAGCTTTTTAGCGGGACAAGAACTATGCCTAATTTGGAGCTTTATATTGGGACAGAGAGAGTATCATTTTGTAACTTTTTACAACATGATGTCAAATATCATAAACACAAGTTAAGGTGTTCACTTTAAACCGGGATTCATGTAAAGGCCTTATACCCAAGTTAACCCCTAAATGTTTGAGGGATAAGGGCAAAACATAGATGTATTATAAAATGATACTTTTGTAACTTTGATGAAGATTGCTTCTAAAGAGAAAATAAGAATCATGATGTTCAGTATATATTCATATGGTCAAACATTCAAAAAAAATTGTATTCTTCTAAAATAAACTTATAAGCAATTACCATTTAATATTCATCAAAATTAAAAAGTTTATTCATAGAGTTTGAAATTTGGTACAATTGGTTAAAAATAGATATTCTATTTGAAAGTTAAAAAATGCAATAGTTTTGATGGAGAGAACATCATTAATTTCTTAAAATAGTAAATTTTGTAACACTAGCAAATGTTGAAGTTTTTTTCTTTGAAAATTTCTCCTTGGTGGAGTTTGACTTGGATTGACATGATTCAAATTGAGTTGGAAAGTAGACCCGCTTTTCTATATGATTTTTTTTTCAATTTTTTCAAAAAACCTTTTTAATTTATTTTGGGCAACCCAAAAAAATGGGCAGCGACCAGAAAATGGTCAATTGGGTGTTTAGGGGTTAAGGTGATTGTTTTAATCCCACATTAAGGTGAGCACTTTAAATTTAGTTAATTGATTAAAATGCCCATTTGTTAGGGAAGTTATATTAAGCACCAACCATGGTTATCATATAGGGCAAGATTTGGCTATTGTACAAGACAAACAAACATACAAAATAAACAGCACAAATGGGTGTATTTGTCCATTTTGTATTCTACATACAAACAATGCCACTTACATACAACAAACAATCAATGTATACTATTACAATGATTTCAATCTATTCCTTTACTCTCTTATGAAAAAAACAATGCAACTGAAAAACTAAAACTATCCTTGAAGACAATGAGCTATTATTATCTGCTAAACTAGATATTTCATTAGAAGAAAACTGCATCAGAACCCACTAAATTATGTAAGGTAGTTTATGTTAAGTCTCATGTTTCCAATGCAAAATTTTGTGTTGGAAACATGGAAATCAACAAAAACTACCTTACATAATCTAGTGGGTTCCAACGTAGTTTTCTACTAGTTTGTAGTTCACTTTTTGGATGAATGTTCTTCACTTTTTGTCAAATATTTGTCTATGACAAAAGTCCATTCACTAGTAGAAAACCGCATTAGAATCTATGTTTTCATGTAATGTAGTTTTTGTTAAGTTCCTTGTTTCCAACATAGATTTTGCGTTGGAAACAAAGAACTCAATAGAAACTACATTACATGAAAACATAGATTCTAACATGGTTTTCTACTAGTGATTCTTGTGTTTTAGGCTTTTTTTATGATTTCAACCTTAAATTAATAATCAAATTGCTATTTTTATTTTTAACACGTGATATTGCATAAAATCCATGTTTTGGGTTTATATTGGGCAACAATGAGAGTCACTACACTAGTAGAAAATTCAACACAAAATCAAAAAAATTTCAACCAAAAACTGTTGATTTTTTCTGTGAATTTGGTCAAGTTGATTTGGATACTTTTCTGTTGATTTTCTGTTGATTATTTACAGTTTTCTGTTAATTTGTTGTTGATTTCTACTACATATTTTATGTTGTTCAATTCTATTTCTTTTCGATTTAAAATTTTTTTTTTCATAGAATTTTTTTTATTTTATGAAAATGTGAACTTTTTAGGGGACGGGCAGCTGCCCAAACCCTCGGGCAGCTACCCACGCCCTCGGGCAGCTGTCCACGCCCTCGAGCAGCTGCCTGAGGGCGCGGACAGCTGCCCAAACCCCCGGGCAACTGCTATTGGTAGTGGGGTTTGAACCCTCCACCTCTTCTCTAACACTCTACAACCTTAGCACATTCTCAAAAACCACTACAGAATGTGCAAATACACATGCACACATTGGTATCTTGATTCTATTTGTACATTAAATGTTCATGTCTTTAGTAATCCAGTAGACTTTGGAGGCTATTTTTGCCCATTAAAAGACTTTTTTTCAAAAAACTTACAACTAAGAAAAGTTGGTAAATGTATTTTACTTTCACCCCCAACAACTTTTTTTGGATTTCAATCTTTTTATCAAAAGTTATGAGCTAAAATCAAAGAAGGTATTTAGAAATTTTAAATAAATTGTTTATTTCCATCCTTTTGATTTTGTTTATAATTTTTTTTTGGAATTCACAAATCTCATAAGGATTGTTGCAAGCAAAGGTTGGATTCATTAATAAATATTATTTAGTGTTAGTTTTTTTGTAAAAAGAACCTTATTTTGTTAAAAATAGCCTCCATAGTTTGATAGCTTCAAATAACATGAAGTCGTGAAAAGTTACGAAACTAAATCCTTGCAATTATAAAATCAAAATTCTATTGACTTTTGAATAGTTTTGGATATTTTGTAAGGGCATTAATATGTGAATCACACCCTTTGAACTACTATACCACATCCTTGGGGTAAATTTTAGATTTCTACCATCAAAAATTTGAGTTTGAGAATTTTGAATTCAAATTTGGACTTAGAGACCATGGTATTGTCTAGGACCATAAAAAAAGTTGCAATTCAACAACACCCAATGAAAAAGCTTATCTTTTTTTACAAACAAAAGTAAAATTAACAATTTTCTCTCTAATTAAACTTTTTCATTGGGTGTTGTTGAATTGCAACTTTTTTTATGGTTCTAGACAATATCGTGGTCTCTAAGTCCAAATCTGAATTCAAAATTTTCAAATTCAGCTTTTTGATGGTAGAAATTTAAAATTTACCTCGTGGTGTGGTATAGTAATTGGAAGGGTGCGGTACACATATCAATTTCCATCTTTTAAAGCTTATAAAAATATATTATAAAATTGTTTTTTTTTAATTCATTTGGTTAGTAATAGAAGGAAGAATTACTAAAAATACCCTTTAAGTCTTTCAAAATATCAAATTTACGCCGAAAATATGTGAAACATAAAATATAGTCCTTATTTTTTATAGGAATATCAATTATACTCCTATTATTTTGGAAAGTTAATAAAATAACTCTTCTATTTTGAAATGTTAAACATATCCTTGTGTTATTTGAAATGTAAAAATCACCTTTGGTCTCTTGTAAGAATTTGCATTAAACTATACACTTGGTTATCATGTAACACAAAGATAATTTTGGTACTTTTAATCCTTAAGGGACATATATGATTTCTTCAAAGAATTGAGGAGCATCATTTATATTTGTTTGTAAAGAAATTTTACTATTTAAAATAAGAAAATGTTGTACTTTTTATATAAAATTTTGTTGAATTAGTGAAGTTGTGTCCAAAAGTATCTAGATCAACAAAAAACTGTTGAGTTTTTTGTTATTATGGTCATGTGTTTACTTGACTTTAAAAGTTGCTAATTTTAAATCTTACCAAATTGTGAAAAGTAATGAAAATAAAACCAGTCAATGTACACTCAAACTTCTAAAAGATTCTTTTTTTTTGAAAACTTCTTTTATTTTTTAAAACTTCAAAATTTTTTAATGAGGTCCAAAAAGGTTTTAGAAAGATTTCAAAAACAAACCTAAACTACTGTGATAGTTTTTTTGTTAAAAATATTTTAAAGTATTTTGATGATTTATAAAAAGATTCCTAAAGGACTCTAATTCAGTCTAAGAGATTCTACTTCTATAAGTATTTTGAAGTACTTTAACAAATTCCATAAAGATTTTAAAAAGATTCTCAAAGATTCCAAAAAGGTTCTTGAAAATTCTTAGAGATTTTCAAAGATTCTTTGAATTTCAAAAAAGATTCTCAAAAGATTCCCAAAGATTCTCAAAGCTTCTCAAAGCTTCCAGGAAGATTCCAAGATTAGTTATAAAGATTTTCAAAAATTCTCAAAAAAATTCAAAATTCCTAGAACATTTTCAAAGATTCTCAACTATTCCAAACTATTCTCAAAGATTCTAAAGAATTCTCAAATCTTCCTAAAAGATTCTCAAAGATTCCTAAAAGATTCTCAAACATTCTCAAAGATTCCAAAAAAATTTGAAAAGATTTTCAAAGATTCCTAAAAGATTCTCAAAGATTCCTAAAAGATTCTCAAAGATTCCTAAAAGATTCTCAAAGTTTCTCAAAGATTCTCAAAGATTCCAAAAAAACTTGAAATTTTTTTCAAAGATTCCTAAAAGATTCTCAAAGATTCTCAATTGTTCTCAAACATTTTCAAAGATTCCAACAAAACTTGAAAAGATTCCCAAAGGTTCCAAAAGATTCTCCAAAATTCCTAACAGATTCTCAAAGATTCTCAAAGATTCTCAAAGATTCTCATAGATTCTCAAACATTCTCAAAGATTCCAAAAAAACTTGAAAAGATTCCCAAAGATTTCGAAAGATTTTCAAAGATTCCTAAAAGATTCTCAAAGATTCTAAAATCTCAAAAAGATTCTTAAATATTCTTAAAAATCCTGAAAAGATTCTCAATGATTCCCAAAAGATTCTTGAAGATTCTTAAAGATTCACAAAAAATTCCCAAAAGATCCTGAAAAGATTCCAAAATTTCTGTTGATTTAGATAATGGTGTCCAAATCAACAGAACGTATTTAGTTTTTTACAGAATTATGTTAAATTAGTCAATTAGCGTGGGCAAGTGCCCAAATCAACAAGAAATTGTTGATTTTCTGTTGTTTTGGAAGGAGTTTTCTACTAGTGCCAGCATGTACAAAATATTTTTTTTTATCAATTCTCAAAATTGACTAGTTATAAGTTGACTACATCAAACAAACATGAGCTCAATTAGGCACTTTAGGTGACAAGCAAGCGAACAAATGGGCAATCCACTGTAATAATCATGGCACTAATACATGCAAGCTGATCAACCAAAATGTATGTCACCTTTACTCACCTTGTTTATTTTGCCACAACATCTTTCTATTTGTTATTTGTAGGTAAAACTAGCTCTAGTATTCTTTTCTCAAGGACACCATTTGATACTTGTGCACCATGGTGTCAGCATTTGCATCTATGATGCATATGCATTGTCCACCCAAACTAAATTGCGGCTTTGCTATCTTGATGTTGTAGAAATTTTGTTGTTGCTTCTAAGGCTTGTTGTACCTTCAAACTTGCTTCAAACTATCAAAATTGTCACATTTAGGCATTGCAGTTGCATTTTTCAAATTTTACTTTGTCAGTTACTCTATTGGTGTATTTGCATTGACTTGCAGCACATTGCCAAGACTCCTCTTGTTGTACTTGGATGTGGCAACGTTTTGCCACTCAAATCCCAAAATTTACATAGTTGCGCTATCTTCTTGGATTTCTTGTCTCCATGTTCAACACATTCAAAATCTTGTTCATTATCACACCAAAACTTATTGCAGCCTTGCAACTCCAAACCTTCTCTTTTGGGCGCCATGACCCACAAATTCCCATGAATACAACCCACCATCTTTTAGGCTATGTTTGGAATTTGTTTGCTACCATTTTGTTTCTCACAAACTTCCTTTCATGGTTCATGTAGGAACCAAGAAAAATCTAATCTCTTCCAAAGTTGATTTCAAAAAAAAAGAAAAAACAAGATCCGTTGCCAAAATTCCCAACTGGAAGTACCACAAAAACTTGCAACACACCCTCACCTATATGCACAAGTCAAATCAAAATCAAAATCAAAGAGCCCAAAAGGGATTAGACTCCTCCCTTGAAATGAAGAAGTTGAAAGAATCTCTCGCTTCTTTCCCATTCACTCTGGATAACTACATATTAACAATCCTATTTCTTAACACAACCTTAATTTTGTTTTAGAAGTAATTTGGGCACTTCCAAAACTTAAGTAGAAATTCAGTTGCATAAAATTGTTCATCACTTAGATTAGTCTTAGATTAGTTTTTGGTAATGTTATGAAGTTTCTTACATTTTAGTAAAGTGATTAAATCACTCAATGCCCCACAATTTTATTAAATCTTGTTTAGCAATTTGGAGTGGAAATTCATGAGTTTTTGTCTAATAACTCTAAAACTTTGGTTCTACTTAGCATAATATTCTTGTCAATTCTTGAAATATGGTCAAGTAGCTGTGCATTTTTGAAGTGAAAATCTGCTAATTATTTATTCTAACAAAATCAATTTAGTTGTAAATTTGAAATAAATACAACACAAATTAATCTAAAAGCCTAAATTGCTAACTCTATCACTAAACTACTATAGAAGTTAAAATTTATCAAAATACTTACTTCAAGCACTCAATATTGTTGTTGAATTTAATAAAGAATTAAGATTGTGAAAGTAAGAGTTTATTATAAACAAAGTTGTTAATAATACTTATATGCATCAACATTTTTTATATAAATGCAAATTTTTTAAATTGGATTTCAAATTGAAAATGAATAGTAGAATTTGTTTTCATAACACATCAAGTTGTCATAGTTATTAAGTTCTCTGATCTGACAATCCTTATTTTTACAAAAACACATTAAAAAATAAATTGCGAATTAAATTACACAACTATGGAGTCATGAATCATGATATGAAAAGCCATGCCATTAAATACATGCAATTAGATGCAACCAAGGCAAAACATAGCAATATAACTTATGTGCAAAGTTTTTTTTTTTTTTTTTTGCCAATTTTGCAAAAGTGTTCAATATGGATGTAATAAATCTTGGTCTATTCAAGTAGAATCAGTCCAAAGTATAAGACTCTTTTACATTAAATTTCTTTTCTATCCTTTGGCATAATGACATACTGTTCAAGTCACTTTGAAGAAATTAGACATGAATGGTCAAGTTGCAAAATAAAACAAATACTTAAAAGAATTAAAAGAATTGAGAAAAATTTGATAGAGCTAAAAGCATTAATAGTAAAGAAGTGTATGTGAGATGAGTGTATTAGTTTTATTATGAAACACTTGCACAAATTTGATCCATTGTGAAACAAATTTGTAATGTGGACAAGGACCACAATGAATAAGAATTAATGTTGAAAAGCTTAGGAAGGTATTGCATGACAAACTTGTTATGAGACATAATTCATACGTGTGTTACAACGAGCATGTTACTATGCAACCCTTCTTTAAATAGTGATGCATATTAAATACAAATCTTTAAACATACATTGTTGGGAAATCAAATTTGAAGCGTGGTTGATGCAATTGAGATACCATTCCTTGCAATACACAAGAATAGTTGTATTTGAGTTGATGTTGATATGCACTTGCAAACAAGAACAATATGATAAAAAATAGATTTCCACATTTGTCATTATCTATATCTATCTATCTAACATTTATAAAAAAAGCATGTTCACTAGTCAAATGACAATTTCACCTAATATTTGGAAGATGAAAGGACATTCTCAATGAATCTTATTAGGGGGCTTCAAACTTACACTTTTTGAGGTGACTCACGTCGCGATTCACCTTTGGACTTCACTCCTAACGTGATTCACGTGAGGAGTGAATTTCAAAAACTCACTTGCGTGGCTTCCCGGGGCTCATTCACCTATTTCTTCAAACCTCAAAACTTCTTTTGCAGAAATTTTTGCAAACTCATGAGTGTCTCAGACTTTGCGTGTGTAAGGGAACAAAAACAATTCACTGGTGCCAGAGATCCTGTGAGGTGAGAAGTTCGAGGGCCAAATTTCATGTTTGAAGCCCCTTATTATTATATAGCTCTTAATTTGTAATTTGTATTAAATACAAAGAATACAAGGGGGTGGGGAGGGAGACAAAAAGACAATTGAAATGAACCCCTTTGAATATTTTTAAAGTTAAATTGGAAATTTAAAACTAGAAGAGGTGTAAATTGACATGAAAAAATCTATTTAATTAATGAGCTCCAATGGATATTTCTTGATTTGAACTTGAAATTCAAATTCAAATAATAAAGAGGTAAATGAAAGGGCATGTTTTTGTTTATTTAACCAACCCTTAAATGCCCACAGGGACAAAAATTGTCCTTGGCAAGTACATTGGCCCAGTGTATTTGCGGGTATACCCCTTAGCGCTCAAGGATTAAGACCACACCTATTTTCACAAAATCCACTAAAAACAAGGGTTGTAAGCTTAGATATGCATCTGACTCAAATATGGACCCATTTTCAATAATCCAATCGTACAAATGGGAAGTAAACATTGTTTATTATAAAGCAAAAAAAAAAATCAACTAGATATATTGTTGGAGGTGAAACATTATAATGATTGAGTGAGCCGTATGTGGAAAATCTCAAGTGTTTCATGCTTGTGTGGTTTTGAATGTTAACGCTTCATGCAGGCTTTGATTGAAAAGAGCCTTACATTTCTAAAAAGCAGCGTTTCTCACCTTTACAATTAGACTGGTTTCACAAAAAATAAACAAAAATAGCAATCACAAGGTGTAGCTAAGTGGGCAAAAAGGGTAAAAAAACCCACTTTCTTTGCTACCCTAAAACAATTCTATAAGAAATTTGAGAATTATTTTGGAAAATCCAATTGGTGAAAATAATCAAAAATTCATTAGAAACTCTTTTGGGTCTCCAGAAGGCCCTCTAAGAGGCCCATGGGCAGTACCAGAGGTTGAATTTTTCATGAGGGCATGTGGCCAACAAGGCTTGGAAATTGTGGGCAGTGAAAAAATTGGTCGCTATTAGTAAGGCTTTACAGTACATTTTCTTTTGCAAGTGGGTCAACGTGTCACCAGTTGTGTTGAGTGCTTCTAGAATTAGGTCGGCATGTCTCTTGACCGTGCTCAATGCTTCCAAAAGAGGACAAGAGGCTTATATGCAGAATGATGCTCCAAAAGGGAGGTACTTAATATTTTATGCATTTGTTGGGATAAAAGAGAATGGCGCCAAAGGAGGTACTTAGTATTTTATTCATTTATTTGGGTAAGGAGAATGGCGCCAAAGTTGCATGGAGTTGCCACCTTGAGGACTTTTGGCGGGACAGCATGTGGTGCTCCATGTCTTCTTTGCTAGCGTGGACTTCAGATCGTTATGGAGATCAAGGCGTCAGTTGGTCACATGAAATTGCAAAGCTAGGTTCAGGGTGCTTCAACATGGCTTTGAGAGATGTGACTAATTTGGTAGGTAGTTATACAGCTCAAATTTAGATGGACAAGAAGTATGCTCCTATCATTTGAAAGGGGAGGACTATTGAAGAACAAGCTAGTTGTTCAAGTTTTGCTGCACGAAGAGCAGAAGGCCAAACACACATTGATCTGTGGGTTGATGGCAGCTTGTATCCAGTCGATCCTGCCACCAATTCCAAACTGCAGTTCAAAACTACCAAGCAATATTTAGAGTTCTTGAGCCATGGTGAGAGTGGGATGTTGGATTATACAAAGCGCTTGAAATGCGCACCAACTGACAATGATTCTAGTATGCAGTGGAGGCCAATTGTTGAATCATTGCAGAGTAGTGTTTGGTCGTTAGAAGAAAAAGTGATAGCTTATGAGAATGAAATACAGCAGCTGCAAAGTCAATGTCATCAACTCCATGCAGAAGTTCGGACAGCATCGACCGCTGTAGGATGTCACGTGGTGGAATGCCAACAGCTACAAAATGATGTGAAAGCTTTAGAAAGCATGTGTTTAGAGTTGAAGGTGTTGTTATCTTGTACAAAAAGCGGTATGGCGTCAAAAGACTTACAATATCAAGAGGAGGTACGGGTGCTGGAAGAAAATTTATAGAAATGCCAAGCGAATTATGGAAGATTGGAAACCAAATGCAAGTTGATGGTGAAGACCCCTTCAGGCTATCGGCAGCGAGTTCAAGGGAGAATGAAGGGTGTACATGAGCTTGCAAGTGGGTCAAGTCACGCTAAGCGTTGAAGGACCATGATAAGAACACAATTGCAACCATCCATTGTGGAGATTGTGCAAATGTGTAACAAACTTTGCAGGTCAAGGAAACGATTGATGGGAGATTCCAGTGCCCAAAGTGCAACTATTGCAGCAGTTGCTAGTATTTTATCTGCAAGTGAAGCCAATGCGCTTATCAACCAACCCAAAATGAGTCAAGCAAGCGGGAATGTAGCAAAGAAGGTGCTCAAAAAAATTGGCAACATTGTGGGAGTTGATACAATGTTGGATGCATGCGATGGAGCAGGGGTGACTCATCGAGGGTACACGGCAATCTATCAAACATTGAAGAACCATATTGGATTGATTGCTCCTGGTATGACTTCAAGCATTTTGCTTGCTCTACATTGACTAGCTAGCTTGCGACAAGACATGAATGCAAAGTTGCCTCAATTTATTGGTGATAAATACCATATTGAGGGTAGACGTGTGATTCTAGCAATTTGTCAAGGTAGGAAGGAGATAACGGCACAAAAAGAGGTGATCCTTCATAGCAAGAACAATTTGTTTGTGGATCTTGAAGTTGTTCAACAATCAATGGTCCTCTTCTACAACATTACTATTGAAGGTAACAATGGCCTCATCCTTTTTACTTACAATATTTTAATTTCAATTTAGAATTTAGATTGTGATTACGTCAAGTTTTGTCCTGAAGTAGCATCCAATTCCAATGGACTTGCCAATAATATAGACTGTTATACTCTCTAATTATGAACATGCGGCCACAAAGTGCAATGATGGACTGCTTATCTTTGTGCTTAAGCTGGACAAAACAAAAGTATAGCAAGGCAAGAAATATGAGCGTGTGAGCTTGACATTGATGAATTGCGCATTGGATCCTGAGATTCAAAAGAATGATGATAGATATTTCTCAGTGTAATTAGAGCAGGAGATATGGCCAATTGCATGCTTCCAAGTTGGTAAAGAGTCATACAATGTGCTTGACTGGGCTTTTAAGAAAACCAAATATCCAGAGGTAATAGCAGCCCAAAGCACTGGTCAAGAACTCCTTGTTGATGGTGCTGGAGGATTTAGCGTGGAATGGCACATGAGTGCAGACATGAAAACCATCAAATGCACGCACGGGCTTCAGCATGGCCCTTCCAGCAAGATGAATTGCATATACTACAAACAAGTACAAGAACAACCAAGGAGGTGTGCCATTGCTTCCAATGCCCAATGTGAGCATGCAAATTGTGAGAAAGGCTAGTGGCAAGGGGGACTATTTGCCATAGGAATTGAAGGAGAACCGTGTGATGTTGCCACTCACCCTCGTTGGAAAATGGTATTTCCAATTCCTTTGTCCAGAACACACATGTGTACTTTACATGCGTAGGTTCGCATGATAGAGAAGTTACTTCATCTCCATTTCATTTTTGTGTGGAACATGCAAGATCAACAGAGGAGGGCCTTAGCAATCGAGTCTATGGAAAAGTCCTTGTCTATTATTGGAGTGGAAAGAGGAAATTGTCAGCTAAAGAAGGATGAGAAATTGTCAGGAAAATCAGGTAACGTGGTGATGAAGCCAAGTTTGAGTGGAGTAGTGGCAAGTAGACTGTTCCAACCTAGTTCCTGGTCAAACCAAGACAAAGCATGGAAAGATGTGGTAATGTCCAAAAGTAATAACCTGGAGAATGGGCAACTACAAAGAAATCGCTTTTATGTATGGGAAGCCTTAGAAGAATTGCAACCCTACCTCACTGGGCTTGTGTTGACAGAGCAGCAACGACAAGCTTGCAAGGCTAAGGTGGATCAATTTGGAAAAGCTTTCTTGAAAGCATTTGGAGAAAATCATGTTAGACACTACATGGTAAGTTCAATGTGAACACTGTACTTTATTTGTACTGAATATTAGTTACCTCAGGCTCTCTATAAATTTTTGCTAAAGCAAGGTCGCAATTCACTTTCTTATTGTAAATTGACTTCTCAATTGCTTTTGCAACTTGTAATAGTGAGGCATGGGACATGGTTTGTTGAGAAATACAGAAGCTTGTTGATCTGGAGCCGCCAAGGGATGGAAAAATCACATCATGTTGCAAAAGCAACAAGTCAAGCACATACACATCATTGAGGCAGCAAAGACCAAACCAGTATTGTAGTGCAACAATACCAACACTGGTACAAAAACATACAGTATAGATATGCACTAGTAGAAAACTCCTTCCAAAACAACAGAAAACCAACAATTTCTTGTTGATTTGGGCACTTGCCCACGCTAATTGACTAATTTAACATAATTCTGTAAAAAACTAAATACGTTCTGTTGATTTGGACACCATTATCTAAATCAACAAAAATTTTGGAATCTTTTGAAGATCTTTTGGGAATTTTTTGTGAATCTTTAAGAATCTTCAAGAATCTTTTGGGAATCATTGAGAATCTTTTCAGGATTTTTAAGAATATTTAAGAATCTTTTTGAGATTTTAGAATCTTTGAGAATCTTTTAGGAATCTTCATGAATCTTTGGAAATCTTTTGAAATCATTTCAAGTTTTTTTGGAATCTTTGAGAATGTTTGAGAATCTATGAGAATGTTTGAGAATCTTTTGAGAATCTTTTGGAATCTTTTCAAGTTTTTTTGGAATGTTTGAGAATGTTTGAGAATCTTCTGAAATCTTTGAAAATCTTCTTGGAATCTTTGAAAATCTTCTTGGAATCTTTGAAAATCTTCTTGGAATCTTTGGGAATCTTTTCAAGTTTTTTTGGAATCTTTGAGAATCTTTGAGAATCTTTGAGAATCTTTTAGGAATCTTTGAAAATCTTTTCAAATTTTTTTGGAATCTTTGAGAATGTTTGAGAATCTTTTAGGAATCTTTGAGAATCTTTTAGGAAGATTTGAGAATTCTTTAGAATCTTTGAGAATAGTTTGGAATAGTTGAGAATCTTTGAAAATGTTCTAGGAATTTTGAATTTTTTTGAGAATTTTTGAAAATCTTTATAACTAATCTTGGAATCTTCCTGGAAGCTTTGAGAAGCTTTGAGAATCTTTGGGAATCTTTTGAGAATCTTTTTTGAAATTCAAAGAATCTTTGAAAATCTCTAAGAATTTTCAAGAACCTTTTTGGAATCTTTGAGAATCTTTTTAAAATCTTTATGGAATTTGTTAAAGTACTTCAAAATACTTATAGAAGTAGAATCTCTTAGACTGAATTAGAGTCCTTTAGGAATCTTTTTATAAATCATCAAAATACTTTAAAATATTTTTAACAAAAAAACTATCACAGTAGTTTAGGTTTGTTTTTGAAATCTTTCTAAAACCTTTTTGGACCTCATTAAAAAATTTTGAAGTTTTAAAAAATAAAAGAAGTTTTCAAAAAAAAAGAATCTTTTAGAAGTTTGAGTGTACATTGACTGGTTTTATTTTCATTACTTTTCACAATTTGGTAAGATTTAAAATTAGCAACTTTTAAAGTCAAGTAAACACATGACCATAATAACAAAAAACTCAACAGTTTTTTGTTGATCTAGATACTTTTGGACACAACTTCACTAATTCAACAAAATTTTATATAAAAAGTACAACATTTTCTTATTTTAAATAGTAAAATTTCTTTACAAACAAATATAAATGATGCTCCTCAATTCTTTGAAGAAATCATATATGTCCCTTAAGGATTAAAAGTACCAAAATTATCTTTGTGTTACATGATAACCAAGTGTATAGTTTAATGCAAATTCTTACAAGAGACCAAAGGTGATTTTTACATTTCAAATAACACAAGGATATGTTTAACATTTCAAAATAGAAGAGTTATTTTATTAACTTTCCAAAATAATAGGAGTATAATTGATATTCCTATAAAAAATAAGGACTATATTTTATGTTTCACATATTTTCGGCGTAAATTTGATATTTTGAAAGACTTAAAGGGTATTTTTAGTAATTCTTCCTTCTATTACTAACCAAATGAATTAAAAAAAAACAATTTTATAATATATTTTTATAAGCTTTAAAAGATGGAAATTGATATGTGTACCGCACCCTTCCAATTACTATACCACACCACGAGGTAAATTTTAAATTTCTACCATCAAAAAGCTGAATTTGAAAATTTTGAATTCAGATTTGGACTTAGAGACCACGATATTGTCTAGAACCATAAAAAAAGTTGCAATTCAACAACACCCAATGAAAAAGTTTAATTAGAGAGAAAATTGTTAATTTTACTTTTGTTTGTAAAAAAAGATAAGCTTTTTCATTGGGTGTTGTTGAATTGCAACTTTTTTTATGGTCCTAGACAATACCATGGTCTCTAAGTCCAAATTTGAATTCAAAATTCTCAAACTCAAATTTTTGATGGTAGAAATCTAAAATTTACCCCAAGGATGTGGTATAGTAGTTCAAAGGGTGTGATTCACATATTAATGCCCTTACAAAATATCCAAAACTATTCAAAAGTCAATAGAATTTTGATTTTATAATTGCAAGGATTTAGTTTCGTAACTTTTCACGACTTCATGTTATTTGAAGCTATCAAACTATGGAGGCTATTTTTAACAAAATAAGGTTCTTTTTACAAAAAAACTAACACTAAATAATATTTATTAATGAATCCAACCTTTGCTTGCAACAATCCTTATGAGATTTGTGAATTCCAAAAAAAAATTATAAACAAAATCAAAAGGATGGAAATAAACAATTTATTTAAAATTTCTAAATACCTTCTTTGATTTTAGCTCATAACTTTTGATAAAAAGATTGAAATCCAAAAAAAGTTGTTGGGGGTGAAAGTAAAATACATTTACCAACTTTTCTTAGTTGTAAGTTTTTTGAAAAAAAGTCTTTTAATGGGCAGAAATAGCCTCCAAAGTCTACTGGATTACTAAAGACATGAACATTTAATGTACAAATAGAATCAAGATACCAATGTGTGCATGTGCATTTGTACATTCTGTAGTGGTTTTGAAAATGTGCTAAGGTTGTGGAGTGTTAGAGGAAAGGTGGAGGGTTCAAACTCCGCTACCAGCAGCTGCCCGGGAGTTTGGGCAGCTGCCCAAAAGTTTGGGCAGCTGCCCATCCCCCTAAAAAGTTCACATTTTTGTAAAGTAATAACAAATTCTATGAAAAAAAAAATTTTAAATCAAAAAGAAATAGAATTGAACAACATAAAATATGTAGTAGAAATCAACAACAAATTAACAGAAAACTGTAAATAATCAACAGAAAATCAACAGAAAAGTACCCAAATCAACTTGACCAAATTCACAGAAAATATCAATAGTTTTTGGTTGAAATTCTGTTGATTTTGTGCTGAATTTTCTACTAGTGATGGTAGGAAGATTGCACAACAAGCGGTAGCAAGTGCAACTATAAGTGCGGATGAAACTCAAGTAGCGGAATTGGTGCAACGTAGACATTTGGCATGGAGCACTTCTAATGCTGCAGCAAGGCTTTGTCAATGGCGTGAGGGACGTGTGCGTCAAGGATGGAGGTGGGTGCTTAGAGAACCTGACCAAGAGAATGTTCATATAGTGCAAAATCAGGCTACATCGCAAGTGTCTTAGGAGACCCGTCCTAGTATAACCACCACAATTGTATCTAGCAGTACAGAAGATAGTAAAGAGACAGTGTATGCTGAAGAGTATATTACAGATATTATGTAGTATTGCTGTACATTCAATATAAAATTTTGATTTGTAGAAAGTGATGATATTACTAAAAATGAACACAAAGGTGCTAAAACAAGAGTAAAAACAGCATCAAATAAAATTTGTATGTGTACGTGCATACAGAAGGATCATAACATCAACTTTGTGTGTTCAAAGTTGCAAAATTAAGTATGGTACATATTATTGGATGATTAATGATATCCAGCGTGGATGACACACATCCACATGTAAAGAAAGATCTTGTACGCAATAACAACAAGGCAATTTCTCTCAGCTGGAAGATGAAGCAGCAAATGCCAGTGGTAAAGAAGCCATACTGCAGCAACCCCTTTTTGGGAACAAGCTTGTACAAGAGAGTTTGGGGATTCCTCTCGGTATGGGGCTGAACCAAGATTTGCTTCCGTGGGCCAAATCATGCATCATGTAGGTGAAAGATGTTTGGGACAACAACAAAGATGATTGGGCTTCCATAGAGCAAATCTAGCGCAAGTAACCTAGAAGAGGAGCAGCCACCAAAAATAAAAGGTCTAGCAAGCTCGCAGTGATATCTCACTTGCCATGGGAACCTTGGAGTAGAGAATTAACACCCAACAAAGACAAAAGGAATGCTTTAGATAAACGATTTATGAAAGAGTGGTCTCCTTCTTCTGTAAACAAAGGCAATAGAGGCAATGGAGTATGGCTCTATATCCCACTGCCGCAGTTGCTTGCTTAATAATAAGGTATATAGCCTACAAAAATGATTGGTGACTATCTTCAAAAGCAAAGGCTAGTGAGGCATTCTTAATAACCCGCTATACTGCTAGATGAATAGTGTAGTTTGTATGTGTGCGCTTTTGAGTGACTGCATACGTTAGCCAATATAGTGAGAGCATCCTTTTTTGCAGCTTTAGTATGCTCTCTGCGTAAGCAGAGAATGGTGATGTATAACAAGTATATATTCAAGGTTTATACAATCGTCTCTGCTGCAGCTTCACCAGACTTGCGTAGTTGTAACGTGTGTGAGTTACCAGTGATAGGTATTGTTTGCCTAGTTCCTATACATATATTTCCAAATCATTTTGAGAACTATTGAAATTATCCATTGTAGAATTCTTTGCTTCATGAATACATATTCTTGATTACACAATTATAACAAACCTAGGCAATAGTGGGGTTTAGTGTTTTAGAAGAAGCCTATGAACAATAATACTTCACTTCATTCAAAAAGCGGACTTCACAAAATTTTGGCAATCATTGTTCAAAATTGTAGCCAAGGTATATAACTATGGTGGAAAAAAGATGTAATGGGGTTAAGCCATAGTTGTAGGACTACAATACTATATTATGTGCAACATTCAAACTAACTTGCAGCACCGCCAGTGGTGTCAACTCCATTTGCAACAACAAGGTCTGTAACTATCTTAGTTATCAGAGAAAACTTGCAAGAATTGGCCTCCTTCTCCTCAGCTGCTTCTTGCTCCTCTACCTTTGCGGCTGCCTCATTTGCAATTTTTATGAGCTCCATGTCAACTTTGTCATGCACAACTTTTGAACTCATTATTGTTGCCAATCCAATGCTGCCCAAAGACAGGTATGGATCCATGCTGGAGCTTGGCATGACCTTGTCATCCACAATGTTGAGGGGGGTGCTGGCGTTCCAATTCTTAAGCACCTTTCCAGAAACATTAGGGGCTTCATACGGACCTTCCATCTTGTCGATGGAAATTGTCAAAGATTGGATCACATTGCCGCGGGGCAGTTTTGCAAGGCCTCCTCCTGGTTTGCACTCACTATCTGCAACATTGCGCTTTTGCATAGACCATCCAATCTCAACGTTTGCAGAAGCCAGTAAGGCAATTTCCCCAACTCTTGCATGTGCATCCTCCCTTGAGAGTGGTGACGCATATCCCTTAGATCATAGGTGCATAGTACGCGTCAATACTGGCCTGCATACTTGCGTTGTTTGTGACTAGTCCCCACTGCCCCATCCAAATGCTTCCTAGAATGTGATCACAATTAGGACAACGTGGATTCTTCCTAAGTACAATTCTAAACCGTGGGGAGTGCACTCCCTTTTCTTTTATTATACACGTGAAATCGAATGAAGGGTTATTATAATTGCCTTGGTCCTAAATTTTTGACATGGCTTTATAAAAAATAAGCATCATTGAAATAGGTGTGAGCTCTTTATAAGTAATGAAGGGTAGGGTATAATAATGAGAATTATAAAATTTTTAATTGTACAATAGCCTTGCCAATATTCAGAAAATTAAATCTACATCTTTATTGGATATATTTTAATTATTTGATGGTTAGCTAAAGTATCCCATGTTTTGAGTATGACAAAGTATCCCATGTTTGATCCCTGTTTAAGTATCCAATGTCAGCTGCATTCAGCAGTAGCTTAGAATTGTAGGGTTAATAAATGATGTACAGGTAATGATACATGATTAGACATTTGGATGAAGCTTTTGTTGTTGTTCATTTATGGGCTTGTGGCTTGGGCTTAAGGCCGGTTTAGTGTGGGGTTTGAGGGTTGGGTTGTGCTTTAGCAACTCCTACTTGCATGTTTGCATGTTTTGTGGTTTTTATTGCACGATTTATTTTAGATTCTTCAACAATTATTTCTGTTCACACGCAATTTTTGGACTTCGCAAGAGTTTAGGTGCAACACTACCTTTATGCATGGGTTCAATTCCGACACTTTCTCTGATTTCTGTGCATGCTCAACTTAGAAGGGGTTTGTGGTTGAAATGGAAAGGATTTCCCTACATTTTCCTTTATCCTATATTGAATTCACAAATATGCATTTAGGTATATTATATGCTTTTCCATGCTTTTTGTTTTCTCTCAAGTTTTATTTGAAGTATTATGTGATTGGTTAAAATTTATGTTTTGAAGTGTTTGGTCTTTGATTACATGTGTGTGATTTTGTTTGTGTCATTGTGTGTTTATAATGAACATAGGGTATGCAAAAATATCACAAGAATTTAATTCAAATGAAGCCTAGGGTAAATAAAATGATTAAAATTTAGAAATTTAGGTAAATATAACCCTATAGAAATCAAATTTTTTACCTACATAGCCCCCATCTTATAAGGGCTTGAACGCACGTTACCCACAAACATTTTGTATAGTGCACTCCTTGTGTTCTAAACATACAACTGGGGTGAAATAAGCAGCCACAAGGGAGATTTGCCAACGCCATCTCTGCCCAAAAGCGGCTGCATAGCCCACACGGGAATTCTTCCTTTAGCGGGGTCATAGATGTTGGCACAATGGAGAAAGATGTGAAGAATTGCTGCGGGCAAATGCAGCTCTCTTCAATGATAATGAGATTGATCTTGCAATCCATGTCCTTATTTCAGCTTGCAAGGTACTTACCTTTTGGCGCAGGACCTCAACTTCCTTGGTCTTCTTTGTCAATACCATCTGGTTCTTCTGGACAACATTGTTGGCCTTCCCGCTTGCTAACATCATATCTTGCACCTTGCCGTCTAGCGTTGATTTTTTGGCCGCATCAAAACAACCCTCCTTCTTAGTAGATTAGAGTAATGCAAATTCATCCCACAATGCCTCCTTTGCTTTCTCAAGTTCATGCCTCTATTCAAGCTAGTCATTCAAGTCTCCCTGTGCCTGCTCCAAGGCAACAATGAATTTGCTGCACTCCACTTTAGTCCCATTTTTTGGCGTAGCATGCCGGCTACCTTTGATTCCTCCCTTTGCTGACCTGTTGCATTTGCTTTCATGGACCTAGTTTGCAGCGGCATTGTGATTTGTTGCAAAGGAATGTCAACCATGGGTGTGGGTAATAGGTCAATGGTTGTGCTCAACTGTTGATTTGCAGCAGCACAGGACCCAATAACACCGTTGAACTCTTGATCTATTTGTGCTTCTAGGCGCACATTCACATTTGCTTCTCGTAGCTAGGCAACAGCTGCTGCATGGGCCTTTAGTGCACAACTAAAAAGATGCTTAAAAAGGTCCAACAGCCCTTGGATCTGCTGGCGTATGCATGGTGGAGTCATCTTTTGTGGGTTTTGCCTCGAATTCCTCATGCGCTGTGCAGCAAGCTTTGTGGCCCCTACGGCCCAATTTACCTTTTGCTTGTATTGAAACTCTACCTCCACTCTACAAAGAAAAGCTGTCCCATACTTGCCATTATTTGGACTAGATCCACCATACACCTTTTGATGCATACGCTGCACGGTCCAGACACTAACGACGTCCTCCATAAGCCTCATCGGGTGTCAATTCTTCCTAGGATTGAGAGGATAATTGCAAGAGAGCTCCTCAAGGGTGATTCCGTGGTCATCTTTCAACTTCCAAAATGGAATCCCTTCATTGCAAAGGCCTTCCATATCCATAAAAAAAGAGTGAGTATACTGAACCTGCTTGCTTTCCATGAGAAATGGCACACGTTGCGTCATTTCTTTGCATATTTGTGGTAGAAAGTTCCTACAGCAAAAAGCTTCCCTCCAAATGGTTAGGTTGGTGGACAAAAGCTTATCTTGGTCCCTACTGCCGCTTGTGTCCATGGTTCCAACATAAGCACTAGAGACCGCAACACTAGATTTAGGAAGTGCCTCCATTCTCTTGCTGCAATGTGGCATGTTGTAAGTAAAGGATTCAAATAAAAAGAGGATACTGGAGGAGCCTAGTGCTTGAAACAATTGTGCAGTCCAAGCAAGATAAATTGCAAGCAAGAGAGGAGGTCAATTGCTGGGGGCCGCAAACAAATATAATAAGAAGTTAGTGGGGATCCACAATGTCATGCTGAATAGGACCAAGTGCCTTTGCTTGTAGTAATACAAATTCCAACCGTGCTTCAAAACGGACACCTACTACCAAGAATGATATGTACAGCAGGTGTATAAGAATAGTAACATTTAACGCATTATCGGACATTGTAGTTGCTGTCTTGATAAACTCAAGTATGCTGCTCTTGAAGAATTCTTCTTCATTTAATTTGTGTCAACTCCATATCATAGACTATGTGAAATTGTAAATGTAACTTTTGAGCATTGTATTTGACTAACGTGCTTAGCATATCTTCAAGGAATAAAAAACAAATAATACACAAGTTCCAACACTTAAGAATGGCATGAAATCCAAAGCGGCCACGAATGCGCACACTAGCACAGATGAGCAAAACGTATATACATGCTGAAGCATGGTGATGGATTTGTGGACCATGCCTCCAAATGCAACAAGTGATCCACAATTCTACATCATGATTAATTCAAGGGTAAATTTCATGCGTACCCTTAAGTTTGCAATAATTTCATATATACCACTGCTTTTTCAAAAATATCACAAATACACTTGGACCCAAAAATTTAGGCATTTGTTTTGTTGTGCATGTCACTTCCTTTTTTGTTTGTGCACGCATTACTTCTTTCTTGTAATGCATACACAGAAAGGAAGAAGGGAAGTGGCATGCACAACAAAACAAATGCCCATTTTTTTGGTCTAAAGGTATTTGTGAAATTTCTGACATGGGTATCTATGAAATTATTGCAAACTTCAAGGGTATCAATGAAATTTTCCCTTAATTCAATTGGGAAAAACAATACATTCATGGATCTTTCACAATTTCCATCATTATGTACATTTTAGCTTGTTACCAAAAACTGAGCGTGCACTTTTTTGTACAATAGTGAAGCCTTAGTGACTGTGTCCAAGAATTTCAAATAATTACAACTTTAAACAACAAATATGCTTACATTTGTTGGATGTAAGATTAAGGTTGAATTCAAAATGGTCACTTAGTTTTTCCTAGTTTAACTAATATGACAAAAAATGTAGTAAAACATGGTGAAGGTGTGCATTCATTCCAAATATGAGAAGAAAAAAATGAAACTATATTGGGTTGAAATAATAAAGTATTAAGTAAATTGAGAAAAATGGTGAAATTGGAACTTCAGGATTTTATGTACTAAACCTTTAAACTCCCTAGCAACGGGATCTTGTCGCAAGGGATTGCAACTTCATCTCACTTTTTCTCTCGATTTGTTCAGTGAAAACAATTGTTGCTGGTCCCCATCAACAAAGAAGGTAGTTCTTTTTCAAATCCTACGGTCATTTTTTTTGAATGTAATTTTCCAAGCTCTGGTGACCATTAAATCCCCCATTTTCTCCTAAATCCTAAAACAACTCCAGGCCCTTAGGGGTTTAAAGTATGGTTTAGGCTTTGGGGAAGATTTGGTTAAAAGATAGGACAAACAGGCACATGCTGTACACTGCATAAATACGCTTGTTCGTCTAATGTTGCAAATAGTGAGCTGCCCATAATTGATATATTGCCCAAAAAGGCAGTTTTGTCCTTAGGGAGCTAAACTCCAAAGAAACGTAGTCCATATGGTTGGTGGTAATAGAAAGCACTTGTTCTAATATGAAAAATTCATTATAAACTATGAGCACATTACTAGTTCATTGTAAAATTTTCAAAAATGGAAATAAAAAATAAAAATAAAATTTAATAGCCCATTTTCAATCCATTGTCAAGATATCTAATCTTATAAATTAATAAACTGTTTCATTTTTGCAATGTTGAAGAAGGGAAAGTAATGAAACAAAAAATGAGCATGCACAACATAATAATTGCATGTGAATATTTTGGACCAAGTGTATTTGTAATTTCTGAAAAAAGGAAAAAAAAAATACTTCAAGACAGTGCAAAGGTATACATGCCAAATGCGTGAGGAAGAAGGTGGCTATGTGTGGGCGTGGTGTTGGCATGCCGTGTAGAAGAGCATGGAGCATACTCAAGCTGGTCACACCAAAGTCGGTTAAACTGAAACGACCTATAAAAGCCGCTATTAATTATATACATTGCTACAGCTGCCCTCCAAACAATATGGGGTATGTAATCACTTTTGTAGCACCAGCGCATTGTAGTGCCTGTGCATTTGCATGCCAGCCCTCTCGCACGCTAGTGCGGATCGGCAGCGAGCAGGGCCTGCACTTTTGCACACCAACACTTAGAACTAGTGAAACCGCACTCTAGTGCGCAGCGGTTGTACTTCTGCTGCATTTTGCATGCCAGCGCACAACCCCAAAAACTAGCGCCAGCCCCCTCGCACACTAGCGCGCAGCGCCATTGAGCAATGCCTGCGCTTCCACATGCTAGCGCACAATGCAAACATGCACCGCCGACGCTTTTGTACGCCAGCGCTTAAAGGCAGTGACCATTGCCTGCGCTTTTGCACAGTAGTGTGCAACACCTGCGCTTCCGCATGCTAGTGCGCAATGACAACAAGTAGCGCTAGCGCACAACGTCAACGAGTAGTGCCAGCACTTTTGCATGTAAGTGTGCAACACCTGCATTATCAGAAGCCAAGGCACAGCGACAACAAGCAGCCCACGCGCATTTGCATGCCACTGCACAATGCCAATGACCATCGCCAACGCTGTAGCACGCTAGTGCGTAGCACCTCGTAGCGGGTGTGCTTTTGCAACTTTTGCTTGCGCAACACCAGCGTGTGGCAGCGGTCGCGCGCTCAACATGCCGGCGCATTGCAGTGCTGCGCTTTTGCAACACTTGTGCTTTTGCAATGCCAGCACATTGCAGCACCATGCTTGAGCAACGCCTGCCCATTGCATTACGGTGTGGCCACAACGGGTTTTTTTCCAAATCAATTGAGGTGTGGCTGTGATTTAACAAAATTCACATCAAGGGACACAGTACTTCCAAGGGTTAAATTAGCACTTGCTGTTTGTACCTTGCTAGAGCTTGTACCCTGATTATTTTGGCTTATTCAAAACCAAGTAAGTTACAGTACTCCAATGTAGACAATCAAGGCTTAGTGAGAGGTATTTCTTTGAGTTTAATTCTTAATGGACTCTTTCTGGTCCTAAACCGCTTGGTGAAACGGTTTTAGATTGAAACATGTATTTCTAAAATTCTATATATTCACCTGTAGTAATGTATATCTATAATATGAAATTTTTTGTCCATAGTAATGTATATCTAAAATCAAATACATTGTCTTTGTGTTTCAATAAACAAAAATTATGAAAGCGTATTGGTTAGCCTTTCAACAAGTTCTCAGGCAACACAATATTTGTGGACAAAAGTATTGTAGAATATTTTATATTAAATGGCAAATTTGCAACTTTGCCGATACAAAATGCAACTCTACCCTACCCTTGAAATTGTTTAGATGTGTTCCTATACATGTGCTTTATGGTCCCAATCCCAATCCTCCCACCTTAGCTCCTAAGTTCACATGTGGCAAGATTTGCTTCTGCAAGTGGCATTCACTGCTAATCCACTTTGGATTCAACAGTGACCTAGGAAGAGGGAAATTGTAGAATTTGGTGTTAGGAAGGGGTCGGACATGGATAGCCTACCTTATACCAAAGCCCAATTTACAATTAATTCTTACTCAAAAAAATTGGGCTCACTTGTCATGGCTCACTTTTTTACTCTCACAAGATACCACCATGGCACCATCCACATTGTGTTTTTTGACTTTAGGGGTATAAGTCCTTAGGGTGGTTATTTCACATTTCTTAGTTTCTTAACCTCCCATATCTAGCATGGTCATTACCAAGTGAAGGTCTTTTGGATAACTCAAAATTTCTTAAGTATGAAAACGTATTTGAAGATATAAAGTATGACAATAATTTAGCAAATATTGAATTATTCAAAAAATCATTTCTAATATATCCTCTAATTTTTGAAACCTATAATACTTGAGTAAGAGGCTTTCAATTTTTCCTTTTTGTTTGCATCTGCCTTCTTCTAGTTCCATACTCTCTAAATAATTGGGATAAAAATAGACAAAAAACAAGTGCTTTGTGTTTAATCCTTAAAGGACCGCTAGGTGGTTGTGGCCTGCCTACACTATAGCTTCAACAATATTTATACTATAGCTTCAACAATGTTTTGGTTGATGGACACCAATTGTATTGCTTCTAAAAGTTTCAAAAGTTGATAGTGCTTGCTGACCGCATGAAAATTGCAGTAAGGGCAGCTTGGGACCCAACACCGTGATTTTGAATTTTCTCACAATTTGGGTTACCTAAAAATATGAGTATATTTGATAAGATTGTTATTTGCCTTCTATGATGGATCAAGTTTTTATGGTCACTTTGGAAAATAAAACAGATAAAAAACAATTTTTTTTGTTTTACAAATTGTTCTTTCATGTCCAAAGGACAAAAAATGTCCTCATGGGTGTTTAGGGGTTAACACTAAGGCAGGGAATCCCATAAGCTTTTATTGAAGGGTTTTGAAGATGATGACTACTAATAAATACTTAACAAATTATAAGATTCTATCAGAAACATAAAAATAATGAGTTTGCACTTTCAAATGTACTATTCACTAGAAGAAAACTGTGTTGGAGTGAACAGAAGCTACATGATGTATTTTTTGTTCCTAATGCAAAATTTCATGTTTTCGACACAAAGTTTAGTGTTAAGAACAAGAAAACATCATGTAGATTATGTTGTCTCCAACATAGTTTTCTTCTAGTGATTTGGATACTGTGAGAATAGGTTTTCAATTTGTAAGGGAAAATTTCATGGATACTCCTAAAGTTTGCATTAATGTCATAGATACCCTTGCTTTTTAAGAAATTTGATAGAAACCCTTGGATCAAAATTTTCAAGTGTGTTTTTGTTGTGCATGCCCTTCCCTTTTTCCTTAGTGCACATGCATAACAAGAAAAAAGTAGTGTGCACACAAAAGGAGAAGGGAAGTGGCATGCACAAAAACAAAAAAAAACTTGAAAATTTTGGTCTAGGAGTTTCTATGAAATTCCTAAAAAAGCAAGGGTGTCTATGAAATTATTGCAAACTTCAAGGATATCTAGAAAATTTTCCCAATTTTTAAAGAGAAAATTGCCATAGAAAACCATAACCAACACTAAGGAGTCATGTTCACATGTTGTATATCCTTGTAATTACATCTATTTACTTCCACAAATTTTCCAAGATTGTAGAGGTGACGGTTGTGGGAACACTAACGCTTATGGATGTTCCTACCTTACCAGGTGACATAAGCAAAAGCAAGCAACAAGCTGTTGACAAACAATTAGCTAACATTGAAAAGTGCAAAACTAATAATGATTTCACCATGTTCATCCAATCTACCTAGTAATAAAAGATATTTTTGTCTAAAATTTGGCAAATTTGTGCAACTAAAAATGACATATCATGCACTAACTTTTGAACCATGTGACAAAAGGTAATGGAAGTTGGTGTAACTTTCAAAGGAAAAAAAAAAGAAAAAATTGTTTCTAATGAGCTGCTCAAAATTGCCATGTTCTCAAAAAACCTTGCTTGGGCCTTTAGGGGTGAAGTTATGAACAATAAAAGAAGTAGACAAAAGATGATGGGGAAAATTTGACAAAGCAAGAAAAAAATAAAATGACTAGTAGAATATGTTTTCCATCATCATTAAATGATCATCCAATACATACTACTATTGCTCTTCTTTCGTAATTTTACTTCTAAACAACTTACGGGGAGAGCCAAAAAGCAATAAAAAGTCAGCCAAATAAAATGTGAATAATACCAAGTGACGTTGAAATGAATTAGTCATAAACCAATTTAACTAATTTCCTTTCTGAGTTTCTGGTGCCTAGATTAATCGAATCCGGAAAAAATGAGAAATGTCGGATTGTGCCAAAGAAGCTCAAAACCTCCCTGCACCCTGCTTCTAAACACGGTGGAGTCCATGGGGGTGGGGTGGATTTAGCAAGAGGTAGGTTGGATTCAGCAAGAGGTAGGCTGGATTCAGCAAGAGGTGGGCTAGATTCAGCAAGAGGTAGGGTGGATTTAGCCCAAAATTTTGGACCCAAAATATCCTTCTATTTTTAGCATCATCCAAAAGCTTTGACATGCCTCTGCAAGAAAGACAATTGAGTAACTTACATGAAGACATAATTTAAGCCAAGCTTAGATGTGTAGGAGGTAGGGATGGTGTGAAACTGATAGTTAGCTGAGGGTGAGGGTGACAGTTTGATTTTTCAAATTTGCTGCCAATCAACGTTGACCTTCCACATGCCTGACTGAGGAAAAGTACCTCCCAAGACAAGTAAACTCAAACAAATTTTGAAAAGATAATGTCCATTAATGCAAGCATGTCATTTGTTAAATCAAGTAGCAGTACGCAAGCAAGTCGCCAAGTAGAGACATGCATCTTTTAAATATTGTATTGGATACAATATACCAAAGAATCGTGTCATGCATTGTTAACTTGCCCTAATTGTTACTCTAAATTGGACAACAAAAGTTATCAATATTACTTGAGATATAAACCCTAAACCCTAACCTCTAAACCTTAACCTCTAAATTCTAAACCCTAAAACTAAATTTTTGGCATTACTTTCCAAAACTATCTTTTAATCCCAAAATGACCTTGAAATCTCTTGAGCTTCTAGGAATTTGCTCTAATTTGAACTAAAACCAGCATTTTGATAAGTTGTATCAATTCCTTTGGAATTTTAACCATATAAAATCAAACTAGACATGTTAGAGACCACATTGGTAAAGAAAACACAATAATATCTCTTATGGATCAAAATATTATAATGTTTCATCATTAAGGTGTTAAATCCGTGAAAGTGATTTGAAGTTTTTCAGTCTTTTTTTCACATGTCAAATTTAAAAAGTTGGTCACCAAAAATATATGAGGTTAAAGGACCTAACATGCATAATTCCAATCAATTTATGACTTCTCAAAATCTAATGTACAATTTTTTCAAGGAATTGAAATGTGCACATCGGGGGATTGATATTTGCACACCCCTTTGCAGGGTAAATTCTTGATTTCTACCATCAAAAAGTTGCATTTCAGAATTTTGAATTCAGATTTGGACTTAGAGACCATGATGTAGTCTAGAATCATAAAAAAAGTTCCAATTGAACAACCCCAGTGAAAAAGCTTAGTTAAAGAGGGAATAGTGTTATCTTTACTTTTGTTTGTGAAAATGATAAGTTTTTCCATTGGATGTTGTTCAATTAAAACTTTTGTTTATGGTGCTAGACTAAATCATGGTCTTTAGGTTCAAATATGAATTCAAAATTCTCAAATGCAGCTATTTGATGGTGGAAATCAATAATTTACCTTGCAAGGGGTGTGTAAATATCAACCCCTGGTGTGCACATATCAATTCCCTTTTTTTTAATGAACTTCCAATGTGAAAATTTGTAAAATATCTAGTGCTACCTTATATGCATTTTATGTATATATAGATGTTTGTGCATGGCTATTAAAGGCACTACTTTTGACTTGTTGTTTTATAAGTCTTTTTTGTCCTTCATGTGGCCTAATATGTTTTCATTTGCATATATAACCCTACATGGTTTATTATCCAAAATCTCATCATATGTCAATATCACATCCACTATTTACCATTCAATATCCCATGATTTTTTGTAGAAAATAGTGAAACTCACATGTTTTTTTTCTTAGTGTTTTTGATGAAAAAAAGGTCTTTAGACTTTTGGGATTAAATAGAAAATTAGCCAAAAAGGTTTTGAAATCTAGACCTTAAAAAGGTAGACTCCAAAAACCTAGACCTTTAAGTGCATTTTTGATATGAACTTGCTTTTTGACTGGTGAAAATACACCTAGATTTTACCACACTCTTAACTATTTCTAATTTGTTTTAATTGGAAACATCTTTGATATAATTTCATGTGTTTAATTCCAAGTTGGCGGTTTAGGGTTGCCTATGGTACACATTATTTAAAGAATTTTATCTAATTATGTTTTTACTGTTAATTATGTTTTTAGTATTATTACTATCTTCAAAAATGATTTCTTTCATGTCTACATATTGATTATGTTGGAAGAAAGTGAAGAGTGAATGCTATTTTTGCTATAATCATTGAACATTTTTAGTTTAGGTATTGAACGTTGCTAAGGGGCATAGTTGTACACCAAAACTGTAACTATGCATGCTTGGGCAAGGGCTCAGTCTACTGCACAGATATGCCTATGTGGAGTTGGGTTGGAAAACATTAAGTTTTTCCACAAAGAAGGCTAATAGAAATAATGTGTCCTTTGTATTTGTATTGTTCAACTATATCCTCTTCCATGCTCTACACTAGTGAAGTGTCTATGAATTCAAAAATGAACTGAAACTCCTTGATTCAATCACTAGGTGGCAGTAGTTAAATTCTAAAAAAAATTGGCAAGTGAAAAACCTAAAGCGTCATTTTTGAATACAAATATACTTCATTGGTTTAGAGCGTGGAGGAGGATACAATTGAAGAATTAAAATACAAGGAACTAATTATTACTGGGGCATTGATATGTGTACCACACCCTTTGAACTATTGTACTACACCTCCAGGGTAAATTTTAGATTTCTACCATCAAAAAGCTGAATTTGAGAATTTTAAATTCAGATTTGGACTTAGAGACCATGATTTATTCTAGAACCATAAAAAAAGTTGCAATTCAACTACACCCAATGAAAAGTTTAGCTAGGGAGAAAAGTGTTACTTTTACTTTTGTTGTAAAAAAATATAAACTTTTTCATTAGATGTTGTTGAATTGCAACTTTTGTTATGCTTCAGAACAAAATCATGGTCTCTAAGTCCAAATCTGAATTCCAAATTCTAAAATTTAGCTTTTTGATGGTAGAAATCTAAAATTTACCCTAGGATGTGGTATAGTAGCTCAAAGGGTGTGGTACACACATCCATTCCCTTATTATTGTTACCCTTCTTTGTGGAATCACTTGATGTTTTCTAGCCCAACTCACATGGACAAATGTGCACTTGTGCAGTAGACTAAGCCGTGGGCAAGTGTTTATTTCTGGGTTTAGGGGAATTCAATGATGGGACGGGGTTGTAATTGGCGGTACTTTGGAGGGGAGTTAAGACTGCTATAAATGGAACTTGTACGTACATGATTACACCGTCAAGTTCATCCTCATGTCGGTGTAAATTAAATTGTTCGAGTTCCAGCATGCCATTGTCAAGTACTCCTTGCATTATAAGTATGGAAGGGTGTTTGAGGCAATTGCTTGCAGACGCTTGAGAACACTTCTCATGGTAGATAGAGATGTTTTGGTGGCAATGGCATTTGGCTCATAGCATTGTATTCTTGTAGTCTACGTAATTAGACTACAGCAAACATGAAGGGCCTTTCAAGCAGTTCCTTGCGGAAACTTGGAAACAACTCTTGCGGTAGCAGATACAATAGCTGTGGTGGTGATGGTGGCAATGGCGCTAGGCTAGTGAACTAGCACTTCCGTAGCTCCCGTAGTCCATGTATGTAGCCTGCAGCAAACAAGAAGGTCCTTCAAGCACTTCCTTGTGGAAGCCTGGGAATACTTGTTGTTGTAGCAAATACATACATTGTGGTGGTAATGGTGTCGAGGTTGTAGCCTAGCTAATACTCTTGTCGTCAGTGTGCCTACACCGTAGCAAACGAGAAGCTCTTTGAAGTAATTGCTTGCAAAAGCTTTGGAATAGTTGTCTGTGGTAGCAGAGAGATAGGCTGTGGTAATGACGGTGGCAATGGAGTCGAGCTTGTAGCGTTGTCCTCTTGTAGTCCCTATACTTAAACTACAGCAAACAAGAAGCTTGACTTGATCCTATCCAAATGCGGTGACTTAGATCCAATGCTGCTTCAGCCAACTCTTCACCTCAACATGCAAAGGTGATTCACACGCTACTCTTCTGCGCATAATCCATAGGTAGTTTAAAAGTTTAGACATGTATTTTGAAATATTTTCTTAAGGAAAATAGGTTGTACAATTGCACTTTTGGATGGTGCAGTTACTGTAGGTTTTCTGTTCTTTATTGAAGGCAAGCTACTCGGGGGTGTATTAATTGAGCTTGCTTGTACAAAATTTTGTTTTAAAATTTTTTTTTGGACTTTTTGATATTGTACTTGCTAGCTCCAACACTCTTTGCAGCTGCAGATTGTGCTATAGCTTCCCATTCTGCTTTGGGCACAGACACATGGTGACATGAAATCATTGTAGCAGTAGGCAATATGCATTATGCAACAAACTTTGTTCTTGATTGTTTGAGCCGTTTCTGAGTGTTGCAGCCATTACGGTTGAAGAATTTGGAGAAGAGATAATCATAGGTGGTTGCGTAAAATGAGATGAAATTCTATTTTGGTTGGCAAAGAGCAAGCGAGTTGTGAATTGTGCTTTGTTTAACTTGCGTCTATTGTTGGTGAATCATGCTTTGTTAATTTAACTTGCGTATATTGTTGTTTGATGCTTTAGTTTACCATCCAAGTCACAATGACGAAGAGGAAAGACACAAGCATTGCAGCAAAGAATACGCGTTGGAGAGCAATAGGAGATTCTCCTGAGAGTGGTCAAGGGACTGGAAGCGCATCCGTTTCAACCGAGGCGTTGCACATAGAATTCTCGGATCCAATTGATCTCACAGGCATTTCCAAAGATTTGCAGCAGAGGATGTTAGCGGCGGCCCCCGTTTTGCGTGGTTGTCTTGCAGTCTACACCAAGGACTTCTTCTGCAACGTGGTAGGACTTTGCGGAAAAGGTACAGCTGTAAGCAATGTGCAGATTGATCCGGCTAAAGTACAGAAGAAATGGCCATCCAAGAAATTCCATTTTGAGATTGCCACTTGTGCGGACAGCAAAGAAGCTGCAATCTTCAACGATCATTGGTTCAAAGTGTATGGTGAATATCCTGACAACTGCTACTTCTCTTTGTGGTTCTTGCGGGGGTGCTGTGCTACGTTTGTGCACAACATGGAGGTGAATTAGGCTCAGGAGGCACTCTCTTGCTGGCTCAAGCAGGAAGGCCCTCCGGATAGAAACCCGAAGAAGTTGGGACCTATAGCATTGCGTTCTCAAATCGGAGCGCTTTGCAAGCTCATAACTCATGTTGTAGGACACCCAAATCAAACTAGGAGCACTTTGGCGGCAGCAAATGAGATGGAACATGTTTACAAAGAGGAGGACGTGAGCCCTTTGGATCAATAGCGCATGGATCTTGATATGCGCGATTTGGCTGCGGCAAAGGAGAGGTTATGTATTTGCTAGGAGGAAGAGGTGAATGCCTTGGATCAACAGCGGAGTGTGCTGAGGAAGCTCAGCAAGGTAAATAAGGCCTTAGATGCATGCTATGCCAATTTTGATGACCTCAACGTCCTCTATAGCATGACAGCTGTTGAAGCAAGAGGTCTAAAAAGCACTGCAATTGTGATTGACGCATCGGCAAAGAGGGCTAAGGCTAAGGGTATACTTGCAATAATAAACAAACAAAGTCACAAAATAAAGGCTTTTGATAATGCCATTGTGGATATCGAGGAGGAATTGTTGCCTAAAGCAATTGAAGATTTGAAAAATGCAAAGGAGTTGTTGGTGGAAGCTAAGGACAGGGTGAAGGAGCAACTGTAGGTCACAGGTCTCCACTGTAGCTAACCATAGCTTTGTTTGCAAAAGTTGGCAATGGTTTTGGAGCTACAGCCAATGAAGAAAGAGCAAAGACACTTTTGCTTGTCATATAGTGTACAGTTCTCACAATTATATGGAGTTGTGCAGGCATAGCGACGTGCCGGAGTAGCACAAGCATTGTGCCGAGCCAATGCAAAACACGAAGATGTTGCGTGAGTGCGGCGTTGCAATACGCTAGCGGTGCGCAAGCGCAAGCATTGCAACGTGCTGCAACTTGCCGGCGCTGTAAAAGCGCAGGCGCCGCGCCGTGCAGACAAAAAGCAATAGGATTGGCTATGCAAGCAGACGCTACGCAACTTGAGCAGCCACAATGTCACCACACATCCAATACCATCCCAGATTTTCAAATGTCCATGCAGCATCTGATTTTCATCCTTAGTGGGAATTCCGGATTCTCTTATCCTATTCAAGGTTTTTTTTCAATACCATGTAAAAACACAATTTCAATTATATGAAAACTGACATTTTCTCCCACAAGGGCTATTTCTCACTATTTTGTAGAGGAGTAAGCTATATTATGCAAGATTCACTTCTTAATTTTGTCTAGAACATAGCAAAAATTCCATGTCTTTTGTCTTCAACACTGCTCTTGTATTCTCTTAATAATGTGAGTTTAATCCATTGGTATCATTTGAGAGTTAGTGTAGTTTGTGTCAATTTTGGAATATATTGTGTGTGGAGTTCTTTGATTTGTGACCATAGATGTTTTGTCAAAATAATAATTTTCACATACAATTGGGTACATGGAGCCTATGTAGTAGCTTAATTTCATATATCATCTCTTGAAATTGTTACTAGTGTTTTAGTTGATCAAGTGGTGATTCCTCACATGATGTCCATTATAATAGAATTTGGAGGGAAAGACTTGCCTTGGTACAAAGTTGCTTTGCTTCTTCTAGAATTGCACATTCTAGAGGTGATTTCTATGTTGCTTTCGCTACAGGCCATCTCTAAGTATTATAATTGTGTTGTGCAACACCCTGCTTTTGCTAATATCAAAATCAATACCCATTTCAAACAAAGCACAGAGATTAGAACCCTCTTGGTCGGGAAGTCGTAAACTGAGGCATTTTATCAGTTGTTCATGCCATTATTGCTCTTCCTTTATGTGCACGTTCCTCAATTTTTGTTTCATGACATTCCTTCCTTGAACATTGTGAAAATCAATTAATTTCTTAATTTATATTATTAGACACAATGAACAATGGATTGATAATAGCCTTTTAAAATCTTGGCACATCTTTTTTATAAATTTTAACTTTGACAAAGGTAAGTGGAATGTAGTACATGATAATAGGTGAAACATGGCTTATTACTTGAAAAAATCTTGCCGGTTTTGCAGCATTTTCAACAACACTTGTGGTTTTTATTGGAACCCAACTTAGAAAGAAACAACATTAAAATCAAAAAGGATATTTACCAAATTGTATATACCTTTAACTTGAATGTAACTACCAAAGGAAAATTATAGAAAGAACTTCTAAGTATAAAAACTAGAAAATTGTCCATTCTTAGTGAAATAGGTGCTTTGATAATTTAATTTGGAAAAATAGGGAAAAACACAAATAAATAAAGTAAAAATTCTAAATTTTGTAGCAATTCTTTGGAGATGGTCATTCACCAAACACAAACAAAGTAGTATAGGTCATTTATGCAATCAACTCCAATAACCGCAGATTATAGGGGCAAGTTCTACATTTTGAGAAACAACCCCACCTAATGCATTTTTCCCCTTGTGGATTAAGCAGATTCCACTTCTTTTCACAGATCTATTTAAGTACAATGAAGGGGCATTTCACCTCTCCCACCCTCTCCATTTTTTGCCTTGTGGATTATATTTACAAACTAAACAATATAATAGTCTTTATTAAAAATTAGTGTAACAAAAAAGTTCAAATTTCAAAACGGCAAGGAAAGCCTACTAAATGAAATAAAGGCACAATGACCTTGCAACACATGGGTATATTATTTCCAAAACTTAAGGAAAATATAGTTGAAACAAGTAAAGAAAGAGACTCTAGACTTTGATTTGTTAAAATATAATGATTGATGAAGAGTTTGACTGCACTTGGAGGATGAGTATTTCAAGCCGCTAATGAATTAAAAAAATCAGCTTTCAGAATTTTTGTTTATTGAAACACAAAGACAATGTATTTGATTTTAGATATACATTACTATGGACAAAAAATGTCAAATTACAGATATACATTACTACAGGTGAATATATAGAATTTTAGAAATACATGTCTCAATCTAAAACCATTTCACCAAGCAGTTTAGGACCAGAAAGGTCCCATTAAGAATTAAACTCAGAGAAATACCTCTCACTAAGCCTTGAATGTCTACATTGGAGTACTGTAACTTACTTGGTTTTGAATAAACCAAAGCAGTCAAGGTACAAGCTTTAGCAAGGTACAAATAGCAAGTGCTAATTTAACCCTTGGAAGTATTGCGTCCCTCAATGTGAATTTTGTTAAATCACAGCCACACCTTAATTGATTTGGAAAAACCCCGTTGCAGCCACATCACAATGCAATGTGCAGGCATTGCTCAAGCACGGCGCTGCAACGTGCTGGCATTGCAAAAGCGCAGCATTGCAACGCCCCGATATGCTGAGCGCACTGCCGCTGCCACACACTGGTGTTGCGCAAGGCGTTGCTCAAGCACGGCGTTGCAACGTGCTGACATTGCAGAAGCGCGGGCGTTGCGAAAGCGCGGCATTGCAATGCGCCGGCATGCTAAGCGCGGCCGCTGCCACGTGCTAGTGTTGCGCAAGCAAAAATTGCAAAAGCACACCCGCTATAAGGTGCTGCGCACTAGCGTGCGACAGTGCAGGCGCTAGTCATTGTTGCTATGTGCTCCCTTGCAATAACGTAGGCAGCGCTCGGTAACATACATTGATGTTTGCGCTGGCGTGCTTGTGCAAAAGCGCTAGCGTTGGTCTTTGGAGTTGCATACTGACATGCAAAAGTGCAAGTCTTGCTCGTTGCCGCTACGTGCTCACTTGCTACAGCGCAAGCCCTGTACATTGGCGTGCAAAAGCGCTAGTGATGGTCATTGACATTGCGTACTGGCGCTGATCGTTATCATTGTGCGCTGGCCTGTGGAAGCGCAGCCGCTTCCACACTAGTGTGCGGTTTAGCTGGCGCTGCGCGATGGCGCTCAAAAGCGCAGGGGCTAGTCGCTACCATTGCGCGGTCGTGTGCTATCGCACACGCGACGCTCGCTATCGTGCAAGATTACTAACGTTGCTTGCCAGTGTTAGACGCTGGCATGCAAAAGCACATCCGCTGCTCAGGTAAAGCAAGAGTGCAGGGGCAACTCGTTGCTGCAGCGCTGTGGTCAGCAAAAGCGCAAGTGATGCTCGTTAGCTTGCCACATTGCAGGCGATGCGTGATGGCGTGCAAGAGCGTTGGCGTTGATCGTTGACATTGTGCGCTGGCATGCAAAAGCGTAGCCGCTGCGAGCTGGCATGCAAAAGTGCAGGCGTTGCTTGCTGCCTCTATGCACTTGCTTGCAACAACACAAACACTGCGCATTAGCAGGCAGAAGTGCTATTGTTGCTTGTTGACGCTGCGCATTGGCGGTGCTCGTTGTCATTGCGCGCTGGCATGCAAAAGTGCAGCTGGTGCTTGCTACCTTGCAAAAGCACAAGTATTGTGTATTGCCGTTGTGCGCTGGTGTGCAAGCAAGTTGGCAGTGCCCCTTGTTGTTACGCGTTGGCATGTGGAAGCGCAACCAATGCACGCTGGCGTGCAAAAGCGCACAAGCTGCTCTTTGACGTACAAACGCATTGGCAATGCTTGTTAGCATTAGCTGGCATGCAAAAGCAGAGCTTCCGCGCTCTTGCTTGCAATTTAATTGACTTTGAGCGTTGTTGTGCAAATGCACATGCGTTTTGGAAGCGCAACCGTGCAACGCGCTAGCCTTGCAAAAGCGTGGCCCTGCCATGCGTTGGTATTGCAAGAGTGCGGCCATGCATTGGTGTTGCAAGAGCGTGGCTAGTGTCGTAGCACAAGAAAGTACTTATCCTCTTATTAGCATTCAAAAGTGTTAAAATGCCAATAAAGTGACTTGTTTATCATTTGTACAGAGATTTAGTTTGTAGACCCTTAAGATGATTGGAACAAGATAGAAAAACCCTGTTTAGAATTTGCAACAACATACTAAGACAAACACACATACACAGAATAACTGGAACATCCAAATGATTATCAAGATTTGTGCTAGTAGATCCGACTCCGGTAGTACACTTAACTATGACAAGAGAAGTTTTGCCTCTATAGCAAAGGGTTTTGCTATTTGATTAAAGAAGGCAGCATGAGTTCCTACCCTGCAACAGTTTATAGTGAATGAAGTATCGCTAAACAAAACAACAATAAAGAATACAAGGACAACATGATGCAATAACTTCCTCACAGCCAATCTAGAAGTGATTCCAAACGGACAGGTCACTCAGGAAACCCTTACAACCTCAAATAACTACAATGACGGACCCTTCTTGACTTGATTCCTGGTGCTAAAATGGTAAGTGCATACCTAAAGGATCCTTGTTTCTATGCTCACAATCGCTCTTGGTAGTAGTGAAACCTCTCAACCATCAACTAGCATGCATCGAGATTGCTATCCGGATCACATCTAATCTAAGACTGGCTATCCTTCACAAGAATATCCGGATTGTAAACCCAAATAGGTACTGCTCCTTAGAACACTTAGTTTTCCAACCACCTCAATAATGCTACATAAACCTAATCAGATAGGATCCGAGGACAATCTTTGTTTCCTTCACACTCAACGTCCAACTACTTGCACAAAACAATGGTTCTAGCATTACCGGCATACCAATATTGCACCAAATTATCAACTCAAGACTTTGAAGTGGGATTCCGGAACTTGTTGTGTACAAAGAAAATCAAAAATATAAAATTGCCTGAGGCAACAATGGTATAGTTGCCCCTAATAACTAATCCCTAGGAATCATTGAAAAGCTTCTTGAAGTTAAAGTTACTGATTAGAGAATGACACATTTCATTCTCTGATCCATAAAAAAAAGGGTCTGAACTCCCACTGCAAGCTGCCCCTAAAGGTGGATCTCAAATCCTCAAATTTGGAATCTGCAATCCCAGAAAGTAGCAAGAGAAGAGGCTATTCCTAACTTCCTGTAACAGCCTCCTCTTTATTTCAAATTACAAGCTACCACTCTATACTAGGAGATAGCTAATTATTATTATTCTTCTTCTTTATTGTAGGTGCTGCAGGTTTGGTGGCGCCCTTATGTAGGCGGGGTTGTCAAGCTAGAGCTCAAGAATTTCTTGCCGCTTTCCGTTTCTTCTTCATGCGCTTCCCCTTCGTTAATCTTATAGCTTCCAGGTCTGTGTCCTTGGAAGATTCTGTTGAAGTCTTGGTCTCCTCTTTGCAACTCGTGCTGGAGGCAAAGGGTTTGTCATCCAAGTCGATCGTCGAGATAAGGGATGTCAACTCTCTAGAGCATTGAGGAGTACATTTCCTCTTAATAGGACTCGGTATCCGGACAACACCTCCACTGTCAGGAGTTACCTGAGTCTGACTCCGGGTACATGATTTGGGTGTAGACTCTTCTCTAGGTCCAAAATTGACCTTGCTGGGCAATTGCATGGAACAAGGTGTCCTCACTTCATTTGGTCCCTCCTTAACAATAGGATGATGAGATAGCAAAAGTAGAATTTTCCAGGCAGGTGTGGCTTCCTTCCTCCCGGATCCTTCTCCTTCTTCCGGCATCTTGCTCTGACCATGCAGGATTGTCCGCATCTCTTGCAACGTTTCCTCCATCTTGCTTGCATATTCCACCAACACCCCCACAAGCTTGGCACTCATTGCTGATCCCATCTTTGGCACTTCCTCATTGAACAGCTTAGCCTTTGCCACCACATCCCTTGGAACGGCGACCATACTCCGGAGGCAAGCCATATCTTGGTAGACACATGGGGCTAACTTGTCCTCCTCTGATTGCTGTTGTAGTTGTGAAGTGAGGACTGTCACCTGTTCGGATAGGTTTTGCACCTCCATCCAACTCTTTTGTTTAGTCCAATAGAGATCCTTCACCTTATCATAGAGCTTGTTTTGATGGACAGCGTCCTTCAATATGAGTAGTTTGTAGAAAACATCTCTATCAGACATGACTACCTCAAGAATCCCCTGAATCTGACTAATAATGTAAAAAAAATGTTCTTTATCCTGGTAGTTCCTTGGGTTTTACCTGACCAATTTTGTTGGAGATCCGGAAGCCTCAGCAAGTCCCATGTCCTTCTGTTTGGCTTGCTCTTGTTTCTTTGGTTCGAGGGGCTCTTTTGCCTCTACTTTTGGTTCTTCTTCTTGCTTTGGTTCCTATTTTGATTCAAGTTTTGGGGTGATGTCAAATCTCATCATCACCTTACCAGCTTCATAAGTTCTACTCTCCTTATTCTTCAATAATTCCAGATGTTTATACAAATGGAATAAGAAGGAACTAAGCCCTGACGATTTAGTGTTCCCTATTGAGTTCACTAATTTCAACACTAAATCTTTGACAACTATCCTCCAATTCACCGCTCTCTTTGAGGATAGTGCACCAAAGATGGTGTTAGTATAGGTAAGAGTGAGGGTGATAGGTCTATTTGGAAGCAAAATAGGAACCATGAATTCTAGGACTTGCCTCTCTTAGTTTTTCTTACAATTGGCGATCAAGTACCTGTTCTTAGAGTCTGCTGCTGTTGCAAACTTTCCCTCACTGTACTCCTCTCCCCGAGGATAAAGCACCTCTCCTGCACTTGCAAAGGAGTATACTCTATTCCAAACCTCTTTCAACCAAGTATCCGGATGGGCTCGTTTAGAGTTGTCCCATTGACTTGCTGAATCCCCTAGCAATTCCTTGATCATCTCTCTGTCTTTTAAACCCAGAAGAACCTTAAGGAATCTCTTGCAACCCATTTGGCGCAGATCCTCTTCTAACATCTTTCTTGCATCAAGATCTACAGGAACTCTTGGAACTACCGACCTAAGCGCAATCGACACTTTCTTTTCCTTATCCGTCCTATCCATGGCTCCGGAAGTGGGTGAAGAAAACCTGCAACCAACAACTCACTCCACATGATAGCCTATCACTCACAGCGCCTCCACACTCTCCTCACAAAATTAATGTGCGAAAAGCAAAGATCAGGAAGCAAGATGAATGAGACTTTGGAAATGAACTTGTTTTCTCCTTCTTAAGCTCAAGATCTGGATTCCCCCATTGAATCATTGTAACCGTTCTTGTAATAATAATTACGGAATAAACCATTGCCATTATTCCTAATTCTCCCGTTAGTGACCATTGGTCACTGGGCAGCGTGTTTACCGTTTTCGGAATTTGTCCCACCAACGCGCTATATAACCTAGTTTATAATTCCGGGCAAATGTTTCCAATTGAATATAAAACAATTTTTGATTTGGCAGGGAATCGTTAATCTCCTGTTAACCGTTTTAACTACTTAAAGAATTGCAAAATTCCTTAATTGATAATTTCGATAAACTTCTCATTTTTACTTTGTAAAACCAAAAAAATTATTTGAACGAGAAGATTTTACATACTTTTATTGTCTAAAATCTTGAAGCTGACTTTTCAGGTTGCGACAGCTAGTGAGATGGAATGAGGTTGCAAAAGTGCAAGTTCAAAAGCGCACCCGCTACAAGGCGCTACGCGCTGGCATGCTCAAGCGCTGCTGGTGCGCGCTGGCATGCGTTTTAGCAGGCGCTGTGTGTTGGAGTGCAAAGTTGTTGGCACTGCACGGTGGTGTGCGAAAGCGCTAGTGTTGCGCTCTAGCGTGTGAAAGAGGAGGCACTGCTTGCTGGCACTATGTAGAGACGTGCGGTTTAGATAGCGATGTGCGCTGGCGTGCATAAATGTAAGAGCTGCGCACTGGCGCTACTTGCTAGCTCTGCGCGCTATTGTGCGGTTTAGCTAGCAATGTGCTGGAGTGTAAATGCGCCGGCGCAGCTAATCGGCATACAAAAGTGTGCTTGTTGCGCGTGGTCTTGCAAAAGCGCTAGCGCTGCGTGGTGGCGGGTGGTTGAGCTTGTGATTTGCGCTTGCATTGCAAGCTGCCGTGCAAAAGGGCAGGCCTGCGTTGCAGATGCAATGAGATAGCCCATATGTTTAACGTTTACCATGTAGCAGGATGTATTTTGGTGCTTGTTAAATCATATTATCAAATATTTGGCTTCAATATGCCTGATTTGTGTAGGCTCAATGCCTCCCTCCACGACCTACTAATACTACGCCCATTTGTCTGTGTTGCTATTGTCCGTGCAATTGTAGTTTGCCCCCTGTCTCTTGAAGCTGTAGGTTTATTTGTTTTGTTCTCAATTTTATGCCCTCCAAAGTTTCTGTTTGTGATAGTTTTATACAAAACCTTACTTTTCAAAAATTAGACAATGACCCTTGGGCCAAAATATTCAGGGCCTTTATTTTGTTGTACATGCCACTTTTGTTCTTCCTTTATGCTCAAGTTGTTCATCTTTTGTTTCATTACATTCCCTTCTTCAAGGTTGTGATAATCAAATAATTTGTTAATTTATATCTATTTTTGATATCTTGAACAATGAATTGAGAATCAACGTTTAAAATCGTAGCTAATTTTTTGTAGATATTTTTTTCCCCATTTTCATTGTCTCAATTTCTTTTGGATTTAATTATCAAAAGTATGAATGGAAAAGCACTATCAATTCACATTCCCATATTTATTGTGTGGACGCAAGTCATCAAACAATTGTTAGAAGGATCTAGTTGTAGTCTCATTCTTTATTTTAGATATAAGCCAAGAAGTTAGCAATATCCTATCAAATAACATTTTTCTTCATGCTAAAGCATGAGGGCATGGAATCAGTTACCACAAATATTTGCAATTGCACAAGCCAATGTTATAATTAAAAGTAGGGAAAATTTCATGGATACCCCTAGCCTAAAGTTTGTAATAATTTCATAGATACCCCTACTTTTTCAGAAATGTCACAAGCAGCCTTTGACCAAAACTTTCAGGCATTTGTTTTGATGTGCATGCCACTTCCATTCTTCCTTGTGCGCACGTTGTTTTTTTTGTTTCATTAAGGTAGCAACACCCTTATCCATCACTTTACCCATAACCATCTCTTCTTAAATCTAGAAAAAATCTGTGGAAGTGAATGGATGTAATTTACAAGGATGTACAACATGTGAACATGAAAATTTAATTTTAGTATTAGGAGCAATTGCAGTCAGCTCTTTAAAAATTCACAACTTATTCTCACAATATCCAAATAACATATTCAAAAGTGCAAACTCATTATTTTTCTTTTAATAATAGGATCCTATAATGTGCAAGATATTTACTAATAAGCATCATGTTCAAAACCCTTAATTTGATGGTTATGGGTGCCGCTACCTTACATTCCCTTCTTCAACATTGGTCATGAAGGAATTACAAGCACAACAAATAATTGCGTAAATATTGTAGTCCAAAGGTATTTGTGAAATTTTTGTACAAGCACAGATATCTATAAATTTATTGAAAACTCTAGTGGTATCCATGAATTTTTCCCTTATAAATGATGACATATGTGAGGGATATTTACAACCATTTTGTCAAAACATAGCTTAATTATAAGAGTTACCAAGTCATGATAACTGATTGGGTATCACTAGGTGGAAGGTGACCAGCAGTACTTGTACTGACTAAGAGTCATGGCTTATAATAACCAACTAACCAATCACATTTCTACACGACAAAGCTCTCCAACCACTCCATTGTGTTGGAAATACCCTTCTTGGATGATGTAGCATGTTGTTGTGTTCTCCTTCTCCTTTGCATGCGTAGTTTCATTTGTTTCCAAGTAGGAGTGCTTTAGTTGCAAGGTGGTTTTAAGGTAGACATTGCAGCTTTTAGGGTTGCATTCTCTTTCTTCCCTGCATGTGTAATTCCGAAAGTTTGTCACTTAGTGTACTATAGCCAGAAGTTGCTGATGCAACATGTTATTGTATTCTCCTTCTCTTTTGCATGTGTAGTTCCGTTTGATTCCAAGTAGGAGTGCTCTAGTCACAAGCTGGTTTTAAGGTAGACAATGCAGCAGTTAGGGTTGCATTCCCTTTCTTGAGTTTCTTCCTTGTGAGTGTACATCCGCAAGTTTGTCATGTAGTGTGCTATAGCTAGAAGTTGTTGTGTAAGGTAGACATGGCTTTGAGTGCTAGAGTGGGGGGTACCCGTGATGTTGGTCAATCTCATCTTGAATCTTCTAGCAAAGATTCAATGGAGACGGAGGATGATACATGTATGGATGGAAGGGCCAAAGATTTGGAGCCGAAGACAAATTTTACCACAATGTGGTCACATCCATTTGACCTTGGAAAGCTTTTGCAAGCCATGCTGCTAGATCTAATCAAACAAGTTCCGTTTTTCTTGGGAAGCGATCCAGCTCAGTACTCAGCTGTATTCTTCCAGCAGACTAATGGGCTCTGTAATGAGGGCTTGCTATTCAAGCAGTTGTCTGATGACCATCTTTTTCCATTGGATGACCTTGTGGGCACGTACCCCCTTAATAAGAAGGGAAATTGACACCCTTTGAAGCTGATTGTTGACAGGGGTACGCAACGAGACGCGCTACGCATGTACCAGCGAGTCTATGGCAGGATGCACCCAGACAATGGCGAATGTGGGACTAGCTTCATCCATGGACTTGCGTTATACTATCAGAAGAACATGAATGTCAGGTGGATAGATAAAGCAGCGTACCTTGCAAAAACACAAGCAAATACCCCTAGTAAGAATCCAATGAAACTCACCCCTCCATGTTTGCGGGAGCAGATTCAAGCAATGCTGGATGTGTTTGCTACCTATTTAAACCAATTGATAAAGGCAGAGAAAGGCCCCAAGGAATTGCCGCAGGTGCAAATCCTGCTCTTGTGGCTTCAGCATCAAGGATGCCTGCACCTACCACGATGCCACGGCGTAAGCGGTTGCCTTCGGCCAAGGAGAGCCCTCCGACCTTGCATAGAGAGCTTAGTCTTGCGCGTAGAGATAGTCCTCTTCTTGTGCAAAGTCCTCCTACTACTCTTGCGCGCAAAAACAATCCTCTTCCTGTGCAAAGTCCTCCAGCAGCACCTGAACGTCATCTCTCTCAATTACAAGCCTTACAAGGTAAGCATTGTGTTGCGGATGACAACATTGGTTGGCTGCAGCAAAGGGCGGTAATTTTGACAGAAGATCTGGCTGCAGCAGAGTTGCAGTTCAAGAATCTTGCCAAAGTAGAAAACGTACTCTGGGATGAGCACTCAGATCTGCGAAAGCAAGCCAAATTTGTTGGAATGACCTTGCAAAGAAGTCCCAAGTAAATGCTACTATTAGGACAAAATTGCAAGAAGCAATTAGTACCAATGCTTTTATTGAGATTGTTGAAGTTGTGGTCACCAAAACAAAGGCTGAAGCACTGTTTGTCAAATTGCAATTGAAGGAGGCAAAATGTGAATCTTTGGGGCTTACCTTGTCCATTGACGATCTCATTGTCCAAAACAGTTTAGTCCACCCTAAACCCTACTTTGAGTTGCTTCCCTCAAAGTCCACCAACATTCAGAGTATTTTGAAGACATTATAGCCTTGTGCTAGTTGCAATTATTTTTTGTTAATCAAGCGCTAGCATCTCTCAGCTGTGGATGCTTGTTCCACCCCCGCTGTTTGTTCAAGATTGCCCTCATGCAAACTTCTTGCTTGCCTGTGGTGTGCCGCATCTCCAAGCAAGTTGTGGATGGTGCAGTGGGGATTTGCCACAAATTGAGAGGCAACAAGCACATGCGTTCAAGTCGCAAAGGAGAATCTAGCATGTGCCTCACATACTCAGAAGAATGCCTCGTGGCCAGTGTCAAAGCGACAGTGTTCTTCCATATGAAGAACTCGTAGGAACCCGGTCAATTTGGATAACCAATTTGATGTAGCTTCAAATGAAGTAGTAGCAGCAACAGATGCTTGCTTATAGCATTCAGTGGCGTTATTAGGTGCGGTCCCTACAAAAGTGATGGCAGTAACAAGTGCGACTAGTGTGGACACGGCTGCAACACACAAACCCATGCTTTAGCATTGCAGCATTCGGTGGCGCTATCAAGTGTGACGGCATTAACAGGTGCGGCTCGTGTGGACATGGCTGCAACAACACACGAACCCATGCTTTAGCATCGACCATCTCATACATGCTTTTTTCTATGCCTAAAGCAGCTGCTATGTATATAGTGCATCACAACATTTAGGATATAGTGTATAGTGCATAGTGTATATCCATCAAAGCATCAAAACTTGTTTCCCAATATTACAAGCACCTCTTCAAATTCACCATATTTTTGGGAATACAACTAGCTGAAGACGTGTTTGTAATTTTCAGACATAGGGAGTATAATTTTGTATCCATGTGCATTGCTACTTTGAGTAAAGGGTCTTATTAGTCAAATTGTGTTGTACCCCAAAATCCCCTCCACTTTTGGAACTTTGAAGCATCTAGAGCCCAACAATTCAGATTCATTGTGGGAGCAAGATACAGCCTCAACTTTTCAGATTCAATGGGGAATTTAAAAGCAGCCTAACTTCTATCACCTCACGTTTAGATTTGTCAAGTTCAGAGCAAAACTTGGGATTTAGATGCAGCTAGACTCTCAGCTTTCATTGCAAAGTTTAGAAATAGCCTATCTCGTCACAGCTCAAGTTCAGATTTATTGTGAAGTTCAAAAACAACAAGTAGCTCAAATTTTGAACTATAACCTATTGCTAAGTTTAAGCTTTCTAGAATTCACCACTGTCATATTAGAGCTCATCACCCTCGGTTCATGCGCTCGCTTTTTTCCCACCGCAGGTTTTTGGGATAACACTCAGGCTACGAGCTGCATCAAGGTACAAATAGCAAGTGCTAACTAGGCCTATGCACTTTATCCCTTGATATAATTCTTCTAAGTTAGAACCACTCCTTGATTGATTTGGAATTTGGAAAAAGCCCCTAGCGACTTGTGAGTGCCAAAACCTCCCCCTCAAGAAATAAGCACAAGCACAACTAGGTTCTAACAAAATTGGGAAATGAGTTATAGTAGCCAGAGGGTGGGTTTGGTTATAGATTTCCAACTAAAGATGCCTTCCAAGCAATGGATCTTTACTAATAAACCTACAACATACAATGATGAACAAAAAAAATGACCATCTACTTAGTATTTCACACTCAAGGTTCCGTGGTCAATTTAAATGGAGGCACAAGTAATCATACCTCGTCATGGGGGTTTACATGCCCTACGTCTTGATCATGAATGGCCTCCATTTCTTTGTGGTATGGTGGTGCCAGATCAACGTATAATGATTCTATTCTAGGGACAAATAATCACAACACTCTGGGGGTTTGCTAAAGTAACCCTTCTTGATGGCCCGGTTTATGTAATTTCCTTATGACAAATAATCACAACATAAACCGGTCCCCACATCCCAATCTTTTAGGGGAGTATCCCCTAATTTAGAGGGCCATGATAATGTTCTTAAGGCAAGGGAGTACCTCCTAACTCCGCTAATAGGCAAAATATGACGTTGTATTGTTTCACGTACCCGCTATGACGCAATCTCCACCTCAAACAAAATAGGAGTCTTTGCATGCTTTGGAACACTTGTTAGTTTATCATGCCAAATCAAAGAGTAGGCAAGACATTTAAGAGCTTCCTAAACAATTCCCACAAAGTCAAAATTATTCTTTGAGAACGGGGGGCCAAACCCTCTGCCTTAGCAGGGCTGGCAGGGAAGGCAAGGGCGGCAGATGCCAAGCTCGAGGGAGTCAGTGAGGGCCAGAGGTCCGAGTAAGGTCCGGGTGAGGCCTGGGTAAGGTCCAAGTGAGGCCTAGGTAAGGTCCAGGTAAGGCTGGATAAGGTCCAAGTAAGGCCGAGTAGGTCCGGGCAAGTCCCGGCGCAGGGGGCTGCGGTTGCTGATCGACCCGAGAGACAAAGAATTTGGCAATAGAGCTGCAAGATTAGTTTTGAGGACAAGGGGAGACAGAGAATTTGGCAAGCTGGGCTGTGAGATCAGTCAAGAGCTAGGCTAGTGGAGACAAAGAATTTGGCAGCTGGCTTATGGGGATCAGTCTTGAGGGCTAGGGGAGACAGATGGTTTGGCAGCAGAGCTGTGAGATCAAACTCGGAGGGCTAGGCTAGTGAGCTGAGGTGAAATCAGTCGAGAGCTGGCTAGTGGGCTGAGGTAAGATTAGTCTCAAGGGCTAGGGGAGGTAGAGAATTTGGTAGCTGGCTATGAGATTAGTCTTTGAGAGCTGGCTAGTCAACTGAGGTGAGATTAGTCTCCGAGGCTGGAGAGACAGAGAACTCAACAACTAGCTATGAGATCAGTCAAGAGCTGGGCTAGGAGAGACAAAGAGTTTGGCAGCTGGCTTATGGGAATCAATCTCGAAGGGTTAGGCTAGTGAGCTGAGGTGAGATTAGTCGAGAGTTGGCTAATGGGCTGAGGTGATATTAGTCTCAAGGGCTAGGGGAGGCAGAGAATTTGGCAGCTGGCTATGAGATTAGTCAAAAGCTAGGCTAGAGGAGACAGAGAGTTTGGTAGCTGGCTTATGGGGATCAATCTTTGAGAGCTGGGCTAGTGAGCTGAGGGGAGATCAGTCTCGAGGGCTAGGGGACAGAGAATTTGGCAGTTGGCTATGGGGGTCAGTCTCAAGGGCAAAGACACCGGCAAGTTGGGATGTGAGATCAGTCTCAAGAGTTGGGCTAATGAGCTGAGGTGAGGTCAAGTGAACAATGCCGCAAGGCTAAGAGAATTTTGTAGCAAGGCAGGGCCTTAAGCTAAGAGAAATCATTGAATCAAGCGGTCCCTTAAAGGACTGCTTGGGGAATTGAGTGAGCTGACCAAAGTTGAGCTGAAATGATTCCTTACGAGTTGCTAGGAGGGCCTGACGGTTGGTGAAGGCAAGAGGGCAAAGTTTTGGTACATGGGTGGCGTTCTAGTAGTGGAGTGATAAGCTATAGGGCATAAGGTGAGTTCCTATCCTAATGGCTGACTATGGAGATTGCTAATAACCACAGTGGCTGACTAGGACTTTTATGAAGTATAGAAAAGCGGCATTGCTAATCATAATCCAACTTCCTAGGGGTTAGAAAGACACCTCTGCGGTCAACACTGAAGAAATCCTAAGGGGAAGAGTGGGCCATGGCTCTAAGTGAGGGGAATGACAAGACTTTGATTACAATGGAAAGGTTACAAGTGACTAGAAAGGTTGCAAGTGACCAAGGAGTACAAGTGATCCAAGACAAGAGTGTTTTGGAGAGGAGGTGGGCTTCCCTTTATACTTTTTAGGGGGGGCCACCTTGGCCCTCTATCAAGGAGATCCATAGATCCCTTGAAATCTACCTAAAATCTATTAAAACTCAAAAATGGATGAAATCTGGATAAATTTGCCATAACTTTTGGAGCATAGCTCTACATGACATATGGACAATGGCATTGGATTCCTTGGACCTAAAATAGCCGGTTTTGGTTGTTCACACTCCCAATTCCAAGCTACAAGGCGTTGGGAAACTTGAATGAAGGGTTAGAGGTGGATGGATGAGAAATCCAAAATTGGGAATTCATCCCAAATTGAGAAATTGACTTCTTGAGGTCTTCCAATGTTGTTGGGGGAGTTGGGAAACACTCCTTGCTCCGTCAATTGGGCTCCAACTGAATACAATCTTGAAATTGGATGTTGTGCATATTCTTGAAATTGGATGGATGTTGTTGTTTGGGGTCTTGCCGCTATCAAAACAACTTGAAACTTGGGGGATCTTCATAAATCCTTGAGAAACTCTTCCATGAATTTTGGTGGCATTTTATTGCCATTCTTCAAGCTCCTTTCACCAGGGTTGACTAGGAGCCTTGCGAGGTTGATCACTGGGAATCACGGTCTCTAGGGAGCTAAGGGTAATGGGCACCTGCGGTATAGATGCACCAAATGTTGTTGTTGATAGTTGTAGGGTTGTAGCTAATGGTGTGGCCTTTGGCCATGGCGTAACTGAGCAAAACCTAAACTAACCCTCCCTAATTAGGCTAGTGGCAACTTTTGGAGGGGATCCCAAGCCCCATGTATGTGTGTCATTCAAACTCCCTAAAGACTACTAAATCTCACTAAATCTCTCCTAATGACTTACCAAATGGAGTAGGGTAAATGGCGTATTGCTAATCATTTGGTCTAACTAATCTAAATCAACATAAATGGCTATTCCACTTATATTAATGTATTTTCCAAACTAAGTAAAACAAAAAATGAATTCAGGACTTCTGGTGCTGAATCTGGGACTCACACGGCTACACCACACAGCAACAAACTAGCAATGCAAAAGAGCAACGCTACAACCAGCCGGCATTGCAAAAGCACAAGCGCTATGACTCGCTAGCATTACAAAAGCGCGGGCCTTCCAACGCGCTCGAGCTGCATTAGCGCTAAGTTATCCCATACGCATTGGTGGCTAGCATGATGCACTAAATAAAGGGTGGTGATTTAGAAGCCCTTTCAATTACCCGGCCATGGTGTGACCGGCTTGTGTAGGCTCCATGCCTCCCCACATTGCCTGTTAACACCATGCCCACCCAATTGTCCTTCCATCCACTCGTTGAGCTCATGCAAACATCCCATAGCACGCAATCTTGTTTTGTAGTAGTAGGAAGTTTTCTTTTCTTTTAGGTTTTAAATTTCATGGATGCCCTTGGAGTTTGCGTTTACAATATTTTTGAAGATACCCTTGGTTTTTCAAAAATTACACAAATATCCTTGGACCAAAATATCTAGGCATTTATTTTGTTGTAAAGTAAGCTCACCCATACTTGAGCGATACCTAAATGTGAGCACTATGCACCCAGGTTGTTCAAACTAAAATGAACAACTTGGGTACATAGCGCTCACATTTAGGTACCGCTCAAGTATGGGTGAGCTTACCTTACATCCCACTTTTGTTCTTAACACCATATTATGTAATATGGGAAAAAAGGTACTTTTTGGGACTTTTGAAGGTTTTAGGTGATCACCTAAAATCTAGCTCTAGCGTTTTTTTTGGGTACACGTGTCCTCACCTAAGAGGAGGAATTTGAGAGGGAATAATGCTTAGTGGCTCAGATTGAATCTGATACCTTCAAATCTGGTTCTAGGTGGCTATTTTGGATTTAGGTGAGGTACAAAATAGTACCTCTCTTTTTCCCAAATTACATAATATGGTGTTTCTTCCTTTGTGCGCAAGTTGCTATTTTTTGTTTCATTCCTTTACTTTCTTTGACATGATGAAAATCAATTAATTTATTAATTTATATTATTAGATATCTTGAACAATGGATTGAGAATACACTTTTAAAAATTTATACCTTATATTTTGAACACTTTTATTACATGGTTATTTAGAGTTTATTCAAATTTGCTATTATCATGTGGTAAAGAGGAAACTCACACTACAAGGAAAAGGCCTTTTTATGACTAGGGCACTATGAGTGTGTAGTCATATTTGGTTGAAATGGGCAACCCACTAGTTAAGTGGTTTTGGGCTCCTAGTCATAGTCATGCTCTAGTCATAACATTGTTAATGTGACTGAGATTTTTTGTGGACCTCAAGGGGAACGTCATTGGGAACAAGTTCTCAGGATTTAGTGAGTGGTTATGACTAGGTTTCTTGACTACATGACTGCTTCTAGTCATATAACAATTTGGGTGAGGGAGGGCCCAAGCCACATTGGGTTTAGGGACCTTGTAATTCAGGGCTTTTCATTTATTTATTGGGTTTGGAGTGGGCGGTTTAGAGGGTGGAGGTGGGGGTTTAGGGGTTGTCTAGTTTAGGGACAACATTATGTGCATGTTTGGTTTATGCGATACAATATTGTACACATCAAAAATTTGTGAGGTTTTGGAGTGTTCAGGGTTTAGGGGTTTGGTGTTTTTAGATTTCATCAAGCTCAGGGTTCAGGAGTCTTATCTTCTTAGGGTTTAGGGGTTTAGGGTTTTAGGAAGAATTTTGTATGGTTATTCACATGAGTTTATACTTAAAGCTTGTTTGTCATCTATGGGTTGCACCCTATGGAATATTGACATTTGATTGATTTCCATTTACAACATTTTACTTTCTCCCTCTACTTGTCATAAATTTAATTCTTGCTACTCACAGTGTTGGTTTGCTATGTGATATCTATAAGTTCCAGGGCCCATTACATACATCTTGTGGAGCTCATCTCAGCGCTGTGTTTTTGCTGCAAAAGAGGGTTTGGGTTTAGCAAACCAGGTGCGGCCGAAGTTGTTGGGTTTAGTAATGGAAAGTGATACAACGTACACATGTGTGAAAAAACCCCTTCTTAGAGGAAAAATTTGGAAACCTGGTGGGGGAAGAAAACCGGGTGCACTTGATAGGAACTAAGTACGTGTACGTTCCTAATTTGATGTGAAGTGTTACATGGGGTTGTAACCATGTTCTTGCTATGGCAATATGGTTGCAAGCCCATGTAAATCATCTTGATGTGCCATGTTATTGGTGAATGGCTCATTCATAGTTGTTGCCAACATCCTCCTCTTGCGCTTTGTTGCCTCCTTCGTCAAAATTGTTGGCATCCCCCCTCCTTCTTTGGCTCCCATTTCTTCATCTTCTTCTTCAATATCTACTGCAGTTGCCATCTCTGCTCTCACTTCCTCGCTTGTCAAGACCCTGCCTTCTGCCAAAGAGTCTACAGTAGTGCATGGCTGATGCATCTGTTCCTCTTGTGTTGTCCTTCCAAAGGCACCTCCATCACCAATGCTCAAGTGTCAAACTTCTTGGCTGTCATTTCCTGCCGCCCTTGTTCTCATGCCTCTAGGCTCTATATGTAAAACCACCTTCCACCCCGCATTGCTCAAGTCGTCCAAGAAAAAAACCTGACGTGCATGTAAGGGAAACGCAAATGAATTTGCAAAGCGAGGAATGAGACGCTCAAACCTCACTATGGTAAACCCATACGCATCCTTCATTGTTGCATTAGGGCCTCGCATGTTCAATTTCATCCACGAGCAGTCCAACACGTTGATTTGAAAATGGCCGTAGCCAACGCCTAAAATTTGGTCTACCTACCTGATGTGCTCCAAATCTGCAGTTCTCATATTCTAGTCCCTATGGCTTGATCAGCGCAACTGACAAAAAGTGGATGCTATGCCGCTGTCACACGTAATCAGGTCTACCTCTACAAATCACGTTCAGATGTGGTTCCCATACGCGTACATGGCGCAATATGACTTTGCATACATGGACAGTGGCTTCGTTAGCACCTAGACATCCATATGCACTTCTTCTTGTGCTTGTATCTTCAACTCCATCGCCTGAGCTAGCCATGGTCTAAACGTGACTTCCTCCATGCCTACAGGATGTGGGGTGGTCCTCCGCCGGTTCTCTTGCCGATGTTGCGCTCTTGCTCTTCCTTGTGCTGCCATGTCTTGTACGTACTCATTAACATTCTACGCACTAACTTCTATTAGTATGTCTATTTTGCATTGACATTTTGAAAAAGGTTACTTCTAGTACTAACAATGACAATTACATTCAAACTTGACTTCAAAGGAGCTATTTCCATTGAAGCGGAAAGCAAATGAAGGGGGGTGAGTCACGGGGCATATGACTGCATGCAGTCATAAAGGGGTAGTCATGAGTACAAAAATTGGACCCTCTGACTAGGGTGATGACTACATGCAGTAGTATGACTATCATTAGTCATAGTCTAGGTTTATCCTTCACTACATGTAGTGAATGCCCTACTACAAGTCCTCAAATACAAAAACTCATGGTTTAGGTATATAAGGGCTTCATCATTTTACAAAGCTTTGAAGGTGCAATATAGACTTGGATATAATTGTAGGTGTTTGTGAACACATGCAGGCATGAAATCACTGACTCCCTTAACGGTTGGAGAGGCTCTGCGTTCTCCAACACAAACTCGTGGATCCAATCTCGCATTGATGGGCTTAGGATTATACGCCGCCCGTTTCCTTTCGGCCTCTTGCTACTCATTGCAAGTTCTTCTCCATCATCCCAAACTCTCCGTTCTGTGGCGCTATAGTTTTGCATGTACTCCGTGCAAAATCCCAATGCCTCCTCCATTGTATACCCACGCGCCATGGAACCAACGGGTTGGGCTTGTTATTTCACATAGCCCTTCAATACTTTCAAATACCATTCTATATGGTACATCCACCTTGGGTGAATTGGTCCGCATATATCTAATTGTTGTACCAAGTGGATTGGTATGTGCGTCATGACGTCAAAGAGCGCCGGTGGAAATACCTTCTCCAGCATGCACACTGCTTCACCAATCTCCTCCAACAGCGCTAGCATCAATGAAGGGTCTATAGATTTTGTGCATAGCTGCACAAGTATGTGGCTCACTTTTATAATGGCCAACTTGACATCTCCATTCAGCAACGTCCTCACGCATAGTGGCAATATTTGCTGCAGTAGAACATGATGGTCATGAGATTTCAGGCCCCTTAACTCCCCATCCATGGTAACTCTCTTTGCCAACTGCCCAACGTAGTTTGTTGGCGTCTTCAAGGTTTGCAAGATACCAAGGAATGTATTCTTCTCCGCCCTAGTCAATACGTACGGTGCAGTTGGTAACACCATTGATCTAGGTGCCCTCCCTGGCATTGGGTGAAGATGAGATCTAATCCCAGCCTCCTACATGTCAAAACAAACCTTCAAAGCGTCTTTGGATCCCCAAATGGTCTTCAATATATTCTCACATAAGTTCTTCTCACAGTGCATGGGGTCCAGCACGTGTCTAATTAGAAGACGCTGTTGAGGCAACTATGTCTCATTAGTACCACCGCGTGGTACAATTGCAAAGACATTATGCAGTAAGGTTCAGGCAACGTATCCAACATGACGTTATTTTTAAATTCAAACCTTAGACAACTTCCCTATGCATAAACATTGTTTAGTCATCCATGTAATTTACAATTTTGAAGTAAATTATCCTTTACAATGAGCACTATCATTGCTTATGGGTTTAGAGTTTAGGGTCATTTGGATGGAGTACATGTATTTAGGTAGTCATATCATCCATACAATTGACTCATTGTAGTCATGGTATCCAAAAATACAACTCTTGGTAGTCATTATCTTTAGGGATATGACTACGGCAAGTCACTGAGTTATCCCCTAGTCATTCCCACCAACAATGCTGTTGGTTCTAGTCACTTGCATATATTGTTGGCACTTGTGGCAGTCATAATCTATAATTTGATGATTGTCACTAGTCAGCCAAGTTCTCTACTTCCTCATTAATGGTGACACTCTTGTGGATGCATAAGAGTTACTGTTCCTCTCCATGTGCTACAAATGAACTATTAACCAATGATGACGTATACAAGTAAAAGGTGTATTGTGCACTTGTTATACATTGTCATCTTCAGCAATGTGTTCAAGAATTACCTCCCAATATGGAAGGCTGTAGAAGATTGTCAACCGTTTCACATCGGTGGTATGAATTGGGTCACCTGGTGCATTTGGTTTGTTTAGGATTGATGCCCTAAACCAATTGCTCCTCTGCAGTGCATATTTCTTGATGTCAGCCCTTGTCATGGACTTTGGAGGTAACTTTGCCTCCATGGTTCCATTGAAATCGAATCTCATACCTTGGTACGGATGCCCTCTTCTAAGGTATCTGCTTAGGGAGATCAATCATTATAAGTTCAAAGTGTACAGCTTAGTGAATAAGGAATTTCATTTGTGGCTACAAATTTGACGTACTACATTTGATGTAACTCTATTCTAATACAAGCGGCTATGGAAAGCATATTTTCATTACCATATGTTTTTTTGTAACTTCACTCTTTTAGTTTCTAAGTAGAGTTACATCATAGAAGAGATACATTCTACCAATGTATTCATATTCAGTTCATTCTTCAAAAACAAATCCTCATTCTATGGTTTATGGATGTACATGCTAAGATCCATGACACTCATTAATAAACATACAAAATACATGACCATTGTCCTGGTAGCAATCATTATGGACCAATTTCAAATACCTCCCTATTATAGGTCATGTATTTAAATCAATTTAAATAAAAGAGCAACAAGCAAGACTTTGAATCTCCCCAACTCTTATTTTCCTAGGCTATTTACTTAGGGTAAATTAACTCATACTAACCAATGCTTTTAGATGCTCTGAGTTGAATATACTATAATATATATTATTCTATAAATCTTACAATAATTGTACATATTACATAAACAGTTTCCTCTTTCACTTCAATGGTCTTTAGTTCCTAAACACAGTATTCCATAAAACATGGGCTAGTAATCTCTCCATTGGTACTTGCAATGCCCTAGATAGACATTTTTGCAAGGGCGGTAGATCTTCAACTCCTCACGCTAGGCTCACACTCTTGGCAACCTTTGTACTCCTTTGCGACTTGCTCTGACGCTAGCCCATAAGCCAGGAAATCGTGGATGCACCACATGAGTACAGCTCAAACTAAAAAATCCTTGTTTGAACCAACAACGGACATGTCTTTTGCCTCAACACCCTTCCATAGATCTGCTAGTTCCTCTAGCAGCGGCGCCAGATAGACATTGATGTTGCTAAATGTAACGCTTTCCTTCTCTGAGATTATGAGCAACAACATCAAGAAGAACCTCTTTGTCACTAACCATGGGGGCAAGTTATAGTTCAATAATATGACTGGCCAAGTCAAGTGACTAAGAGACATGTTTCAGAGAATGGATTCACACCGTCCAATGCCAATCCAAGCCTAATATTTCTTGGCTCCGTTGCAAACTTTAGATACATGGTGTCTATGTGCCTCCAAGCTTTTGAATCTAGCACACACTCCACGCTGCTCCCTTCCTTCGTACGAGTGGCATGCCATGTACACAACTTGGCCAATTTCTTGCATTGATACATGCATTGCAATCGAGGGATGAGTGGAAAATGACAAAAAACTTTCTTGGGACGTCCAAGCTTTCTTAGGATGTATCTAGGTTCTCCACACGTCGGGCACTCCACTGCATCCTTCAACCCCAGTCGAAACAAACAACAACCATTATTGCAATAATAGATGGAGACATAGGAGAGTCTTAGTTTGGACAAATATCGCATTGCTTCATAATACAATTTAGGTAAGGTGTTGTTCTCAAGAAGTAGCTCTTTCAATAGTTTCAGCAATTCGTTTGCACATGCATTGGAAACTCCAAAGACTAAGAAACAATTCAAGAGCAAGAGTATAGACACCAGATGATTCAACTTTGAACCTGCGTATAAGAGGATCCTAGATTGTTTGAATAGATCCTCTGTGTCTCTGGCCTCCTCACTTGTACCCATGCTCTTTTGCACTGCCTCATTTTCTAGCTTTACTGCACATTCTAGATCATCACAATCAATATCATCCTCGCGATGTGGAAGATTATCAAAGCGTTGAAAATACTTTGCGATCATTTGTATTGCGTCCACCTCATCTATGCCATTTGCATCCAAATTGCCATGCAGCTCAGTTCCCTCACTGGTGACATCATTGACAATGTCATCCCCAACGTCTAGACTGGCATGTTCATTCAAAATTATATTGCTGAGGATTGTTCTACATATCAAAATTATGAACATTGACAATATGGTGCACTTGCATATTTGTATAGTACATACTCATTTATGTACTACCCACAAGTCATAGGCATTTTCTTAACCAATAGGATTGTGCAAGTTTGCAATGAAACCACAATCATTTAGAAATTCTAGATCTATCATTGCTTAATCCAATAGTCAATGCAAGTCTAATAAACTACATAGAGAACAAAAAAAATCATTCTTCCTCCTCAATTCCTCCATAATGTTTTCATTTTAAAGAACTATGTGAAAATATGCTCATAGTTATGATTAGAATCAGTCATGTCATTTGGCAAATATGACTAGTACATGAGTCTATTATCCATTTAATATGACTAAGTGTAGTCACGTAAATTTCAAAATGTAACTACGATGTCTTGATAGAGATATCTCCATCATGTAGATACTCGTTATTTATTTATGTTTGTGTTGATTTCAATAAATCAACAGTTGTGGTAAAAAATGTGGTCATGGTAAAAACCACAGTTTGGTGACAGCGCAGCGGCCATAGATTCCAGTGCGCTGCGCCGTCTTGTCACATGCACAGCTCAGAGGGGTAGGTAGCGGGTTGGCTGAATCAATTTCCTGCCTCACTAGCTGCCAAGCCGTGAGTCGCCATCACCACTCGACGAGTCCGATGAGATTCAAACCTAGACCGGCGAGCGGCTAAAGACAACCGCTTCTCCAATCAACCAAGTCCACAACTTGGCGACTGAAGACAAGTTTTTTACGCTATTATATGCTCGCAAGAGCACGTGGCCACTTTACGCTGGTGTTTATTTTGTAATTTAATCATTTTCATATGTTTATCTAAATATTTTGGAAGGCTCATATATTTTGTCTTTGTTTGAATAAAAATACTAAAAGTTTAAAAGTCAATAGAAAATGTGTGAAAGAAAAAAGGGTTTGGCATCTATGGTGGGATTAGGATAGAGAGAGGTATGGTTTGATGTGCCCTACCTTCCTACCTTAGATAGGGTCGAAATCATGGAGGGAGATTCCTTAGTTATTGGAAGTTAGTGAGTGAGTGTTGGGGGGGAAAAAGAGAGATATCCCAAAACTTTGAAATGAGAGAACTTTCTGTATATACATGATTTTGAAGTGAAATTTGAAGGGATTGTTCCTTGTGTGATTAAATTTTCAAAATTAATTTGCAAGTTTGATTTGGAGTTGTGATGCAAAAGTTATGAATGTTTGAATTTTGAAGTCAAAAAGCCAAACTATGAAGAAAGGTTGAGACTTTGACAAATCATAGCTTATAACTTGTATATCATTTTGCAACATAATTTGAAGAGAGAGTTTATCTTAGTCTTAGCTTTTTAGAAAGTCTTTAAACTTGAGATTTGAAGTTTAGAGGAGAAAGTTATGGAAATGTGAAGAGTTGGAGGTGGCTGTTTTTTGTTATGAGAAGGCCAAAACTTTGAAGAACTACAACTTTCGGACAGTATGAAAGTCTTGTTTCAAAATTTTAGGAATGATAGTTTGTTGTCTTAGCTTTCCAAATTGTTTTCAATCATTCTATTTGAAGTCTTATTGAAGAAGTTATAATATGTAGAAGTTGGGGGTTTGGGTGCTCTCTAAAAAATTAAGACCTACACTTTGATTGACTTGAACTTTTGGACAAAGTTTCATTTTGAAGTAGAAATTTTACGGGTTGTAGTCAGTGATATTATCTTTTCAAATTGATATTAGGTTTCTACGGATGATTTGTAGAACAATAGTTATAGAGGTTTTCAAAGGCAGTGTTTAGTTTGTAAGGTGGAAAAAGAACCTCTACTTTGAATCCGTATAACTTTTGGACAATACTTTAGATTGAATTGAAATTTGAAAGAGTGTTAGAAGGTTAGAAGACCTTCTCAAACTGCTATTACACTTAGCATTTGGATTTTTGAGCCAGTTGTGGTATTAGATAGAAGGTTGCAACTTTTCTAGGACTTGTTATTTGTGATTTTCCTCATTATTTTTATTAAAACATGAAGACTTAAAGACTGAAGACTAAAAATCCAAAGAGCAAAAATCAAGACCAAAGACAATTTTAGTCGGCAATGCACAATCGCAGCAAGACACCTTGCATGTTTTCAAAGCGCTCCTTTCAACTCAACAACGATGAATCAGTTATTAGTTGAAGCAATGACCGTTTGCAGTCATTATCTACAAAGGCTTTTGCAAATTATCATGCAAGGAGGGAAGAACTCCAAACACAAATAACTTCCTAAACCCTCTACATCTAACTACTTTATAGGGTAGTGCGCAAATAGCTCCTCCTCGCTAGTAGTGTCATGGGATGCTATGGTCATTGTGTATTCCCATTCAGACGTGTTCTAAGGCCTTGGCAATTTTGAGTACTCCCAAATGACATTGCTAATATCCTCACATCCCATGGAACTATTGATGAATATAGCTACATTGCCATATTCTACATCTCCGTCTTGGTACACACTAGCTGTAGGTTGCATGGCATAGTGCACAAATTGTAGATCCAAGGCTTATATGATCCTAAACTTAGACTGGGTCAACAATCACTCCACAAACAGTAACAACTCCTCTGCCTTTACAGCACCCATGATATAGAGACCCCACCCCATGAATGAAAACATAGATACTTTCACTATCCACTCTCGGTTCTAATACGTGAAAGGTGTTACTTGGAATATGAGAGGGGCCCCATTTCCCGTCAAGATAATTAGGTTTCCAGTTCATCAATTGTAACTCTTGACTTGTTAAGTTGCTGCGATTGATAGAATATTGTCCAACAATATGATCTTTAAGCACATCATCCAATGCTGCCTCAGTTGCTACCTATACACAAATGACTTTGAGAATGTACAAAATCTAGACTACGATACTCAAAGTTGACATAAAGACTTAGATAACAAATACTGATAGAGAAACAATGAATGCAACGCATGGAAGTGGCACGTACCAAAACGGATTTTTAAAGCATTGGGTTGCGTTGATAGATATGAAGGTACTTGCATATAGTATTTCAAACTTGGATTATCCCACCTATGCACCCCTTGCAAGGACAAGGGAATCTTGGGAGGTTTTTGCGGTCCGCTTGTTCCTCTTCATTTCTCCATAACTCCAAGTCCTTCTCTAGTACATTGGAGGGATGACCCATTGATGATGCCCAGACCTTCTCATACAATTATGAAAAAAAGAATTATTAGTAAGGCACAAACTATAGCAAGTAAATTCTAATATGAAGGGGCTGTATGTCACTTTATAGTGTGTACAACAAGACACAGTGTACAGTGGCAATAATAGTTTGTGACTACACACAATCAATCTTGTCCATGTGCAGTCATCTATTATTCTATTTTCACCCATTTGACTATATATAGTCACAAATTAACTATTTACAATTTTGCATGACTAGCTCAAGTCATATTGCAATATATTCACACTCTTTGGTGTTATCACAAACATGGGTTTCAATACATATTCAAGGCATATTGTTGGGCTCTTTTCTTTGTTATATGTATGGAAAGCTCCAGCATTTCCTTAAATTTATCCTGAACTCTTACCAATAATACATAAATATTGGTTTGATACCCCCCTTTGTGAGACAATCTCAATTCATTGCACTATTTTAGGAGAATAGTCACTCCATGCTAATAAGGTTCATTAGGTTGGACCCCTCTCCTACAACTTTGGTTAAACCCTTAAATGCCCAAAGCCTTCCTTAGCGATTTTAGGCATTTTCATGAAACTAATCATACAACCAAGTATTTCATAAAAATTATCATGTTTCCTCAAATTTTGTTCATGTAATTAACTATAAGTTTAACATGTTACACATTCCATGGAAAAAAAAAGCACACCAATATGACTTGCTATTTCAAACATGATACTCCCTTCACACAAAGTTCTTAGAATTGCTAAGGTGACTTTGCTTGTTCCAATCCTCATTTCATATGTCAAATTCAAGAAGTCTATCATTGGCAAAAACATAGGTTCCAGCTCATGACATGTATAACTTTTAATCAATTCATGGTTTTCAAGAGATACTATTATAAAAAAAAATTCCCAATTTCTAACATGGATTTCTCTCCAAGCTCTAGTGCATTTAAGTCTCAATTTCAATTTCATTTAGTATTAGGAAACTTAAGATTGCCGTGCACACCATGGTCTAAAATTTTCAATAAGAGAATATTTAAGGTTCATTTTCAAACTTAGATTCGAGGCTTTCAAGATATCCTTCAATACAAACTTCTATTTGAAAATTTAGATTGAAAATTATGCTTTCATGAGGTTCACTAAACTTCAATTTTTGGGAAACACCCACTTTGGGTGACTTTCAGCAGTTACGTGTTCAAACTTGTAATTCAAAGGGTTTAGGGTCACATCTTTACAAGTGTACATGAAGCACTTAGAATTGTAGGCATGGAATATATGGCGTACAATACAATCAATCTGAATTTAGGTTGTACCTAGGGGGCACAAATGCACAAAAAGACAGAGGCGAGGAACGTCACTCACATCAACTAAGTTCTCCAACGTGCCTCCATATAGCCTGTAGCAGCCAAATCTCAAAACTTTGTCACTATCAACAGTACGAGTCTGCAGTCATGGCAAACCTCACTTTAATGATTTTAGGGCTTCTAGAAGCCAGTATTATATATATTTTAAATATGTTACAATATTGGTTTCTATCCAAGGTCTATTGCATTTAAGGCTCAATTTCAAAATCTTCCAACATCAAGAAACTGAAACTTCTAGTGGAGACTATTCTACAAAATTTTGAATAGGCAATTACAATCCATATTTGTTTTTAACCTAAAATTTTTTATTCTCAATAAAACCTTCAATGCTAACTTATATTAGAAAATAAGAGCTACACGTTATGATTTGATGAGGTTTAATTCAACTTTGAAATTTTGTACACATGCACCTATGGTACCTTTGGGCATTTGGGGGTTAATAAGGCTTGTAATTCAAAGACTTTGGGGTTAGCTTTTCTTGTGTAGACAAGACGCCTTCAAACTAGATGAAGGCATTGAATGATAGCTTTTCACGTGTAGACAAGACTCACTCAAACTAGATGAAGGCATTGAATGACATGGAATGCAACCAACGGGAAAAAAAGGGGCGCCTAGAAGGGCAGGCCACGCACGCAAGTAGCAACTAAGTCCCTAGAATGCCACCCACACCAACTAAGCTCCCAAGCGTGTTTGATGCCACCTGCTCCAATTGAATCTCAGAAGTTTGTCATTAGCAACAATATATGACTAGAGTCATGACATGTCTAACTTTAATGAATTTAGGGATTCTAATTAATTAGAATAGCATGGCCATTTTATGACTGCAAGTTATGACTATTGAGAGTCATGTATACCTCAAAATGACTCATGCTAGTCATAATCCAAAGTCATAAAATGCCCATTTTGTTGTTCTTATAAGAACTTTAAAAATGTATTGCTTTGGATAATTTCCAATGTAGATTTCTATGAAAGAAAAAGTGCTGTTAGGGCTCAATTTCAATATCATCCATCATCTAGTAAGTCAAGGTTGAAGTGGAGACCATTTAACAAAATGTTGAACAAACAATAATCCATATTCATTTTGAACTCAAATTAGTGAATCTCAAATAAACCTTCATTGCAAAATTGTATTAAAACCTAAAAACTAGTTAACATTATGATTTGATGATATTTAATCAACTTCAAAATTTTGTATAAATTCACTTTTTGCACCTTAGGGCATTTGTGGGTTAATAAGGCCTATAATTGAAAGACTTTGGGGTTAGTTTTTCCCATATGTACAAGACGCACTCATACTAGATAAAGGCATGGAATGACATGGAATGCAACCAATGGGAAAAGAGGAGGCACCTGTGGGGTGGGCCACACAGGCACGGAGCGACTAAGTCCTTGGAACGCCACCCTCAAGAGCCGAGCTCTTGATCTCAACCGTGTTGCACCGTATTGCGCCGTTGCACGCTACACAGACTTGCGCAGTTGAGAAAAGCTAGACTTTTGCAACCAAGCACGGGGAGGGTTGTGAAAGAGGTGAGGCAATTGAGAGTCATTGCAAAGATTTTTGGGTTTAGGGATGATTTCATCTTGATTTTTGCTACCCGTTGGGATCAACATTTATTTCTTCCTTGATTTAGACGGGGTTTTGCATTGGGCTCACTGCTGGGATTCTATGTTTGTGTGTAGGGTGGATTGTAATTGGATGTACCTGGACTTTAAGGCTGAGGGACGCAGGGCCGCCAAGCCGCTGAGCTAGAGAGCCGAGAAGCTAGATTGTGGATCTTGTAGTTGGTACTAGTACCAAATTAGGTTGGAATCTAGCTCGGACAGATTAGTGGAGCGACGCACAATCTTCAAGCTTGGCATAGCTACGCACAATCTTCAAGCTGGCTATTTGTGCTGAGCTCGGAGAGACCTCTATCTGTGAACAACTCCACAACACCAACATTCAATGTAACCAAGAGAAGTTGAGGGAATTAGGGTTGCTCGGATTGGAAGAGCATTTGGAGAGCGGTGGACGTCAACGCCCATAGCGTCTTGGCCCTCTCAATCGCACATTATAGGTCCAATCTCTCTCAATCAATGACTTCCTTGTTAGAATCATTGTTTACAGCTATAGCAAACCTAGAGGATAGTGATATAGTGCAAATCTTCCAAAGAATTGCTCTCCTTCCATCTATCACTGTAATCATTTTGCACAAGACTAGAGTAACTTTAGCTAACAATGTTGTTGAAGCTTCGAGGATCAAAGGAGGACCACCACCACAAAGGAGTTCCAGGATCCAGCTCTAAATACAACACAACGCCCTCAAAAAGCCTCTTGCACCAAGAAGCAAAGTATGCCTACATATATCACTTGATTCCATTGGATTTCTTTGTGAAGCCCTAAAATGTAGTCCTCATTACCGCTTGTGAGAAGCTTGGAGGGGGAATCTTGTGTTTTTTCTTAGGGTTGAAAGTTGTTGTGACTGCAAGGCCATCAAAGCTTGCAGTTTGTGTGTATTCAAAGTGCCGATCCATCAATTGGCTCACAAGGAGCAGCGGGTGTTTTTCTTAAAAAAATTTGGAAGTTGCTATAAAGCCGAGGCCATTGAGGCTCTCATTTTGTGTGTTTTTGGAGTCTAGTCGATCAAAAGGCTCACAAAGGCAGCAAATGTTTTTTTTTTTTTAAGTGAAAGTTGAAGAGACAGCAAGGCCATTGAGGCTCTCATTTTGTGTGTATTCGGAGTGCTGGTCAATCAAGGAGCTCACAAGGGGCAACTGGGTGTTTTAAAAAGAAAAATTGGAAGTGCTGTAACGACAAGGCCCATCAAGGCTCTCAGTTTGTGTGTATTTGGAGTCTAGTCGATTAAAGGGCTCACAAGGGGCAGCGGGTGTTTTTTCAAGAAAAATTTGGATGTTGCTGTGAGGCAAAGCCATCAAGGCTCTCAATTGTGTGTATTCAAAGTGCTGGTCCATCAATTGGCTCACAAGGGCAGCGAGTGTTTTTTCTAAAAAAATTGGAAGTTGAAAAGATGGCAAGGCCATCAAGGCTCTCATTTTGTGTGTATTTGGAGTCTAGTCAATCAAGGGGCTCACAAGGGGCAACTGGGTGTTTTTTTAAGAAAAAATTGGATGTTGCTGTGAAGCAAGGCCATCAAGGCTCTCATTTTGTGTGTATTTGAAGTGTTGGTCAATTAAAGGGCTCACAAGAGGCAACTGGGTGTTTTAAAAAAAAAGAAAAGGAAAGTGTCGAGACGGCAAGGCCCATCAAGGCTCTTAGTTTGTGTGTATTTGGAGTCTAGTCGATCAAGGGGCTCTCAAGGGGCAACGGGTGTTTTTTTAAGAAAAAATCAGATGTTGCTGTGAGGCAAGGCCATCGAGGCTCTCAGTTTGTGTGTATTCAGAGTGTTGGTCCATCAATTGGCTCACAAGGGCAGCGGGTGTTTCTTTTTTAAAATTTGGAAGTTGCTATGAGGGAAGGCCATTGAGGCTCTCAATTTGTGTGGATTCAGAGTGCTAGTCCATCAATTGGCTCACAAAGGACAGCTGGGTGTTTAAAAAAAAATTGGAAGCTGCTATGGAGGGCAAGGCTCATTGATGCCCCTTTTTTCAGTTTTTGGTGTTGCTAGTCAAACCTAGGGGCTTAGGGGTGGGATGGATTCTTTGTTCTTCAAGTTGGCATTGATGTCATGGAGAATTGACTATTGCGGGGCCATGTTCATTATTGACAATGGGATTTCCGTGAATGGTATTACTTGTTGCAAGAGCGCTGCTGTCTTGAGTAGGTGTAGTCATTGATTCATTTAGGCTAGTCATATGACTGGCCATAGTCATTGATTCACTTCAAAGGGCAATCATATGACTCGGTGTAGTCATTGCTTCATTTTGGCCACCAACTTTTGGACTCTGGTTAGTCACATCTGTAGGTTGCTTAAACATTTGCTGACCTCCTATAGTCAGTATTTAGGCATGTTGCAGTGACTTTGTTGGATTGCTTTGTCTAAAGCCTAAACCATTTGATATCTTGTCACATTAAAGGAATTGTATTTAATAGGCTTGAGTGTAGAGGTCATCCAAGTTTCTAAGTGGGACGTTGCAGAGGACGCTGAAGAAGATGGGTGACAAGGAGGTGGATGAGGAATTTGACTACATTCAGGAGGGCATGGGGTATGCGCAGCCGGCAATTGCTCACTGGGTGTTTCAAGACAAGTCCTTCCCAAAGGAGGAGCCTGTGGAGGTGGAGCTGCAGGATCCGGATTCCCTGGACCTTGAGATGTGGTTGTTGCAAAAGCAATTGGAGATTTTGCAAAAGCAAAAATTGCTACAGCAACGTGGAGCTCAACAAAGGGCTCCATTGCTTGAAGGAGGAAGCATACGGCCTCTTGGAGGAGATCAACACGGGAAGAGGGGTAGGGCCTTGAAGGCCTAGATGGACCAAGCCGCGCTGCGAGAGACTACCATTGACCTTTGCAATATAGTGGAGGTCAATGCAGATGGGGTACCCAAGGGTGACAATCGTTATAGGTGGCTTCAATGTCTTAGAGGTCATACCCAAGATATTGATTCAGTGTGGATAAGTATGACCGTTGTAGCAAGGGCATGTTGTTGGCGGTGAAAGACTGCGTGGATAGCACCTTTGACTACGTGGGTGGGTTAGGCCGCGTCTCAAACGATGCTTTCAACTTTGAGCTGAAGGAGCAGCTCAAGACCAAGAGGTACCAAATGAAGAGGCACATGCTAGCGGGTTACAAGATGCCCGAGTTGGTGCAAGCAGACCATTGGGCCAACCTTTGCACCCTCATTGAGAGCGAGAGGAAGATTTAGGAAGCCAACAGGCTGAAAGCTTCTTGCTCCATGGTACAGATTCCTTCAACTAGAGGGCGCACAAAGGAGGATGTGCAAGACACCTTAGTAAGTACCTTATTCACTATATTGTCTTGGTCTTGAAAATGTTTGTGGAGCTTGTCTCGTATGGCTTGTAGGTCTAAAAATTGTATGAATGTTGTGTATGAACTCTTTCTACCAAGTTCCTAAACTCATTACATGGTTTTTATCATTGTAGGCCAAAGATTTGGAGAGGCCTTCCACACCCCTTGAAGTAGAATTCCAAATGGCACAACGGAAAGGAAAGGATGTGAGTGCTCAAACCTCCCCCTCAAGAAGTGAATGCAAGCACAACCAAGTTCTAACAAAACTAGTAATTGGGCTAACATAGCAAGAGGGTGGGGTTGGTTGTAGATTTCCAACTAAAGATGCCTTCCAATCAATGGATCTTTACTAACAAGCCTACAACATACAATGATGAGCAAAGAAGGGAACGGTCTATTTGATATATCACGTGTCGATGACGTGGTTAAATGAAATGGAAAGATCAGTAATCATACCTTGTCGTGGTGTTCAACATACCCCATGGCTTGGTCATGAACGGCCTCTATGTCAGCGCAAGTAGGAATAGGGTGGTGGAGGATTGAACATGTTGTGGCTCTACTCCTAGGGACAACTAATCACAACACTCTAGTGAGTCACTAAGTTAACCCTTTTGAATGGCCCGGTTTATATAATTATCTTATGATGAATAATCACAACATAAACCGGCTTCTAGCCACACAGGTTGAGGATTACACTGATCCTTGGATTAGTCACAATTGTACCCCGAATGCCAAGGATTATCCTCTTATCTGGTCAATGATGGATGTATGATGGTTTGCGGTTTCCCATGTGCACTATGAAAGCAACTTCTAAGCTAAGCAAATCCAAAGATCTCTACGTGCTTTGGAACAATTGATTAAATAATTAGTAAGCCAAAAAGTGGGTGAGCCCAATTAAGGGACCCAATTTCCTTAAGTCAAAATATTCTAAATTATGTAAATTGAGCTTACTAGCTTGGCAAGGCAGGGTCTAAAGCCCAAAGTCGAGGGGTTGAGATCCGGCGGGCCAGGTATCACAGTTGGGTATTGCAGGGGGTGAGGGCTAGGGGGGTCTGACTCCGGGGATTGAACGGGCTTGCGAGAGATTGAGCTACAGGCTTTGCGAGAGACTATCGCTAGCCACCAAAGGGAATCAAGGGCCGATACCAACTAGGAAATTTGAAGGGCAGAATGCCAAACTTAGGGATGCAAGGCAAAGTGCCGGACCTTGGGAATCCAAGGGCAAAGTGCCAGACCTTGGGAATGCGAGGTAGAGCGCCGGACCTTGGGAATGCAAGGCAGAGCGCCGGACCTTGAGAATGCGAGACAAAATGCCGGACTAGGGAATTTGAGGGCACAGTGCCGGGCCTTGGAAACTCAAGGGCAAAGTGCCAGACCTTAGGAATGCAAGGCAGAGCACCGAACTAGGGAATTTGAGGGCAAAGTGTTGGGCCTTGGGAACTCGGGGGCAGAGTGCCGGACCTTGGGAATGTGAGGCAGAGTGCCGGACCTAGGGAATGCGAGGGCAGAGCGCCGGAGTAGGGAATTCAAGGGTAGAGGGTAGATTCAAGAGGGATTGAGCTGTGAACTCAAGGGAGGATTGAGCTATGGACTCAAAGAAGGGACTGAGTTTGTGAGCTTTAAGAGAGATTGGTTGCTAGTCTCGAAGGAGGGACTAAGCTCGTAAGCTTTGAGAGAGATTGGCTGTTGGTCTCGAAGGACAACTGAGCTATGGACTCAAGGGAGACTGAGCTTGTGAATTTGAGTGAGACTAAGCTTGTGAACAAAGGGCAAGAGTCCGAGTGGCTAGACTTGAAGGAGGGTTGAGCTCGTGAACCTAAGAGGGATTGAGCTGCTGGACTCAAGAGAGACTAGGTTGCGAGCTTTGAGAGAGACTGGGCTTGCTGGACTTGAGAGACTGAGCTGTGAATTTGAGAAGGACTGAGCTGCTAGACTTGAATAGAGATTGAGCTCGTGAATTTGAGAGGGATTGAGCAACTGGACTTGAGAGAAAATGGGTTGTGAGCTCAAGAGACTGAGCTGCTCGACTCGAATAGAAAAGGAGGCTGTGAGCTTGTGAGGACTAAGCTGCTGGACTCAAAATAGAAAATGGGTTGTGAGCCGAGAGACTGAGCTTGCTGGATTCAAGAGGGAAAAGGGGCTAAGGCCAAGATAGGACATTGAAGGGGCCAAAGCGGCTAGCTTGAGGGGACTGCGTGCAAGGGAATGCCACTAGCTGATGGAATCCGTAAGCAAGGCAGGGCCTCAAGCTGATGGGATTGATGAGCAAAGCGGTTTCTCAGAGAGTTGCCTCAGGAATCAAGACAACTAGCCAAGCTAAGGCTGAGCTGGAAGAATTCCAAAAGAACTGCTAGGAGGGCTTGGGTTGGCAAAGGAGTTTTGGTAATGGCAGTGGTAAGCCAATCCTCCTCAGGAGAGGGTCTATTCTAACTAGTGGTTAGGACAACTAACTAAGCAGCCTGAAAAAGAACTAGGACTTCTAGGAAGTATGGAAGAGCGGCATTGCCAATCGTAATCCAACTTCCTAGGGGTTAGTATGACCAAAGACAAAGAGAACAACTCTCTTCCTAAGCACAAGGGAAGGGAGTGAGTGTTGGTAACCAAAAAGAGGACAATGAGGTATGATGGCAAATGATCTAAAACATGGAGGGATGAGGAAAGTGCTGAGAACGATCATTTGGGAGGAGGTGGGCCTCCCTTTATACTTTTAGGGGAGGACACCTCGGCCCTTTATCAAGGAGATCCATAGATCCCTTGAAATCTACCTAAAATCTTAGAAAACTCAAAATTGGATGAAGTCTGGATGAATTCGCCATAACTTTTGGAGCATAGCTCCAAACAACAAACAAATGGTGGCATTGGATTCCTTGGACCCAAAATAGCCGGTTTAGGTTGTTCACACTCCCAATTCCAAGCTACGAGGCGTCGGAAAACTTGAATGAAGGGTTAGGGGTGGATAGATGAAAAATCTAAAATTGGGAATTCATACCAAATTGAGAAATTGACTTCCTAAGGTCTTCCAACATTTTTGGAGGAGCCGGGAAACACTCATTGCTTCCATCAATTGGGCTCCAAATGGATACAATCTTGAAATTGGATGTTGTGCACCTTCTTGAAATTGGATGGATGTCATCGTTTGAGGTCTTGCTGCTATCGAAACAACTTGAAACTTGGGGGATCTTCATAAATCCTTGAGAAACTCTTTCATGAATTTTGGTGGCATTTTATTGCCATTGGTCAACTTCCTTTGACCGGGGTTGACTGGTAGCCTAGTAGGGTTGACTGCTTGGAATCACACTCTTTGGAAAGTGGAAAGTCTTGGGAACCTTGGGCATGGATGCACCAAATTGATATTGTAATGTGAACTAGGTGATGTGGCCCTTGGCCATGGCTTAGCTAATCTATGCCTAAACTAACCCTCTCTAATTAGGTTAGTGGGGACTTTTGGAGGGGATCCCAAGCCCCTAGTAGCAAATCCTAAACTAATCCTCTCTAATTAGGTTAGTATGAACTTTTAGAAGGGATCCCAAGCCCCTAGTATGTGTGTCATTCAAACTCCCTAATAACTACTAATTCTCACCAAGTCACTCTTTATGACTGATCAAATGCGGTAGGGTAAATGGCGTACCGCTAATTTATTGGTCTAACTAATCCAAATCAACAAAAATGGCTATTCCACTTATATCAACGTAATTTCAAAGCTAAGTGAAACAAAAAATGAATTCAAGACTTCTGGTGTTGAATCTGGAACTCACACTAGTGGCCATGAGATTCGGCCTATCCCACCAGATTCATTAGTTGTTCTAGGGAAGGCTAAAGTCTTTCACATAGTTGTTCCTATAGTGGGATTTGTATATGAGATCTTCAATTACAAGGTAGGCAAGGAGGGCAAGATAGTTGCTATGGGGAAAATGCACAAGGACAAAGACAAGCTCTTGCACGGTAAAAATGTACTCCTTTAGCACGTGGCATTGGCCATAATTCAAAACTTTGACGATAGCTTTGAGTTATATGAGCATGTTACCCTAGATGACCCCCCGGGGGAGACCATAGGTGCCATTGGACAGTTTGTGATTTGGCATGTCCACTTCATATACCTCGCATCCACGCTTAAAGAGGTAGCTTAGGGTTTAGGCCTTGCTTGTATATGGAGGCCTCCCACCTTGTGTTACTTCATTATTATAATGAATTAACCACCCTTTCCCCTTGAGTACAAATTTCTGACTTGTGTTAGTCACTTCAATGCATGCAAGTAGTGTCGTATGACTGGCAGCAATCACTATAGTGTGAAGATATAGCTACATGTAGTCAATACTGCAAACCTACCTTGCCATATTTCTCATATGTGGCTACCTAGAGTAATATCCATGCAATTGTCTAAACCCTTTTAAAGAGTCCCTATGACTGCACGTAGTCATCTATGGATCTAAACTCACTATCTCTAGTCCTAACCTAAATCCCAAAACTAACAAAACACACTCCCAAACACTACCAAAAAACGTTTAAATAACTGTTGGTAGTCATAATATGACTCAACTATGACAGTATGTAGTCATAGTTGTTGAGACTAAACCCCCTCAACCCATGCATAATTTGGCCAAGAATGACTAAGTTTAGTCATAACTAGAATCCCATAATGACTGTCCATAGTCATATGGCCCTAAACCACATCTCTACCCAAATGTAATCATAATTTTTGCCGTCATGACTAGTATTAGTAACAATTAACACAAATCTAACTAGTGTAAGTCATCCTTAACCATACAATTAACTAAACCCCTAAACTCTCCTAAACTTGACTAGAACAAGTTATCATGTAATCCAAAATGACTTACCATAGTCATTGATCCACCCTAAAAAACATTGAAATTGATGACTAAAGAGAGTTCAACTATCACCTAAACCACTAGATATGACTACGTGTAGTCATAGGTTATGACTGCAGATAGTCATATCAGTTAGAGAACATTACTACACAGAGTCATGAGATTGAGAATCCCATGCCAAGTCTCCATTGAGGTCCCTAAACTCCATTGGGAACAACTGGCCCACCCAAATGATTGCCAGTCATCTGTGCATATGACTTGACCGGGATGACTACGAAATGACTGCAGAAAGTCTAGTCAATTTTTGGTTTTTCTGACTTTTTGGACTCAAAAGCCTAGTCATAAAAAGGCCGTTTCCTTGTAATGTTATTGTAATATACACCAATTTAGAGTATTTATGTGTAGTTAGTGCAAGAATCTTAGTGAAGGTAGGAGAGTTGTAAGTTATCTTTTGCACTTCAGCTTAAGTGTTTTGAACCAAAAAAAGTGTTTACAATTGATGCCCTAAATGGCAAATACTAAAGCAACTTAGCAACGTAATTTGTTCCACCACATATAAATAAGCAATGTAGACATTGAATTACAATTGCAAATGCAATTTCAAAATTAAGTAGAATCACAATTTTAAAACCTCATGTCAATGTCTATGGCAATCTTCACATATCCACTGCACTACTTCTACTATGCTAAAACCATTGTCATCCTCCTATTTGTCGGCAGCATTTACTGTATTTCCATATTTTGCTCGCTCCTTGCATTAATCTAGAGAAACATGAGCAGAAATCATGTCAGTGTACATCTATGGCCACTTAAAGCATAATCCTAAATCCTAAACCCAGTCATTGAATTTCATATTCATTTGCTAGAACTCCATAGCTTAATTACCTTGAATGCTGGAAGACCAGGTCGTTCAATAAAGAGGTCGTACTCATCTAGAACACACTCTCTGCCTAATACAATGGCAATTTCATGTTGAATGTGAGACACTAGCCACAACTTACCAACCTCAAAAGAAGGCAGCTCCATGTTGCCAAATTGGACCGTCATCTTCATCATTTCTGGAACTATTAAGTGGTCTATGGCAATCCAATTATCTCTTCCAAGACCAGCTCTGAATTTTGCGTACTAGAAATTAGCATACAAAACTTGCCGCCTAAGATGGTATCAAAAGATGATGGAACCTACAGTCACCACACACTTGGTAATTGTCTTAACCAATAACAAACTTCTCCATCCAACTAGGGTCCATGAGATTGCTCAGTAGGTCAGGATTGGGACCCTTAAATATGTACATGGTTGCTGTCCGACGCACGTCCTTTGCTGCTATTGCAAAGAGATCAACCATTACATGCATGGGCAAAAACCACTAGATATGAGCAGCCTTGCTTCCGATGGACAGGTTTCATTGCGGCCGCAAAGTCAGTGGCCAGTCTGTAACGGAATGCCTTAGAGGTCTGCATGTCAAGTATTGGCCAATCAGGTTCATCTAAAACTGGCAATGGAATTAGTTCTGAATGACCAAATAGTTCAACTACTGCTGGCGGTACATACACTATTATTAGATAGAAGGTGCCATTATCCATTAAGTCATGATGGCGTCTCTTGTTCCTAATAGCTTCTTCCACTTTGTGATACAACACAAGGATAAGGTCTAGTATTAAAGAGAGGTGCAGCTAGTCTTCCCAAAACAATGCGTACAAGTAGTTGGCACAACGCGGCTTGTGATGGGCGACAACATAATCCAACTGAATTTGTTTACATAGGTAAGCATGCCTCACCAAGATTGCTTCTAGCTTGGGTCCTTGTGTAAGTGTAGCACCTTCAACACTCCATCTGAACTACTTGATCTGGGCCTTCCATGCTCCCGCACCAGATTCTTCACCATGAGCCTGAGCATCCCTTCCCCAATGGCCTCTAGATGCAGCTCGTAGTGTCACCCACAAATCAATCTCCAATGGCATTGGTATCCACGCTCCATTGACATCTTGGTTGTTGTAAACAACAATGCTACATACTTCTAGCTTTGGCACACAATTGCGCAACATTCTCCCAACTATTCTACCAATGCAGCTACAATCTAATAGTGCAGGCATTCAACTGCAAGCAGCATGAGTTCACAATGGAGACGTGCAGGAACTCAACTTTGTGTGATCAGTGATCGGCTACTTCAACACCTTGCGGCTGCAACTACACATTCTTCTCCAAATATGGACAACTGATTAAGTAAATTGTTCATTCCTAGCTGTATGTCAATGTCCTTGGTAATTCTTCACCTCTCCCGCCATTTCAATTGCTGTTGTGTCTCCCTTGTGCCTATGTGTCTTCCTCCATGGCAACATTTATCTATTTTTTATTCTCAAGGGTAGATTAAAATAAGGATAGCTAGGTACAAAGTATCTCTTTTGAGGATGTAGCAAGGACAGCACAAAAACTAGTCTAAACTCGCACCAGTCCTTCAACTCAATTGTTTCAATGTTTAAAGGCAAGTACAAGCTATACACAAGCAAACAATATGACTGGCCGCACCTCCTGAAGTCAATGCTGGCAATCCAATTCAACACAAATAGTGCCAATAAGGATGTACTAGAATTTTTTAAGGGGCAACGTCCTTGCATCCACACCGTGGGAAATTCAAAGGGCCCTCTCAGGATCCCAAATTGGCTCTAATGGCCTTAAATGAAGGATGACAAATTTTAAAGCCAAATTGACAACACCGTTTTAGTAGATCTTCAAATACTACAATTATACTACTATTGTGTAGGAAAACAATACAAGCGTATTTTTTAATCAATTTGAACTTTTTTAGAATTGTGCAATTGACATTTGGCATTCTTCTTACGTACTTGATGTATTGTGTTATTGCTTTGATCCATCTTTGACAAAAAATGGATACATTATGAAGCCATGCCGTATAAATACCATTATTGTCAACTCACACATCTGATTGCATTGTTATTTTTTTAGATGGATGCAAAATTCTTGTAATCACATGCGTACTTCAAGACCAAATTCCAAATTATTGAGCAATTTCAACCTATTGGCCAAAAACCACCCCCAGCAACCAAAATATGGTCGCGTGGTCCTTAAAGGGTTAAATTTAAAAGTGCCTTATTGAAAATCTCACCACTATTCATTTACCTTGGTAAATGAATTACAAGACTCACCTATCTATATTTTAAAGTGTGGTGTGTCTGTCTCATGTACAAGTGTCTCATGATATAATGATGTGTCATGCCATAAATTCTCTATTAACACCACAATTTCTAATAGAGAGGGTAGAAAAGAGAGAAAAGGGCACTCAAAGGAAACATCACAAAGGAAGAGGAAAGGGCACCTAAAGTGAGGGTGAAGAGTCATTTGGAAATGTGAATAGTCATTGGAATTTTGGTGAACAATCATTTTGAAACATGGAAAGTCATTTGAATTTCAAAAATTCATTTGGAGTTGTGAAGTCATTAAAATTTTCAAATTTGATATTTTGAAGCATTATAAGTTTGAAAATCTCTATAGCATTGGATGTCTCTATGTTACTCAGATTTTGTAATTCAAGGGCAAAGAAGAGGAAGAAGTAGCAAAAGGGTGGGTAAAAATTCACATAAAATATTTATACGCGTGGTGCATACTTGTGTATTATAAAGCTTCATTGTTTGTTTGTTTGTCTGGGTATTAAGCATTACATGTTTATTTGTCATTGGGGGGGTCACTTAGTGTATCTATTGTATACCACGTGCAATAAAGTGATTTTTTGACCCCTATTTATTTCTTAATAAACTATGATTTCAACTTATAATTTTGAGCATTGTTTAAACATGGCTATATGATTCTATTGCCAAAATCTCCAATCCAAATAATATATCAGGGTGATTGCAAGAAACACTTCCCAATTTTGTCTCAAACACCAATAGTACTTGTAGTACTAGTAGTACTACCGAGTTTTTGGAATAATTTATTTTTAAATAAAATAATATATGGAAAATTTGTGAAGCACTTAAAATAGCATACTCATGAAAATTCAGACCTAGGAAAATTTTATTCTAAAAGTTATGCGCAAAACAAAATCACCAACAAAAAGCCAATTTCTTTCTTGCTTTTTAGAAAATAGTAAAATAATTCAAAAAAATAAAATAAAACTAAACATTTGAGAACCCATTAAACACATTTACATGGTACAATTGCTTTGCTGAGGAATTTCTTTGTATTTTGCCAATGAAGGGAGATAGGATGCCCACTTTGTAGATGCCATGGAATTCATAATTTTGCAAAACCCTTCTATGAATGCGTGTAAGCATGCTCCATAAACAACATCCCTGATTATAGCCTTAGAAAAGCTTTTTGGACCCAAAATAGTACTAAAAACCCCCCAAAATGGCCAAGATAGATACTTATTCAGGGGCTATTTAAAAATAGTAAAATAATTTTTTAAAAACTGCAAAAATTATGGAAGGTCTATAACTATGACATGTACCTTTCTCTGAAATTTTAGCTCAAAAGAACTTGCAAACGCAAAAGTTACAAGCCAAAAAGCACATGCGAGAGGTGAAGGGGACAAGAAATAGTACAAGTGTTTCTTGCAATCACTCATTAAATGATTTCTAGAGAAGGTTGAAAAATAAACTAAAATGGCATGTTTTTCAACTCAAATAACTATAGAGAACACGTTTAGATGACCATTGCATCAATATTCAAGAAATATAAACTTTCAATAGAGCATCATTTTTGAGAATTTTTTGTGTATTTTTTAAACAATGTTTTCTTATATAAAATAGGGGTTTGAAAGTTATTTTTAGATTTGCAATGTATCATTTTGCTTCAAAAATTTGTAACTAATTATAATTAACATATAAAATTATCAATAATTCATATCATAAACTTTCAAAGTAGGAAAATCTACTCATATTGTTTTATTTCATTGTTTTATTTAAGTTTTAGAACATAAAATATGGGGGCCAAAGTTTTATTGCACGTGGTTTGAAGGAATACACTAAGTGACCCCCCCGAGTTTGTCATCCAAAATTTTAAATTCGAGTGGAGAAGGAGAGGAAAAAGGAGGGAAAGGGAGGTTGAAAAGCAATTTGAAGAGAGGAGAACTAGGAAATGGCAAGGAAAGGGAGGGTGAAAGGCCGCCTAAAAAGTCATGCAAAATTAAGAGATACAACCCAAGCATATGCAAGAGACACTTGTATTCAATAATTTGGAAGAACAATCCACCAATACAAAGTTTAATTCTTTTTAACCCCTAAATGCCCAAGGCACCAAATTTTAGTGTAAAAACCACTAGAATTTGGTGCCTCATGCATTTAGGGGTTAATATTTGATGTCAAACTTTACCATCTTCAACTATTAATATTTCTTTAGAGTATTAGATGAAAAATTAGCCTACAATTTAGACTTTTAAAAAAAAACATGCAAAAAAATAATTCTCTTTGAAGCTTATATATGAATTCGCATTCACATTGAAACTTAATTGGTAAAATTTTAAAATAAAAATATTACCTCAATCTCTTGCATATGGTGTTTGTTCTTTTCCTGGTACTTAGAAGAGAAAACCCTTAAACAATGGTTAACGGCTTATTATAACCAAATCAGGGAATATAAGCACATTGCTACTTCACAACAAATCATTTTTACAGATGATATGTTACATGTTGAGGGCATTTAGAACCACTTTCAAATGGAAGAATTGGCATCTTTTTTATTGCAAGTATATGATTGTACTATTAATTTTGTATTTGAGTTTTTGAAAGAGCACAAAAACAATCTTACATGAAAAGTGTAGAAATATTGAAAGTAAAAAATCACTAGAAGAAATCTTGTCCTAAACAACTGGTTCACAATGACTGCAAGTGTCCTAAACAACTATAATTGAGTCATTGTGTAGTTGTTTAAGACATTTGAGTTGTTGTGAACAAGTTGTTTAAGATAATTTTTTCTTCTAGTGAATAGAGCAAATGTAACAAGCAATTGTTTTAATTATAAATAACGCACTGGTTGAAGATATCAAGGAGCACGTTACTATAGTGTCTTCTAAAAACGTTCAAACTAGGGCATGACACTGCTCAAATCCTCATATTTTTATAATGACACTAATTTACGTATCCATTGTACCAACGGAGGCAACAAAAGTACCCTTGCAATAAACAAGCTGTTGCAATAGCAAACTTATCTTTGTGCCCCTATCCCTATGCCTCCTATCTTTGTGCCCCCTATCTTTGTGCCCCCTATCCTCGTGCCCCTCTATCTCCATGCCCCTTATCCTTGTGCCTCCCTATTCTTGTGCCCCAATTCTTGTGCCCCCTATCCCTATGCCTCCTATCCTTATGCCCCTTATCCCCGTGCCCCTTATCCCCGTGCCTCCTTATCCCCATGCCCTCTTTTGGCCAAGAAGAAGTTGTGGTGCAACTGCTAGTGATGGTGCAACTGCCAGTGACCTGTTGTTAATGTCTAGTGAAGTGGATAAAAGAGAGTGTAGTAGTGTAACTTGCCATGAGTGGTGTAACTTGCAATGTAACTTGTACTGATTTGTCATACTTTAATTTTACTCTACTCTATTTTACTTTTCATCCAAATGAGATTCTTTTATATATATAGATTTGTCAAAATCCCTAAATTTCAAGTCAAGTTAACTAATAGTGAATTTTATTAACTAATCTCTTGAAAATGCATGCACTTCTCTATGTGGTTGGTTAAAAGCCAAGTGTCACTTTTGCACACTTTTGAAACCCCATAACAAAGAGAAGAAGGGATAGCATGTTCACTGCTTTTGTCCTTTGTCACTATTTTGTTTTTGTCTCTGTGTGTTTTTGTGTGCTTGCAGGTTATACTTGGGCTCTATCAAGATTGTTTTTGATTCTTCTACCTCAATTTTTATAGCTAGACACAATGCCTAGAGCATTGTAAATTGAGCAAAGAGAGAATGTCATTTCTATGTTGCAGAGAGGATGTGGATTGAGAAAAAATTCTAGGATTTTGCATGTGAATTTAGGTAGTGTTCATAACATTCAATGTGCACATGTTCCAGATGCAAAACTTGGACATTACAGTAGACCACGTGTGATGGCTAGAGCTATGGAGAGATTGTGTGTATTAAAAGTTACTACAAGACAATTGGGTATTGTAGCGGATGCATCTAGACAGTTACAAAAAGACTTTGGAGTACAAGTGAGTGCTAACACAGTAAGACATTCTCTTTGTAAACATGGTTTGAATGCACAAGTGAAGAAAAAACCTCAACTTTCTAGGAAAATATTAGGGTTCGTTTAGAATTTGCTAGAGTACACCAACGTTGAAGTATAGATGATTAGAGTCAAGTTATCTTTCGATGAGTCCAACATTAACTATTTTTGTTTAGATGGAATGTCTTTGTGTTGAATGCGTGATTTAGAACAATTGTCATCTTGAACTGTTTCTCAAACAATGAAACATAGTGGCAAAGGAATCATGATTTGGAGAAGTATGTCCATTCATGGACTAGGAGTGGTATGCAAAGTTGAAGACCGCATAAACCAACATCAATACCAAGAGATTTTGGAATAAAACATGCATTGAACAATTTCCAAGTTTCATTTTGATCCTTCTTTTATTATTTTTCAGTAGGATAATGCTTGTGTGCATTCTACTAAATGATTATGGAGTGGTTTTCTCAACTTACAACAATTTACTCTCTTTCCTTGGCCAGCTCAATCACCTGACTTGTATCCAATCAAACATTTGTGGGCAATTCTCAAACAGGCATTAAATTGATGTGATCACCCACTAAGCAGAATAATTGAATTATGGAATCAAGTACATGAAAATTATTATTGATGTGATCACCCACTAAGCAAAATAATTGAATTATGGAATCAAGTACATGAAAATTATTATTCTATTAGTGCAGATGATTGTAGGAGGTTTGTAGAAAACATGCCACACCAAATTGCTTCCATGATAGAAGCAAAAAAAAGGTTGACAAAACATTGAGTGATTCACTTCATGGAGTTCCAAAAATGTTCAAATGCCATTTATCATTGTTCTTGATGCTCGTGATTCTGAAATTTATTTTCAGTAAAATATTTCATATATTTTTTCACTAAATTTGAATTTGTAAGTTGGTACATTTGTTTTTTGTTTTTCTAATCATTGAATGTTTGATATATATGCTTCTATTTGAACATTTTTGGAAGGCGCTGTATTTTGCAAGAGTTAAGTATTGAACTTCAAATATAAACAAAAAAAATCATGAACCTTCTTCTTGAATTGATAGCTACCATCCCATGGTCTTTAATCCCTCAACACCGTGCTTTTTTTTCATGAGAGCTCGTTTACGTGACATGCTTTGGGTCTGCTGCTTATAGCATGCCCAATATTAAGTTTGGGTTGACTTCACCGTTGAAATGCACACCGAACTACTTCCGGAACCTAGTGATGGTTTAGTTTCGGAAATCCACCGACTGGATTGACAAATTATAAACTGTAATCTAAGGCCGATATGGTCTTGAAGTAGTCGATTTTGGGTTGCCTCGTCCATGTAGGGAAATAATGGGGAACCTACTGTGATCGGATTCGCCCCAAATTGAATGATAGCACAAAGGCCGGATTAGGCGTGTTCCTGCAAATTTTGAGTAGCATCCGACACGAATGCTCCACATAACAAATCTGTAAGTGTGGGTGACTTGGCCCCTTCTAAGTAGAGAGCTGGTTAATTCGACCTGCACAGGCCAGCTGACCAGGAGGGAAGTGCGCTAAACCTCGACAGATCCGAGGCCTAGCCCCACTGAACTGCTAGTGACCAGCTTCTCCCAGTCACTTCCAAGTCAACTGCCTGTCCTCGTTTTTGAACATGGAGAATTCCCCTCCAACACAACAAATCTCTGCAGTACTTTGGTCCAAGAATCTTACGATCCCCTCGAACAGCCGTGACCCCCCATACCTACAAAAAAAAATTGCAAAAATCGAAAAGATCCACTCTCTCACACCTTTTTTTTGCAATCGACAGGGTCGTTATTTCAGCCCTTCGGCGTTGACCCCTCAACGCCAAAGGGGCAAAAATTTAGCTCCTTTTCAGTGGCGTCGAGGGGTTAAACAGCAAATCACAACGCATCAAGGCCCAAAACAAGGCCAACATACATCTAAAAGAAATAACAACAATCTTTAGACAACTAAAACTACTAAGCACACCAACACTCACATGGTAAACCAAACGAACCGCAACCTAACAACAGTACAAAATATAATAAACTACGAACTAGATGACCAGAACAACACTACTTGGAATATTACTAGCTTACACCTTCACAAAATCCTCCAAACAAGCATCACATCAAGATGTTTCATATTTACAAACATCACTGACAAACATCACTGATCACATAAATTGATATCTCCATGGCAGACTCCCAGCAAGTCATACATAATTCAGCCCCTGGATTGTATTCTTCAAAGCGAGTGAAGCTTTCCATTCTTTTCATATATCAATCTCAATCAAATCTAACAAATACAATCTCAATGTAACTAAACCGCTGGGGTGTTAGAATATCTCCTCTAAAACCATATTCATGAATAAACGAAGGCCCAATCATTCCCAAACCGATGGCCGTCTCCAAGCAAAAATAGCAGAATCCAAGTGTGAAAGGACACGGTAAATACGTATAATGACGACGACTAAATGACGTGATCGATATCAATCACACTTCCAGGTAGATCAACGAAAACTCGTGCTTTCACAATCAATAAATCTCGTACCTGTATCATCTAATTACTCAAGGAAAGACCTTGAGCTTTGCATAACCGTAGCAATCCCAAATGCTAGAGCTAATGCCTGACCAATATACAAATTCTCGAAGGCAAATGCTTCAACAGCTTTGTGCAGCAGATGTACAAATAAACTTCGAAAGACAGTCTCCACAGTACACGGACACATTTCACACGACAGGCCGAACCTCATTTCTTCTCCTATATATTTCTTTAGATTTGAAAATTGTGGAGCTTCCGCTTCCAGAAAGACGTTGGTAATTCACCAAAAGAATCCAAGCCTTTAGATAAATGCAAAGCCAAAAAGATGCACATTATCTGGAAGCATAGACAAGATCTATAGAACCAGCGTGCCAGCTTCTTTTTCACGATCGAAACTAAGCTATCCTCGCAGGCTAAACCATGAAGCACCTCCTCACCTTGCAACTTTAAACTACCGAAACTACCCAAACACCCAAAGTCCTTCACCTGTTAGAAGATGAAACGTAAGCCGTGCCGAAATGCTGCACTTATGAACTACCCCCGAGGTCCTCCGCGGGATTAAATCGACACTTGAACTATGCCACGATTGCTCCCAACCTCCATGATACTCACGACAATTAAACGTCACGCATCCCACTTAAACCAACAATTCATTAAAGATGCCGTGATGGTTGAAAGACCGACATACCCATTCCATACTGGCCCTTCGCGAGCTAGGTGAATGCAAGGGACAAATACGACCCTCAAGCCCGCAAGCTAGAAACCAGAAAAAAACAAGGAAAGCTCAAGGCAGAAGACCTCGGTCGTCACTACATGGCATAAGAAAGCTTCAACCACTCAAACCAAGGACCTCCCAAAACACGCGCAAACAAGAAGCTGGTCAAGGACCCTCCCGATTACACTCCGGAAACTCACTCAAAAAAAACAGCTGCAAATACGCAGCATGGCAGGCAGCTGGTAAAACCTCGTAAACAAACCAGACACTCGCTCCGAGACCACATTGCTCGCCACACCAGTCGCCGCGTTTATATAGAATATATTGAGTTACACGTGGAAGTTGCACCATTTCACTCGGTCTCGATGGTTCCCTTGTCGCTCACGTAAATACCATCCAGAAACTTCCGGATGTCCTTCTTCTTCACATGGCATTTCTGGATACCAACAAACACCACCAATGTCAGCCACCTCTCAAAGTCCTCCGTAAACAACAAACATCACGATCGCTCATCGCTGGCTCGTCGCTGAAACTGCCGAAACCCTAAACCCCAAACCCCCCGCATACCTGGTTGATGAGGGCGCATGATCGAGATACAAGCTCGATGTCGTTCCCGTCCAAAACCAGCTCGTCCTTGACCTTCTCCGATCGGGTCACGGTCACACCCTGCAACATGTCCACTCGGCGCACCTGCAAAACCAACTCCAATTCTCTTCAGACTCTTCTGATCAACAAAACACATGCAACGTGATCACTCTCCGCAACAACCGAGGGAGGGCACTGCTCTGCTTCGAACCCCCTCCCTCGGTTCTTAGGTCAGACAAAGCGGACAAGGCTCGAACGTTGGCGCACCCTGGCTGGCGCACTTGGAAAAACCAAAAGATGGACGGACGTGACCAACCCCTCGGGAACCTATTTTCCGTCAATTCCACACAAGCCAGTGGGCACAACAGAAAGGTGAAAGCCCCGCACCCAACAGCTCTCCCCCGCGGAAACCAGCGGAAAACCGGAGAAGCCATGCGACGAGATTCTTCACCTCTCACAGCCAAGACAATGCCAAGCCATGCGAAATTCTCACCCCACGCACAACTCACCAAGCCCTAACCCTAATCCCGCTCCAAATTTATGGGGTATGGCCGGGAACGCCAAGCACCGGAGCTCCGCCGTTCGCCTTTCATCGTGGGAAAGACCAACACCACCCCTGCATTTCTACGCATTCAGATTGCCCTAATCGGCACTCTGTGGCCCGTCTCCGGCTCTGCAACACCGGGCCTTCGACCTCGAAAACCCTAAAACCTCCCCGAGCCCCCCGAGCGACACCGAATCCGAAGCGTACCTTCTTCTCGCCCAAGAAGTTCCTGATCTCGATGTTGTCCTTGTCTGCGCCGATGCTGGCGTTGATGGGAAAATGGGCGTACACGAACCTCATCTTGTAGCGGTACCCCTTTGTGACGCCGGTGATGAGGTTGTTCACGTGGCTGATGGCGGTGCGAATGGCGGCCATGGTCTTGCGGGTGCCGAACCAGGCCTCGACCTTGAGCTTGCGGCCGCCCTCGCCCTCGCCCTCGCCCTCTACCAGCTGGAAGTCGAGATTGAGGTGCTTGAAGTTGCGAGTGAGCACGCCGCGAGGCCCCGAAACCCTAATCTGCTTCGCCCTGATCTCCACCTTCACCCCCTCGGGCAGGTCCATGGTCTCCGTCGCCTGGATCGTCTTCATGGTGGCTGCCGAGCGAACGACGGGGGCCGATTGTCGCAGCTGCAGCGATGGCAGCACAGCGGATGCTCGGAAGCAGAAGAGGGCTCCCCCCGTCGGCCGCCGCTCCTCTTCAGCCTGCTTGGCGTCGGCCCCCTCTGCGCCGGGCCGGGCCAAGAAATCCAGGGCTGGGCCTCGCGGCATCCCGGTACCTCGCCCGGTATCACGCCCGGTACGATACCGGTCGTTCGGTGCGTCTGTCGTTCTCCAGCATTCCTCCGTGTCCAATTGGAGCGGTTTGTTACTAAGGTAGGCACACCCATCAGCGACCACCTCTCAATATTGCACTCTAGTTTTTGGCTGTTTTCCACGGACTGTTGAACCTAAAGTGGAGCACTAAATTTCATTTGCACAAGCAAATCTTGTCACATGTCAGTTGCTAAGTTGTTTTGAGGCGGTTGGGATTGGGACCTTCCTATGCATTCATAGGAATACACTCAAGCACTTCCAAGGGTAGTCTAGAGCTACCTATAGCATCCTTTGAGTTGCAGTTTTGCGATTTAATATAAAATACTCTACAATACTTTTTTCCACAAAAATTACGTTCCTTGATAGCTTGTTGAAAGGCTAACCCTACAGGTTTTTTTCCGAAATTTTCCGAGACCTTAAGGTGCCCGAAAACCTTAAATGGTTGGGTATGGGTGTTCCTACCTTACTCGAGCCCATTCTCTAGGTGGCCCAGTCAGCAAAATTTTGCTTTGAACATTTTACACTGTTTTTCAACCGGCCTTGCATTAATGAAAGCAACGGATGCAGAGTCTTGCACACCTGCAACAGTTGGTAACCACAGATTCATCCTAGAAACCAGGCGTTGGCTTGTCACGATTATTGAAAACTTTGTAACCCTTAGGGGCGGTTCAAACTACGTTCCACATCCTAAGTCCCACTGAAATTTGAAGAAATCTGAGAATCTAATTGGCGAAGAGGCAAAAGATGGGACTTTGCATTTCAGACTATGTCCCAAGTCCCACATCCCACTTGCTTACATGGAGCCTACATGGCAGCACTTTTCCAAGTTTTGGCGCCAAAAAAAGTGGGACTTCACTCCAAGATTGAGTCTAGCATTTTGGCGACCCATCTTTTAGCCCACGTCCCATCTTTTCTAGCCCAGAAAGATGGGATTTCAAACTCCCGTGGGACTTTGTCAAATGGGACATGGGACGTAGACTGAACCGGCCTTCAGAGTTTGAGTTCTAATTTTATCTGGCAAACCTAGTGAGCACGTATTCAAATGCAAATTTGAAACAAAAGAACAAGGCACATTCAAAGCACAAAGGGTTTTTACGTAAGCTCAATATATATGCACAAGTTGCTCATGTGTGGGACAAACAATTATTTGGATCTTTGATTGTAACATACATGGATGCCTTTGTTGTAATTGCATTGGCCTCCCAAAAAAGATACATGATATCAACATATTGAACTACTAAACAAGATCTTTGCATTTGTTGTCGTTGGATGCCATGGCCATGTATATCTAATTGAAATCAAATCAACAATTTCAAACATTGGTTGAAAAACATTAAATTGTGCATTGGTATCTCATCTTGGAAATAAAAGTTAGAAACAAATAACTACATTTAAGGAGCTCTAGTTGTTTTTCATTATAGTGAAACCAATGCTGCCTTCCAAAACAAGCACCTCAAAAAGTCCTCCCCCATCCCTCTAAATGTTTGAATAGATAAATGCCACTTGTTTCTCTCATGTCCCGTCACGGCCACATAGAGGAAGAAGTGCTTCTTCTCCATGCTTGGAAGTTGGAACAAGCTCCAACAACAATAAATCAAAAACTCAAAACAATGCAAGATGAAGAAAAATCTAGCGGCCGCCTCACTTTAGATCTTGTGTGCATATGGCAGTTTAATAGGTGAGCATTTGATTTTTGTTTTCTTCTTTAGTTTTATTGCTTTACTTTGAAATAGTGTACGTGGCATCTTTATTTGCATAGGGTTTTGGGATGGGGTTGCAGCACTTCTACATTGACATAGTCTTGTCATAGGTGGCTTCTTTGTGCAACATTTTTGAAGGGGTGTGAGAACATTTTTTGGATGTGTTTTTTGTGAAAGTATTGGTGGTTCTTTTAATTTCACAAAAACAAATCTAGCTTCCTTTGGAGAACTTTTTAATTTTCAGATTTTACTTGTATGAGATGGGAGTGTTTGTGCTTGAGTGTTTAGAATTGGTGGTTGTGATTCATAGCTATGACATTCAAGGCAACAATTGGTAGGTGCATTTTTGGTAACTTTTGTCAAAAATTGATCATGGTAGTTTTTGGAGGTCAGTTTCACGATGGCAAAAGCAACAAAATCCAAGGAGAAGACAACAATTTGAGTTTATGCAAAGCCTCACCTAATGAGGGGTAATTGCAATGCAATCAAAAAACTTATATAATGAATGCCTCTAGAATAACATAGAAAAATATCACCCCAAGCAAGTACAATGGATATGTAGAACAAAAATTTGCTTGCCAATTTTTCAAATGAAATTTTTTAAACATAATAAATTCATAAATGCAATCCATAGAGCTTGTTGTAGTTATCTTGTGCAATAGACAATTCTCAAATTGGTCATCAAAGAGTTAAAAGTCCGTAATACACTTTTTAAACAAAAAAAAACAACAAGATCCACAATGATGCTAATACCATCAAGAACAACAATTATGGATATGGAAGGCTTGCAAAAAGCTCTTGTGTTTTGTACTATAATATTGGCCTAATCCATGCCACACATCATTCCAAAAATTCATTGAAAATGCACTCCACTTGTAAGAATGTAAGTGAAAAGCAAAAATAGCCTCATGAACTTTAATCACATTGTGGGTTCTACAAATAGTCTTGAAGTTCTCTATCTTTAAAAAGATTCCCATAAACTTTGTATTGTCTTTTGCTACCTTTTGAACTTGTCAATGTTAAGAATACTCTAAAAAGCTTTCAAAAGACTATATTCATATTATTTCTAGATGAAAATTCAATGGCCTTTGTGGAACTTACAATGGAGTTGTCTTTCAAAAACTTCCAACTCTCAAAGAAACTTGTGGAGTTGTAGAGATCAATTACACATGGTGTAAGCATTGGTGATAACAAACAATCAAACAAACAACCAAGCATGTAAGCAAGATCCAAAATGGAACCAAAGTCCAATGTTTAGTAGATTGCAAGATTTTTTTTTGACTTAACAACAACAAATCAAAAAAGCATACCCAACCCAAAACTTGGTGAAAGTTTTTGTGCCATATTCAAAGTGCACATGCTTCACATTTTTCAAATCATCGAAGTAATTCTAAAAATATGAGTGAATTATGTAGTCTTGTGGTAGAGGCTAAAAAACAAAACCCATGAAAGACATCAACAATTAGAATTTTGGCAACTATATGAGGTTACCATAACTAAAAAGATGTTGCATGTGCCATAGCACTTCTTTCCATGTATCATGAGCTGGAATGTAGTTTTCCAAAAAAGACAAGGTGCACATGGCAATGGGAACTTTTCAATGGAACCACTGTTACATTAGGACTTCCTACAAAACATGAATAGATATTTCAATGTTTTGGAAGTGTCTCTTGACATTTTGCAAACCAACGCAATCAAGTCGGATCATTGTCAATGGATTTTAGATAGTCCACAAGTGAGAAATAGTGGCACACATTTCATTTGCGTTAGACCTACACACCTCCAATATTTCTCAACAAGAGTCTCATGATTACTTTTTGTCTTACTCTTGGATTCATTTAATGCATGAATTGTTTCACTGGTGATGTGAAAAAGATTGTGTCACCACTTTCAATCGTTGTGTTTTCAATTACTGGATAAAATGAGGATTTGGGATTTTAGGAAAAGAAATGCCGTTTTTTTAAGTGCTTTGATGTTATTTTCTTGATATTTTTATGTGTTTGCATGGTCCAAGTTCAAGAGTTGGCATCATCTATAGATGGGATTTCCTTTATACCTTAACTCCTAAAGGATCACTTGTCCCTATGGGGGACAAATGGGATTTTGGGCATGTATTTATGACTAAATTACTTTGTGTAATTTTTTGAAACTTTTATGGATGATGGGAAATTCAAAGATCTGTGAGGGCATATAGATTTTTCCTCATTCCAACATTTATTGAAGAAGTTAAAAATGAATTTATGAGAATTCATGAGAATTTTTGTTTTGCAGGCAGCCCAAAAACTTCTTTAAATATTGCATTCTAAAAAAAATATTAATTTGAGGTAAGTTCTTTAGACTTACATATATGTGGGAAGTTTTGAATCATTCAATTCTAGTTGTTGTGATGAAAGTTATGAGAATTTTAGTGTGCATATAGGCAGTTTTGAGGTTTTCCACACCTACTCGCAAACTAAAAGCTCTCATAACTTTCATCTCATCAATTAGAATTGGATGATTGAAAGCTTCCCACATATACATAAGTTTAAAGAACTTACCTCTAATTTTCATTTTAAGAAAATGCAATTCTTAAAGAAGTTTTTGGGCTGCCTGCAAAACAAAAATTCTAATAAATTCTCATAAACACATTTTTAAATTCTTCAATAAATGTTGGAATGAGGAAAAATTTATATGCCCTCACAAATCTTTGAATTTCCCATCTTCCATAAAAGTTTTAAAGATTACACAATGTAGTTTTGTCATAAGTACATGCGCAAAATCCCTTTTGTCCTCTGTAGGGATAAGTGGTCCTTTAGGGGTTAAATGCCCAACAGACCATTTTGTGGTTGCTACCCTTTTTTGCAGGCTGCCCAAAACAAATAAAAATCATTGATTTGAAAAAACATAAATGCAAAATTCATCAAAAAGCAAGTCTGCTTTCCAACCCAATTTGACTCATGTCAATTCAAGTTGAATATCATGAAAGAGAATTTTTTCAAAGATTAACACTTTAATATTTGCTAGTGCTACAAAATTTCCAATTTCAAGCAACTAAAAATGTTCTCTCCTTCAAATAGATGGCATTTTTGATGTTTTCAAGAGTATTTCTATTTTTGATCAATCATTCTAGATTTTAAATTCTATGAATGAAATTTCAAATTTTGATGAATATTAAATGGTTAATGCTTCTATAATCATTATATAAGAGTCCAAAACTTTTTTTGGATGTGTGTCTTTTGACCTTGGGGAGTGCACTGTATAGGGTCTTCGTGGGTAACGTGCGTGCAAGGTCCTATAAGAGGAGGGGCTATGTAGGTAAAATTATTTAGATTTTCATAGGGTTATATTTCCCCAAATTTTTAAATTGAAGGCATTTCATATACCCTATACTTCATTTTTAAAAAAAAAAATCATCTTTTTTTGTACCCTATGTTCATTACAAATTCATAATGACATGTGAAGAAATTCATCCACTAGTTGTAGAATTAGTGACATTCATTGTTAGGGTTTAGGCATGCAAAAATTGAACCCTGCACTTAGAGTGGCTTATGGCTTGCACTTGTAAACGCAAAGTTCCCTTGATTAATCATGAACTCATTTACAACACTTGCCAATTAGCCATTGAGCAATGTGGCTAGAAAGTAACCTATATGTACTAATTGTGCCCACATAGGAAGATAACATCAACTAAGGTAGGACGCTCTAATTTGGTCCAGGGCTCTAATTCAGTTCAACTCTAGGAAGGGTTGACATGTTACTTCAAATATCTATTACTGTCATTGATGAGTTAGGTGCGCTTAGCAGATTAGGTTAACTTGCTAAGCCAACCTAACTCATCAATGACAGTAAAAGATATTTGAAGTAACATGTCAGCCCTTCCTAGAGCTGAATCAAATTAGAGCCTTGGACCAAATTAGAGCCTTCTAGGAACCTTAACCCTTGAACAATAAAGCTTGCATCAATTGCTTCCCATCTTACCCCAATACTAAATCTCTAAACCGCATGCTTGAACAACACATGGCATGTCTTGATTGCCCATAAATAAACATGAAGAAGCTGCTTAACACAGGGCATTGGATCTTGCTTTGGATACATGCAAGAGTAATAACCATGAAATAAAACCTAGGCCTATAGCTAAGAAAAGTATTGGTTTATTATTCCTTATTTTAACAACTCTATTGTAGAGCTAAAAAATAGGTAATAATGATTAATAAACACTACCCTTCATTACTTATAAAGATCCAAAGCCTATAAAAGTGTAGCTTCTTTATTTCCAAGCCATGTCAAAAATTTAGGACCAAGGTAATTAAAATAACTTTTCATTTGATTGCATGTGTACCAAAAGAAAACGAGGACTGCACTCCCCAAGCTTTTGACCTCCAATAGCGTCTCTTACCATCCAACAGTTGCAACGTTTATGAAAGAAGAAAGGCAACTTTGAACACTTGGACCTATATGTTGTATTATTTTCCTTTCTTAGTTGTCCTCAAGTTTTCAATGTTTTACTGCCATTCATAATTTGGGTAGTATGTTGTTGAATATCTTTATTTTGCTTCTCTAGTGCTTAAATTTTGTAAATAACATGTCTAATCCTTTCCAACACACTTGAATCCCGTTTCAAAGAAGTCAATGAATTTGATATAAAAATGTAACGGCTACTTTGTGCTCCAAGTTTATTCACTTACAACAATTCATGGTAGAATATTCAGTTTATAAAAGATTAGGTGGAAAATAATCTAACAAAATTATTTGAACTAACAAAAATCATATTCAAACTAAGATTTGTTTTGTAATTATCCACATTTCACATTTTTTGAATATTTCAATTCAATTTGCATCTCTCAAATCTTCCAAAAAGATAAAGGTTTTCAATTACATGGCATAGATTTTTCAAACATCAATGTATCTTGTAAAGATATTTGGTAGAAAAGCTCTATTGATGAACATATTACAAGAAGAATTGTGATTTGCAATGACTCAAAGCACGTAATTGAATGCACCCAAAATGGTGTTCAAAACTTGTATTGAGGCACCCTTTTCTCCTTCCAAACCATAACCCATGTTCAACAACATTACAAACTTTGTTTGAAACTATAAATGACCATTTTCTAGAATTGATGATGTAGTTTTTTATGATTTTTGGTTTTACATTTTGTTTTTTCATTTTTATTTACTTTGAAATCAATTAGAGCATCTGCACTAGAGTATAATAAATAGCAATGTCCTTGGATAGGTTCAAGGTCGTTGAACAATCATTACACTAATTAATGCAGCTAAACATGGTCATATGGTGTCTTAAGATTGCCTTAGATAGCTTTAAGGCATCTTAGGACGAGTAGTAAGAGGATGTGGAGTCATGAGGTATTAGAATAGCAATGCAAAGTAAAGGTAGTTTGGAGGCCCATCTCCAATATAAATTTAGGAAGGTAATGCAACTATTTAGGTATTAACCGTTAAAGGTATATTACCATTTTTCAATTGGAATAAGACATTTGATTTTTAATAAATTAATAATATTTGTGGGATTTGATAAGAGTGATAACAAAGTACTGAAATTCCTTTGAAGTAGTTTTTAAAAATAGATCTCATACACAATTGTTGTATATTGAGCAAGGTGGTACACTAAGAAATATGTTAGGACACATCACACTTCTATAGGAATTTCAATGTGTAAGGTAACGCACCAAACAAGTTAGTACACCACATACGTGTTATTCAATTGGGTTCTAAATCTATAAGGTAATATTGTAGGAAGATTGCTATGATACATAAATACTCACCATGTGTGAGGAAGTAACACACAAAAATAAGTACCATTTTTTGTTTGAGACTAGGCATTCATTTTTTGTTGTTCAATTAGAAGTACAACATTTTTTGGGTGAAATTGGGTACACAAAAAAATCACAGTGCATATTGCAAATCTTAGATGGTGCACAATAAGTTTGTTGTCAAACAAATATCAACAACTTCTTGAAGTAGCTATTAGCTAATTTATTGTAAGCAAGTGTATTGACTTGCATTAGTATCTAAGCTTGTTTTTTACAAAAAAAAACTACTCTTGATAAGAAAAGAAAAGAAAATTGAAAACACAACACATGAAACCCAATCAAATTCAAGGAAAAATCTTTTGATTTCAACTTAGTTTGTTGAAAGCATTTTAAAAATCTATGCATGATAAGGAAGTGCTTTTTGTAATGAAGCATCATTTGATTTTTGAACTCATTTCAAGCATAGCAAAGAAACTTTATGATGGGAAACAAATGTAGTGTAATTTCAAGTTCATAAAAAGTGCAAAATAGCATTTTTTTAAATGAATAACATTTTCCACATGGATTAAAAATGGTTGGTATACTTCTATCCATTAAATTATTTCAAAACTCCTAGGTATATAATGCTCAATGAACCAAAAACAACAGGGATGTCAAGTACAAACATAGAAGCATAATGTACAAGGAGTGCACAACAAAGACAAACCTCACAAATGGGCACAAATGAGCAACAAAGAGCACAAAGGAGTGAGGGGTACAAAGCAACATGAAGGAACAAGGAGCATGGAGGAAGAACAAGTATAAGTGGAGTACGATGGAGCATGGAGGAAATACAAGCACTAGTGAAGTACAACAATTGAAGAACATGAATAGACTATAAAAGAACATGGACTATTTGAGGAATTCACAAAATAGGACACCAAAGATCAAGGAAATTATATAATATGTAATGATAAATAAATCAACGCAAAGACAACAAGCTTGAACAACAATGAAAATGGAAACATTCTATTGCCTTTTTTAATTACGCAAAACAACAATTCTATTTAGAAGCCAATTGAGCAACCTCTATCAAAACACCATGTACATAGCATGCATATTTCCAAGCTCCAAGTTTTCAAATCCAATCATTTTTCACCTACAAAAGAGCTCAACATGTCAAATATTGTTGTTTCTTGATGATGTTTGTTTAGCCAAATTTTGTTTGCTCTTATTACATTGCCAAAAGTGTTTTGAATGATGATTGAGTGACATTGTGTTCAAAAATTTCCATGTCAAACATCAAGCTAAAAGATCCCCACTTCTTGGAATATTGTTTATGTGACCCTTCTAAAAAGCCAAGCATTGCATATCAACATCTAGATATAGATTTTTGTTTTCTTGTGCCATAAATGCAAATGCAGTTGATAGAGAATTCATTTCCATGTTTCTTATAGAAAAAAATAAACAAAGTGCACACTTAAAATCATAAGAGGATGTGAATTTTTCCTTTTGAAGAGCTTTGAGAAACACCAATACTTTTAAAAGGAGGCAAGGAATAACATTTGCAATCTTGTATAATACACAACAAACAATTGTTAGAATTGGGTGCATCAAAATCACGTACAAGTTTGTTGAGGATTGTAAATAATCAATAATAAAATATTTTGAATGTGGTATGTTTATGGACAAAATTCTTAATGATGCCAATTTTCTTACAAAAGATATACTTGTGTGTACAATGTCAGTGCATGTGCATGTCTATATATTTACAAGACACATGTATGTATATATACACATGTGTATGTATGTATATATATATATATATATATATATATATATGTTTATGTTGAGAGAATTGCTAACGCAACACCCTATATTGTTAATGAGACACCCCTATGAGCATGAAATTTGATAGTTTAGTAGCATTTTGGATTTATTCAAGTGGTCTATTATCCATTCAATCATAGCATTACCACCTCTTTAAAGGAGAGCATGTCAAATACAAATTTTGTTGAAATGTTACTGCATCAATACTAATTTTTGATGTGTTTTTGAATAGTCATGTATTTTTAGTTCCAAATTTAATCACACCTTTCCTTTTGGTATAGCCTTAGAATGATATAGGTGAAACAAATCTTTTGATTCAAATTAAAATAATCAGCATTAAAAATCTTGTTTCATGCTCACAAGGGGTGTCTCGTTAGCAATTTAGGATAATGCATTAGCAATTCCCTATACATATATATGAACATATATATGTATATATATATATATATATATATATATATATATATATATATACATATATATTATACAAGAAAACCATGATCAAATCTTAATTTTTTATAACTTTTGAAGTAAGTTTTCACCCTTTCATTCCATGGGTATTTTTCTTTGTGTGCCTTTTGAGTTTCTATGTTTGGGTGATGGGTAAACAACCAATTTTTGACATAAAATTCTTTTGTAAGATTTTTTTTCAAACTTATAAAAGAGAATTTTGAAAGAAAATGCCATGACTTTTCTACCTTTGTTTGGGTGCCTTTTTCTTTTGCTACCCCTCTTTCTAATACAAGTTGTGATTTTAAAAAAGGATTATATCATGTGACAAACAAATTACTCTTCTTAATATACTAGTATGCCTTGCATGTACTTCATATCTCTCTTTTCAAGTAACTTTTTACCCTCCCTTTCCTACAATTTCCTTTCCTTCTCCTACTCAATTTTCCATCCATGCCTTTGGGTCTCCCTCCTCCTCTTTTGAATTGTGAAATTTGAGTGACAAAATGACACTTAATGCATGACACCCTCTAGTTCATAAGAAAGAGTTTCTGACTTGTATGAATGAGAGTTTAGAAAAAAATCCAATGGATTTTCATCCTCCCTTTTGATGCTTTTTCCTCTCCCCTCTCCCTTCCCTAATAGAATTTGTGATTCAAATAGAAAATTATATCACAAGATGGACAATTCTTGTTAAATAATTATACCATGAGATAAACAACCCTTTTTTAAGATATAAGTATGTGTTGCACTTGATACGCTGCGTGCGACTTTTCATGTAAACTCTCTGTTTCCCTAGCTCCCTTTCTCAAGCTCCCTTTTCCTCCCTTCCCCAAATTGCTTTTAGTGTCTTTTTCTCTCTTTCCCTTGTATTGAATTTCAAAATATGAGGGACAAAGATACACCTAAGGTATGTACACCCATAAGCGTCAGTGTCCCCATAACCATCACCTCTGAAATCTTGGAAAATCTGTGGAAGTGAATAGATGTAACGATAAGGATGTACAACATGTTAACATGAAATCTCAATAGTGGTTATGGGTGCAATGGTAGTTTGCTCTTTAAAAATTCACAACTTATTCTCACAGTATCCAAATAATACATTCAAAAGTGCAAACTCATTATTTTTTTGTTCCTAATAGGATTCTATAATTTACTAGTTGTTTATTGATATTCATCATGTTCAAAACCCTTAGTTTGATGCTTATGGGTGTACATACCTTAATGCTTGACACCCAAGATTTTATAATAGAGAACTTCAAAAATGTTTTTGAAGAATTTTATGAATTTCAAGTTTAAAATGACACATAGCCATTCAATGCTTTTAAAATGTAGTTTTTGAAATACTTCAATTACATTTCACCATCCATTTGGGTGCCTTTTTCTCTCCTTTTGTGACATTTCACCCATCCTTTGGATACCCTTCCTCCCTTTTGCCCCTTTATTAGAAGTTGCTATGTTAATAGAGAATTTTGTCATGGCAAGTCATTATATCATGAGATAATCCACATTTTATAATATGAATATATATACACATGTATGTGCACACATGTGCATACACATGTATGTATGCATGTGCGTGAATGTTCAATATATAGGATGCATTTGTCATAGTGGGTTGCTTCTATATTTGCTAAAGTACACTTTGTGCACATTTTAAAATATGGTGAAATTTCAAAATAATGTATGATGAATTTAAGTTGACTTAATCTTCACTAAAGCACCAAAGTATAAACAATCTCATGTCAAATTGAATACTAATTACCTAGTTTGTTATTTCTAAGAAACAAGATTCTTTACTTGTAACTAGAAATTATCTTAGCTGATGCTAGGTACAATTTATAGTTGTGTAAAATTGCAAATTCAAACACTTCTTCAATGAGGCACTAGCTTGGCAAGTATACTTTGCATCAAAATTGTTTTTCATTTGCAATTGCAAGGTTTAGAAATAATAGGTTTTTTTTGTAATTATAGTTGTTCCTTCACCTAAATGCATTTTTCCTTTTGAGGGGCACAATTAGCGTCAAAAATTCTTTGAAAATGCCTTTTTTTTTCTTTTGTATAGTATGCCAATAAAGTGCATAGTCATAAGTCTAAATGCGGAAATATCAAGTTTGGCTCTATTAATACACTTTTTGCATAATAAAATCAATGTGAAAACAACTTAGAAAAATTTGACATTTCATTCAAAGTCAAATGTTAATTAATAATAATGCTTTTGTTCAATTTGCAAGTTAAGAGCTGCTAGAAGGTTGTCATGACAAACTTCAAGTGAAATATTTGATGCAATCAAGATTCTTGTTGTGTTTAGGCAAGTTGAATTTCTAACAATACAATCAATAAAAAATGGAGGCAACAATTTACAAAATAACAAGATACATGTATTAGGTAGTAGTTCAAAGCCAATGTATGTTTTCATGCTAAGGAGTTGCAAGGAAGCAAACCATATGAAAGGTAAAGTAGAGATACTATGGATGTAGAATGATTTGGTGGAACTTTAGAAAACCAAATGTTGATGAATTTCTCTCTTGTCTTAACTTGAAAAGATTAAGCTAAATCCTTAAAGGTCATTTTGCAAAATTGATTTTAGAAATATTTAAAAGGTGATTATCACGTGTGTGGCAAGAGATTGATAGAACATAATAGTTGAATCTTGTGTATGGTTATACTCAATAATTGGATTGGATGCTTCTAAACTCATGATTTTTATTCAAATTGTAACCAAGGTGATTAAAGAAAGAGGTAATCATTATTAGAATTTGAAAACAAAAAAAACTACATGAATGAAAGGCAATACATAATAACTTTGAAATTTTGAATGATGCAAATGTGTAAGTGAGTAACTAAAAATAAACAAATGAATATAAAAAACAGTAGCATTTGGACCATAGACTATTTTTAATAACTCTTTGACCTGTATTGGTTATCTATATCATTTGAGTATAATCATTTGTTCCTCATCTTTTTTGAGGTTGTTTTCAAGACATTGTTTTTAGGCAACTTTGAATTCATCATCCATAATATTATTGTGCTCATTTTTAACAAGTAGAATAATTTTTACGTTAAATTTAATAAGAAGAATCACAAAAGCTCTTCAATTTTGTGAAATCATGTGATGCATGAGAATTAAGAAAATTTAATCTCTTTTTTTCAATTACAACACTTTAAATATGACATAATATGCAAAATGACATAAAATATCTAAAGCAAAAAATAAGGAAATAAAAATGAATTTTTTGTGATTGCAACAATAGGCAATTTGTAGAATATCTAAAAACTTGACATATTGTGATATAGAATAATCTTATTTACAACAAAGTAATGTATTATGAGTGTTTGTGATAATTTTATCTAAGAAATGTACTAATTTAGAAAACAAATAAAACATTTCAATTTTAAAATTCATCAGAAATACTCAAAACTATAATTCTTTTGCACAATAGTTATCTTCTAATATTGCTGATGTGCTAGGTGGAATCATCTTGTGCTTAAGTAACTAAATATTATATGCACCACCTTCTAAAAAGGTGCAATGCCATCAAATATAAACTTTGTAAAAGTTGTGGCGATGATGTAAAAAATCAAATTTGTGTTTTAAAAAGAAGGCAAAATTTAGTAACTTAGAAACAATTCCTAATTATACACAAATGAAAAAGCTCATATATGGGGACCTGGTCATGGAGTTCGGTGGAGATGCCCTAACGATGGCAACCCCGTTAGGAAGACGTTCGTCATCGTATTTCGCGCATTGCTCAGCACCTCCGTTTCTGCGTTGAGGAGTGAGCAACGTCAAACCCTAGCGCTTTTTCTTCTCCTTCACGGCAGTGCACTTCGTTGATACTCGCTCGGTGTATGATTCCAGTATAGCACAGCATTTCTGATCACGACGGGGACGTTGGTTTGCTCCTTCATCACCCTTTTTCTTTGTTCCGCGTAGGCTAGATCCTCGCAAGTGTCTTTCTGCATTCAATCTTGGGGCGGTACCCCGTTGTCATGGCATCCTTTTAACATTCGCAGCGTCTGTCTCTTCGCTCATCTCTGGTTCCAAAGGAGTCGTAGCTTTTGTTTCTGATGACTCACTAAGGGCGATCCTCAGGTGCGCTATTCGCATCATTGCCGGTTGTTTGGGTGAGCTGTTTTATTTTCTTCAAGTAAAAAAAGAATAATAATCCCCTTTCTCTCGTTTCTTTCAAACTTGCAAGGGATTTTGATACTTTTTGGGACTCTGTGATACTTCGGTTTTGAAGAGCAGGCTTGCAATCTATCTGCAGTCGACGCTGATCACAGGGGACGGTCGTTTCGGAGGTCGGCGAGATGGGGCGAAGTCCAGGCAGAGGACGAGGTAGGTTTCGGGGCAGAGGTCGTGGACGGGGAGCTGTGCTATTTGGAGCTGCTGCAGCTGAAGCAGAGCTTGTAGCGCAAGAACAAGCGCCAGACCAAGACTCACCACTTTCTGCCCCTGTGGGAGCCAATGGCCCTTCCAATCTTGTGCCCGTTACCGAGACCAAAACTTTGGTTGTAATGGAGACAACTGAAGCGGTGGACGGGACGGTTATTGAACTGGAGCCAAGTTTAGAAGTGATTAGTGAGAGATATTTCGTTTCTGAGGAGAGGTCTAAAGAGGAGCCGCGAGGTGGAGAACTTGTAGGATTGGGTGACGCTGCTGGTACTCTTCTTACAGGCAATGGTGCTGGAGCAATTACGGAATTCTCTGAGGCAGGGCTCGAGGAAGTGGAGGAGGCACCAGCTGAGACAGGGATGAGTGCTCCTGCAAATGGGCACGAGAAAATGCCACAAGATGTTGGAGTAGTAGAAACCGCAGAGTTTGAAGTTGATGTTTCACAGGAAGCGGTTGAAGCTCTGTCCTATGTGGACCTCTCGATAATTGAAACCTCTTTTGTTACCTCTCAAGAGAAAATTCCTCTTTTGTTATCACAGAACATTGTGAAAGATGAGCCTCTCAAACAGAAAGTTATTGAGAGTGCCGCGCTTGGAACTATGAACAAGGAGGAAGCAGAAGTGGTGCACAATGCATCTATTGGATCGCAGTCTCCTTCAGCAGCGCGCATGGGGACTGTTGTCGAAATTCCATTGCAAGGGCCTGCAGTTGTGGAGGCTATTTCTACAATCACTTCTCACGTTGAGGTTGCCGTGGCGAAGAAGTTGAAAGTAGGCGCTGTAGAATTGGATTTTGGAGCCGATGAACAGAAAGAAGAACACATTACTGGGGATTTAGGATCTGTGAAACTGGAAATAGGAGACGAGAGAAGGAACGCCGATGTTTCGGTTGACAGGTTGGACGAAGATAACGAAGATCCGCCGGAGAATGCTGGAAACACCAGCAACCAAGCTGGAAAAACTATTGAATGGGGAATGGATGATACACCAGGTGAGCAGAGCCATGGCGACTTGTTTGACCTAATGTCAATGATGATTCTGTACTGCTCCTCCCAATATGCTCAGAAGCACGTTTTGCGACGTCTGTTGGTTTTAATCTGGTGCTATTACCGAACGTTCAACCTGTTGTTCATAATGGCCATCCAGGGCAAGCAACATCCCAGACGAGGGGTATGCTTCAAGCGTCCCTTAGGGTCGTGTCGAGGAACTTAAAATTTTCGGTCAATTTTCCTTAGTCTCTCGAATTCACGTTGTATGTGCTTCTTTCTATGTTTCTCTCTGTAGCTTCGAGGGTTACGCTTGGTATTTTGTTGTTAAATTTGACCTTTCCCTGTATTTTCTTGATGGCTTTTTTTAATCTTGAAATTGTCGGCACGAACCGTAAGGAAGGTCGGGTGTTTGGTATCCCTTTTTCTACTCTGTTGTCAGCGAGGCATACTGCCTGAAATTTTTCAAGCTTCTCAGGATGCTACTTCTTCAGCGCATCTGAGATTCATTTAACTTTTTAAAGTCGGAAGTGCCCGAATGGTCAAGTGTAGCCGCTTACACATCTATATTAGTCGGAAGTAAATCTTCTTGGAAGCTCCAAAGGAGGTAGCACAACGTAGAGATAGAACGAATAAATCTCGCATTACGTCTTTGAACAACAGAAATATGTTTTGAAAACTATTATATTTGAATATTACTTCTAAGTGGCCTTCTAGTTTAGCTTGGGCACTTCGGTATTAACCATCTTCGGTAAGGACAAACTGCACATTGAGATGATGTTCTTTTTCTGAAAGAAGTTAGAAAACTGTTGTAGTCATTTTGGATTTTTAGGGACATGTTTCTGGGTGTGCGAGGACGTTACAGTCACTTATCATCTAGTTGAGATGAACGCCTATTATAAGATCGATCCAACTTAGAGTGCATTTTGTAAAACTGCAAGCCTGGTAATGCATGCCTCAAGATCCTCTAGACATTCCTCGAAACTGGTCGTCTTCTCTGTGTTATCCGTAATGCAGTCCTTATCGTGGATTTCTCACTCATGGCTTATAAAGAGGAACTTTTATTTTGTGGTCATTGTTTATAGCCTCGCTTTGACGCGCTTGAAGTATGTAAGGTATAAGGGGCGCATTATGTTGAATCTATATTCAAATCCTTCTCATCTATGCGCATGTCACGTCCTCTATTTTGTCCCTGCTAATCTGCTACTGGGTATTCAAAGCTAGGTTTGCCTAGGTATTTTTGCTCTGGTCAATGAACTTTGAAGTCGGTCTAGTACTTACGTTCCTCTATGCGACAAAGGATTGTCTAATGGGTATACTTTGTTCTCGAGGAAACCTATTTTCGGTTAAATTGTGGCTTTGTCACTTACACGACAGATGAGATAGAGAAGAAGTCTCACGAGCAAACTGAAGACAGAGATGGAAATTTTGAGGATTCGAAGGAGTTGTGTGGGGAGGGGGCAGAATACGATGTTGATGCACAACAGTCGTTACCGTTGTCAGAGAGAAGGAAGCATAAAAGACTGGAGGTTTATGTCGGTGGACTTGACAAGGATACAACAGATGAAGAGTTGAAGTCTTTGTTTGAAAGAGCTGGGGAGGTGGTTCAGGTTCGACTGATGAGAAATCCTCAGACTGGCAGAAACAAAGGCTATGCATTTATTCGCTATGCCTCCGCTGCCATGGCTAGGCGTGCTGCAGAAGAATTGGGAATTATTGAGGTCGGTTTATCGTCACATGAATTAAGTGATAGCTGCTGGGCTCCAGAATGACATCTATATACATAATACCAGGGTTGTCTTATTAAAGCAAATATTTATGCTGCTGGGTCTTATGTCCTTTTTAGTTCAATTTCAGCTGCTGCTCTTTTTGTTGGAATGGATCTCTTGTTAATTAAGTCAGATGCTGAAGCCCTTAGAAGGATCGAAAGGAGTTTTACATGCATGTGAACTGCTTAATATATGACTATTGTGACGTAGAATAAGTAGTACGCTTAACTTCTTTCGTTGTCATGTCCTAATATGGCATAGAATCCGTTCTTTTGTACAGATTCGGGGACGCGAATGCACAGCTAAACCTAGCGAGGAGAATGATACTTTACACCTTGGTAATATCAATAAGTTGTGGAAAAAAGAGATGGTGAGTGCAAGCATCGATGCATGGCTTGTGTGTAAAGAAGAGTTTGTGTGATTTGTCGTTGCTGTTTTTATTGGATTGTAGCTTCTGTGCATCCACAAGTCAATCTTGGACAAGAACTTTATGTCTGGGGTTTTGCAGGACATTTTTTATGGATTGAAGTGAGCATTGACGGTGCGCGGATCTTGATTGCAGGTATTGGAGACCTTGAAGAGCTTTAATATCGAGAATATAGAGGAATTGACACTGATGGACGACGTACAGGCTGAGGGTGTCAACCGCGGATTTGCTTTTATTGAGTTTGGTACGCACAAGGATGCTTTGGAAGCTTTTCGAAAATTGCAGCAGCCGGATGCGATCTTTGGAACTGATCGTTCAGCCAAAGTGAGATGGGCTCAACCTCTTTACGAACCTGACGAAGACACGATGTCTCAAGTAAGTGGTTTGCATGATGCATTTATGATCTTTATTGTACCTGCTATTGGCGACCCTTCATCTAGTATGGGGTTCCCTGCAGATTTCATATTCTCAGGTATTTTTTGAAGTCAAATAATATGTGACAGGTAAAATCCGTATTTGTGGATGGCATGCCTTCTACATGGGAGGAAGAGAAAATCAGGGAGCGTTTTGGCAAGTTTGGCGAGATAGAGCGCATAGTGTTAGCCCGCAATATGTTATCCGCCAAGCGGAAGGACTTTGGCTTTGTGAATTATGTGAAACGTGATTCTGCATTGGCGTGTATTGACGGTTTAAACAACACTGAAATGATCGATGAAGATGTTAAGGTACGTCATCTTTGCATTCTAGTCGAAATTCAATTTCGCTTAATATATCGATCTTCCGTCTATGACTGGCTTCGTATTTTGCAGTTGAAGGTGAAAGTGGTTCTTGCGAAGCCACAGGTCAAAAGCAAGTTTGGAAAAGGGATAAGGGGCGGATATCCTCTAGGGTTCCGAGGAGATCATCGGGTGGGGACAAGTCCAGGCCGTGCTGTAAGGGGATGCGGCGTTGGAGTGGGAACAGGTTTTAATGATGGTACATGCTGTTCTAGTAGTGATTGTAAGATTTTCGGTTATGTCATATTGGAAGCCAGCTCCTTTCATGTCATGAATTTTCTCTGCTGATATCTATGTTTTCGGAATGCATAACGTAGTTCTAGCCATTATATCAGGACAATAGTGCTTATCACCGTTCTTTTTGTTTCTGCAGCGCCATCCTGGGGTAACACTGGTCGTTGTGAAAACCAAGGAAAATTGAGCGCAGGAAGATTACTTGAAGCAGATAAGAAGACCACAAATAAGAAACTTAATCATGATGAAATGGATTCCAATTGCGAGCTCTTGCAATCTATGCAGCATCAAGCAGCTGTAGATAGTTTTCTATTAGGATCTGAAGAAGACAAAACGTTCACAGACCTAGAACAAACTGATGGTGCTCCTGCGGTCGGAAGTTGTGGTATTTTAGTTGAGACTGAAAAGCCATCTTCTATCGTTGGGGAAATTGTTGTTAAGCCTACTCTGGACAAATTTGAGTGTGCCATGTGTGGGTTTGGTTCAGACTCTCTTGATGATTACGATGCACACAAGAAAACCAAGGTACACAGAGTTATTGAGGAGCTACGCAAGGACCAGAAGCTACATAACAAGACACCTCTTTCGCTCCTGCATGAGTATGCTTCACGCAACCATTGTGAAGTGAACTACGAGACTAAAGCTGAAACTAACGGTCCGTTTGAAGTTACTGCAATTATCGGGGGAGCTGCTGGCGGAACTACAGGCCCTCCTACCAATGGGTTTGGTGCTGGTCGTAACAAAGCCCGAGCAAAGCAAATGGCGGCCGCTGATGCTCTTGAAAAAATTATGGAGAAGGTTCCAGAGTTTGAGTTCACAAAACCTGGCCAGTCAAGACAACGTTTTGGTGATCGGGATCGGCCAGGCCGGAAGGGAAAAGGTGGTGGTGGTGGAAACCCTGGTATCGGTGGTGGTAGTGGCAGAGGGGTTGGCGTTGGTGGAGGTGGATCCAGCGTATACCGTAATCCACGCGAACGCCCGAATAATGATTGGAGGCCTACGCTGACTAGCATTACTGTACCTGGAGCCCCAAGACTTGGTGGAGTAGGTGGGGGACGAAGTAGAAGGCCAGATGGGAACAATTTGCATTTGGGAGGCGGTGGCAGCTATCCAAGCAACCCAAACGCAATACCTATTACTGGCTATAGCAATGACTTTCCTCGTGCAGCCAGCCGTAGTAGTTATGTAGATAGATATGCTGGACGGGGTGGAACAAGCTATAATGTGTCGTTGCGGGGAGGCCGTGGTGGGATGCCAAGTCATTCAGAAACTTATGCTGAGCGTTATGATAGAATTCAAGGTGGAAGGGGTTATGGCGGTAGTGGCTATGGTGGACGGGAATATTTGGCGGGGGGAGGAGGAGGAGGAGTTGGAGTTGGAGTTGGAGTTGGAGGTAACAGCTATGGTGTTCGGGATGTGGGTGGAATTGGGTACGGTGGTAGGGAACTTACTGCTGCTCTTGGTTATGGTGGCCGTGAGATACATTCCATTGGAGGATATGGTGGACCAAGTCGGGAATATGAAGGAGCTGGAGTAAAACGGCCTTATGCTACTGTGGTACTTCCTCAATCGTTTTGGTTACTAGTTTTCCCAGGAAGTGCCGTCTTAATTCTGAAGTCTCGTTATAGCTATGGCTTCGATTATTAAAAGACATAGATTCTCAAGATTTATGCTGGTATTGTTGAGTAAGCAGGATGAGGATGCGCGTTATCTGGATTCTCAAAGAGGCCTTCCCCGACAACGTTTGGAAGCTCTAGAACCCGGTCCTCTTCAGCAAAGTGGAGGTGTGCAGGGCTATGGCGCGCAGTCCATGTACTCAGATGCAGCCAGGTTTTATTTCCCTTTTTTCCTTCCCAAGATCATGGACATCTTCTTTGCAAAGTTCTGATGCCAAGTGTGATATAAAGTAAATAAAATAAATGAATGTGAACCAATCAAGGCTTTTGGACTGGACCTTTATTTTAAATTGATTTGTTGGGTCTCAAAATCTGTTCAGTGGTTGATTTCACTTTCTGCTGGTACTAAAATCTATATTTTGGAATATGGGCGTTTTTATGAAATCTGAACCTTAATTATTTTTGTTTCATGATTCAAAATTACAGGGCCTTAATCGTTCAGCAGCCTATGTATACTGACGCGTCCAGGTTCTTTTTTGCGATTTCATCACTTAGCTATTTGAATTGTATTTTGCAATAGCTTTTTTTCAATTCAAATCATCATGATTAGTAAAGTTTGGTTGAAACTGACAGTAATTGTCAGCATCAATTTTGTAACACCGAACTTTGGAATAGCTGAATATGGTTGACAATGTGTTTTTTTGATATAGGGCACCCGTTATTCGCCCACAAGAACAGCACCAGTACAATGCGTATGGGCAACAATCACAAGGGTTGCTTGTGTCTCATAATATTGGGCAGGCACCACAGATGTCAACACAGCATCTTTCTGTACAACATGTGCCCGCACAGCATTTGCCCCCACAACACGTGTCCGCACAACATATTCCCACACAACATGTTCAAACGCAACATGCGCCTCCGCAGCATGCTCAGACGCAACATATTCAAACGCAGCATGTGCATTCACAACAGGCTACCATGCCGATTACCATGGTTGGTGGACCAGGTCAAGGAGGAACTCCATATTCCATATATGACGCTGCTCCTCAATCTACTGTTGGAGTACCAGCTGGTTAGATCTTGTTTCCCTACATTCTGCCCCTTTGTGTTAGGTATCTATTACTTGGTAGGTTCTGTATTTTATAGATTTGTGTATCACAATTTAACTTCAGAAGATTATGTGCTATGCAACGATCAAGATTAGGATTCCATATTACAGTCTCCAGGTGTCTTGCTCTTGAGCATAGTTGTTTTGCTTCATATCTTATTTTTTCAAACCTGATTTGGTGGTGTTTGCGTCCGTGGTGGGTGCTCACGTCAAAGTCACGAGCTTACGTTTTTCTGTGGTGGGTATGCTTGAACAATCTGGAACAGGGCAGACAGCTACACATACCTACAGTCATCAGTATGGTCCTGCTACACACAATTATGGTAGTTATGCCATCAATCAGGAATACGTAGTTAACACTGCTGTTCCAGTTCAAGAGGTGAGATGCTGCCCAGCTTAGGGTTCGAGTAAATTGTATGTTATTACTTTTTTTAACTGACGGTTTCTCGCATCACTTATTTAGTACCTGCTTTTCTGTTTTGTAAACTTGACGTTTCTTTTATACTTTGAGCGCGGAGCAGGTGTCGCAGGCAAATTCATATCCAGCGCAACCGGCATATGGAGCTCAGTATGGTGTGATGCAGCAGCAGCAGCAGCAAGTACCTCAACAACGTGTGGGGTATCCACTCCAGGGAGCCACGCAGCACCAGCAGACCTATTATTAGTGATCCATGTATGTGTATTCTCCGTTGCCCTGTTGTTGTATGATCTGAAATCACAACTACGTAACCTCCTCCTGGTGGCACAAAGTGTTACGGTAATGAGACATTTCAGTGAGACAACGAGCTTCATATTTCCTGTCTAAAGTATGTATATATCGTCCATACCCAATTTGAGAGTGGGAAGCACTACCTTTTTGGTTGCTCTTCCCATGCCAATCTACTGATCGCTAAGTGTAAACAGAAAAATTTACCATGAACAAGTGCCTCACCTATGCGTATTCTTGATACAGATTGTTGCTTTGTTGGGATGGGTTTGATTTCAGTGTTAAGCTGGCCCAAACCCATGCCCTCAAGATACAAGGCAGCGCCTCAGGGGTGCCAGATGCCTGTGCTCGTCATAGGCAGGGAACTGGAGAATTGAACCTTGTGGTTGCTGTGGAATATCTATACGAGTGAAGTACATGGTGAAGGCTGAAGGGAAGAGTTTTTGTGTAAGAGGAGATGTTCATATTGGCAAACTCAAATGCCATGGCCTGTTGTATTATGTGACACATGTAATAGTTGTGGCTGTACCATGCAGTGCTTGCATTAACACCTAGCTTCATCCAATCAAATGTTAGATTAAAGGGCATAGCATAGGGCAGCCACCAAAATACATGCTTCATCCCTTCAAACGTTGTTGAGGGCGACGGAGGACAGAGACGATCCAATTCCTTTTCTATTTTTTAAACTAGAGTTCGCATTAGTGGTGGCATGAAGAATCAAGGCTTGCACATGCGATAACTTTTTTAGCAGTTTAGATTTTCAGATGCTAAAGTTTAGGAAGATTTTGAGATAAAAAGCCGGGATGCTCTCTTATTGATTTTTGCATGTTGCCGAAGATGAAAGGCTGTATTTTCTCCTATAGCAGACTCGAAGCTAGTTGTTGCTATATGTGGAAAACAGTAGGAAAGTGTAGTAGTATTTACCTTTTCCTCCCTGAATCAATCTGTAGAACGATGCAATCTATCATGTATAGTAGGGTCCCAATTTTGCTACATGGTTATGTGGGTTAGTTTGAATGAGGTTAAAGATTATTAGTTCATTTTCTGCTTCATCATAGCAACATGTGAGACCTTTTAGTAATGCTCGCGCATGCATATAATGCCGTTTTACTCGCACGGTACTGCTTGCTATACGAGGTTCCAGGATTGTTTTCTCTTTCGTGTTCTCGGGATTTTTTTTTTCCGGTCATGCTACTTATGTACGTTAATGTTATTGTCCAGAAATGATTTGTAGATTCCTGGGCTTTGACCAGTCAACTTGTCGATACCAGTACCTCTTTGGCCTTCTGTGATTGTGTTTACATGGTTTTTTGTTTAATGAAGGTGAAAGAAACCTGTAGCTGTTTTTTGTACAGAACAAATATATTTTGCTGAGAGCTCCTGGATATTTGTTTGCTTGTGATTAGCATATAGGTGTCACTTGGAATTCTAGGTGCCAGGGAACCGGACGTTTCAGAATTACGTGAGTATGGTGGCATGATGGGTAGGCCCTGCTCGGGTCTTGATCGCATCAAGTCATTGCATTCGTAATTGACAGTGGCAAGACAGTAAATACAATATGGTGGTCTCTCTGCTTGGAACGGTTTGAGCTTACGCTACCTCACCCTACATCTGGTTGTACAGCCATTGAATGGTCGAGATCTATATGCGAAGTGAGGTCTTGATTGGGTTTTGCGCTATAATATATGGAAACACCATGGATGACCTTGCGACAATTTCCAGAATTTGGCTGGGTAGTCTGGCAGGTCATGTGGTTGCTGAGCTCTGGATCCGGTGGTATCTTTGTTGCGTTGAAGCTTCGTTATCCTGGTGCATGATATAGCAATTCATGTCCGAGGAGGGGCTGTCTATACCATTAATTCTATCTTCTGTTGCTCAAGGCATGCTTTGCCGAAGCTCTAAGGTGATTTAGATGGACATTCGTTGGATTTCAACAGACCCGTCTGTCAGACCTTGTTTTCATCTAACCGAATATGGGCGTCTTTCCTTCGAAGTGGAATGCCAGTCTCTAGTGGAACTCTGGTTTTTTTGACTGGCAGGGATTAAGAGTGTTTAGTTGCCAGGGAGGTGACGTTTTGCACTACCTTCTGGTGAGACACTCATTTAATCATTTGATGTTTTGCAGTTAATGTTCGGCGTTTCTGCTTTTTCTGGATCGCAAGGCGGGTTGTAGAGGAGCAGCACTTAACACACCCGAGCTTCTAGGACATTTTGACTACATCAATTTGGTACTACCATTTCAAATATTCCTTGATTCAAGCTTGTTTGCAAGTCATCTATCTAACATACTGATCTTTCTGGTGTTTCATATGATTGAGGGATGTTTGGATTGACCAAAATGACGTTATCATTGGATTCTCTCGAATTACCTCCTCTTTTCCTATCATGCTGTTTGACGGGAGTTGATATGTGCCTTGGCATGTGTTGTGGCAATGTCTGAATACAAATCATTAGACCACCTGAAGGCAACCGCCTTTCTAGTGCTGCGTTTCCAACGCCACATGAAGGTGACCAGATGCTTAGACGTTGAAACCAGGTATGTGCCATCATATATAAACAACTAAGATAAGATATGCAGTGCCGCAGAGACATAACCAGGTTTGCCGTCCTTGAAGTAGGCTATAGGCTTCTTTGAATATTGATATCTGCTCAGTGCTCACTATGGAAGGAGGGGAATGAGATATTGACACAGAAGCCTTGGGGTTTGTGCACCTCTGTTGCCAATGTTCTGCCGGTGATCTTTTGTTGCGTTTCTTGTCGTTAGGTTAGACATTTTAAGGAGTGGGTGTATGGACTGCTTATCCTAGTTGGAGTACGTCATGGTTGATCATTTCATGACTGATCTTTTATGCAGAAATCGCATTATGTGTACACTTTAACAGGATCTCAAGGTTGCTTTGAAGTGTAGAAGAAGTGCACAAACCGTGCAGGTTGGGAGTTAAACCGAGCACTATGTAGAAAAGTTGCAGTAACCGCACTCTTTGCATATTTTGGGCCTTAACGGAATGATGTGTACGGTTCTTCTACCTTTGAATGTCATTTACAGCTGGTTAATATCAGAACGGCTTTTGGTTGTAAACGGCAGCCTGGGTGCTTATAACATTCTTGATTATCTTACTTTCTTTTTCAAACTCTTTGGCGGGAAGAGAGTGCTATGCTGCCTTTTTTTCCTGTACAGTACAGTTGTTTATGCATATGCTTAGCACTTCATCCTTGCTGGTTTTGCTGAGCTTACTTGGAAGTATTTTTAACCTGTACTGATTTGGTGGTCTTAACGTCCTTTTCTGATAAGTTGTGAGTGGTGTGGAAGCAAGTTTCCAGTATAAAATAAAAAAATGTCAGCGCTACTAGAGGCGCTTCCATGAGGACACTCGGAGAATTCTTTAGTATCTCAATCTCAGATTGATGGAAACAAGACCATAGAGACCACTCGCACATACAGACTAACATGATACGATGTTTGTAGACAATCACACAGGGAGCAGAGGACTAAGGTACCATCCCAGCTGTAGCTTGCTGAGTGAAGAAGCCCGTAGTGGTTGCATTGAGTTCAGAAATCACGATTAAGGGCTGCAGTATTCGCTGCTAAGGTGTTTGTAAGGCCTCTAGGCGGCTTACTTACACATAAGGTAAGAAACTTAGCTTGAAAGTCTTCAACTCCTAATGCAAAGACACCTGAGGAGAATGGTGATGGATGTGATCTCAGTAGGACAAGGCTTCTCTTAAGCTGTGTGTAAGCCATTCGAGGATAAAGAAAAAGTTCTGATTTTGATCTCTCTGCAGCATGTCGACATTTAGGAAGTGACGTTTTCAATTGGCGTTCTTACTTTTGACTTAGAGAGCCCAAACAGTCTTTCACAACCTGTAATCCAAACTGGAAAGGCGGTGCGGGATTTGTACGTAACATTGATCCATGGAAGCTTCAGTACTTACCAGGGGTTGTCGGTTGACTAGGTATTATTTTTTACATTGACAACTTGGACTCTTGGTGTCAAAAGATGGTAACACCCTCGTGTACACATTCGGGTATCAAGAGAGAAGGCTTGATGTGACGGATCATAAGGATCAAGATCAGTAAATATTCAGATCTTCTTGAACATTGCAGAGTGTCATACCTCCGAACACAAAGCAGACGATTGTCCGCTCTGAATGAACGCTGACCTCTCAGCTCGCGACAGCAGTAGCAATATTATCGATTGGCTCGTTGTTTGGCTAAATTTAGAAAATCTAAAAATACAGTTTTCAGAAGGAAAGGCACTTATTTAGCCAAACTTCAGAGAGAATTTTCCGGCTTGGCATACTGCACATACGTCGATGTGGGTTCGGGTCTTGTCAGAGCTAGAATTGGCAAAGTCAATCGGCTGCCTCTCCCGACGAGCTGCTCAGCGCGCGCCCAGAAAAACTCGTCTAACATTGTTTCCAAAAACCTTCATCCATGCGCATGGGATGAGGCCAGCGTTCATTTTAGTGGCAAAAATTTGCCAGTTGCGAACGATTTCTCCCAATGCTCGTATTTCCCTCCTGATATTCTCCAATGGCGAGGCAACAACAACGTACTCATTCGCCACTAAAAAGAACTTTGGATGAGGCATTTAATAGCTATAATACTATAAGTTTGCAATACAATATAAATACAGCACTAAGGTAGCAACACCCATAAGCGTGAAATTAAAGATTTTGGAGTAGGAAAATCAATTGATGAACTTTAAAGAAAATATTGTCAAGCTAGCAAGAGGAAACCAAAAATATTGACATCAATTTCAAAGTTCCAATTACAAGCATTTGTTCACAAAGATTTTTCAAAGTCCTAAATTACTAAAAATGTATAATCATGTGTAGGAGATGTCTTTACTATGCTTTTACGCTCATAATACTAACTTGAGGAGTTCTTAATAGTGAGATGGGTCACTCAAAACCGTCATGCCAATCACCCAAAACCATCACTTAGTCACCAAAACCATCACTTAGTCACCAAAACCATCACTTAGTCACCAAAATCATCACTTAGTCACTCAAAAACATCACTTTGATACAAGAGTAGGTAACTTCTATGATAACCCTTGTGAGCACGGGTGCTGCTACCTTAATATCACGTAACTTGAAAAAGTTGGCATTATTGGTTTCTTGCTAAAGTAATGGAACATAAATCAACTCTAATTGGTGCAATTGCTGAGCTTGGATTGTTGTTGCTTAAAACTTGAATATCTAACAACAACCAAAAGTGCCAAATCTTGATTTTTAGCTTATAATTAGCTCAAAAATGTTTCAGATGTTGCATGTGAAAAATTTGGTACTTGGGCAAATTACCCAAATACTCTTGAGTCACAATAGATCATGTCCGTGTTCATAGGTTCATTATAGCATTTAGTGTATTTACAAATAATGTAAAATAAAAAATTCAAATTCTTTTTAATCCTTAAATGTCAAGCTAGTCATTGCAACCATCACCTCTACAATGCTCTATAGTGGTGTAGCAAGTGTCCATCCATTATAATACTATTTCAAAAAGTTGCAAAAATCAACAATGCATGGTACTATCATAAAAATTGCAAGAAGGGCTACATGAAACCTAATACTCTATCTTTGAATCTTTTTACAATTTGAATTACCTAAAAATATGAGTACATATGATGAGATAACTATTTGCCTTTCCTAATGGCCCATGTGTTTATGATCACTTCTAAAATAAATCAAATAAAAAACAACTTTTTCAGAGATTTTTTTGATACGCATTTGACATTTTTCATATGTCATAGCGTTTAGGGATTAAGCTCCACTCTTTGGTGATTGTTGATAATTTTTGTTACCCTAGCTTGCAATCAAAACCCAATGCCCGCATCTTTTTGTGGGAGGTCTTGAGCCTTGAGATTTTGGATGAGGTCCCATGCCTCATCCCATGCGCATAGATGAAGGTTTTTGGAAACAAAAGTAGACAATTTTTTCCAAGCGCGCTGGGCAGCTTGTTGAGAGGGGCAATCGGAGGACTTTGCTATTTCTAGCTCTGACAAGACCCAGACCCACATTGATGTATGTGTACTAAACTAAGCTGAATTTTCCTATGTTCACATTGGAGTTTCACAAACATTAATTTTGTAGCTCATTCAAATTTGAGGAGTCATACCAACAAAAAGGAAACAGAAGATGTGAATAAACAATCAAAAAGTAAAATGAAATCTTAACCCCTAAATGCCCAAGGCACCACATTTTGGTGTTCAAACTATTTTAGGAAACTTCAAAACCCTGCTGAAGGTACATATTTGATTGTGTAATAAGATTTTTTTTTGTAGAAGTTGCAGGTTGAAGTCAACTTAAGTGTTCAATTTTAATTTCCTCTAAATCTTACCCCAATTGTTTTTGGTGGAAACTACACTGCAAGTATATATTTTGTGTCATGAATAGTGTCATGAATGGTGTCATGAATAGTATTGCAGAGCCTATGACAAGTTGCCACATTGAAAAGATGGGTATCAAGTTGAGAAAAAAATGACGATTTCCCTTGGGAACTCTCTTGGGTTGTAAGGCTCTTTTACTAAAATTTTGTCATCTAACAAAATCTAAAAGTGCTTTTGGACCAATTTCACTTGGAATGTCTTTGTTACAAAAATCAGAATTCATTCACCATTGATTTTTCTTTCATTCATAATGATTTTTGGTCAACAATTGAAGTTAAATTTTTTTTGTATGAGGCGGTTGAGCTTTGGCAATTACGTTGCAGGCTTATTTGTGAAACTATAGTCATGGATTTGGAAGGGGGGCCATTAGTTTTTGAGTAACAACAATAAATAGTAAAACATCCTAAGTGGTTGTTTCCCAATTTTGTATCCAAAAGTTGCCAATTTGCATTAGAAGTTTTAGATGGCTCTAAAAAAGCAAAAGAATTCATACTCGTTCACATTCAATCACAAATATCTAAAAATCTGCATGGCCATTTTGGGTTTTTTTTAGTAGTGCCATCTAGAAGCCTTGAAGTTCAAGATCCTACAATTACAATTTTGTTTTGATTTTTAATACGGATCCTACAAGGACAATTCAAAAACTCTTAAATTGCCTTCCAAAAACAAAGAAAAACATCCTTGGGCATTTAGGGGTCAAAAGTAGCCCAAAATTTTATATGGTATGGTAACTACATGTTACACCAAGGTTCGTGCCGTATGATTTTGAGAAAAAGTCCTACATAAGGTAGGAACACCCATAAGCGTGAGTTTAAGCATTATAGGGTATATACCCTGATCAAACAAGCTTGAAAATAATACTGCTAGATTAGCAAGAAGGAATGAAAAATATTGGAATCAATTTCAAAGTCCCAATTGCAAGCATTTGTTCACAAAGATTTTTCAAAGTCCAAAATCACTGAAAATCCATGACCGTGAGTAGGAGATGCTAAAAATAACAAGATGGGGTTCTCTAAACCGTCATGCAAGTCACCTACAACCATCACTTTGTCACCCAAAACTATCACTTAAGTTCCCATAACCACCAAGTTTATTAATTTCAAATGCGTGACAGCTTGTGTCAGACGTAGGTCACGGCTAGAGGTACACTCACGGTTATGAGTGTTCCTACCTTATCTGATATGGTTTTGAGTAAACTTTTCAATGGCTTTGTTGGAAAAACCATAGGCACAGGCATGTTACTCTGAAACTTCTTTGCTACCTTAATTACATCTGTAGGAGGAAATATACTGTGAATGATAAACTTTGTGTATTATCCACTTGAAGACTGACCTTTTACAGTGTGATTATTTGTCGTCAGCTGAGCACGTAGAGCATATCACATGATTGATAGTTTGATACGTGTTAAAAGATTAGTTTTTTGTGAAATTGAGATTCCTATCTTGATGGATCTTTAATACCCATGCAGACGTTTACACTATCCCCTGAAAAAGGCCAACCACCCGACTCAATTAACATTCATACGGGAAAGAATTTATAATAAAAAAACCATGCTAAAAAGGGCCAACTGACCTATCTCTAGTGTCGTTGATATCCAAGAAAAAAGGTAAATCACTATTGTTAATTGTGATCACAAGCACAATCTTGGCAACCAATGTTCTTGGATACTGAATACATATAAAAATACGGATATAGAATAAAAGTATAGAATACAGACTAAAAGTACAAAAAAAAGTATATACAAAAATTCGGAGACAACAAATAGATTTAAATTATCCCATATTCTTTGTAAGCCAAAGTAATGTCACAAACTACAAATATGGAGTGGGGTGAACATCATTTTGAAACACATGTCTCATTTTATAAGCCAAAGGTAAAGTGACACATGTATCCCTTTCAATTCTTTGGAAAATTTTAACCACCAATGGCTAAATGACATGTGTACCCCATTAATTTTTCATGTATGACATTCAAAAGAGGTAGTAAGTGAGACTATCAACTCACTACTATCCACTCAAACACAATGTTGCATTTTAGCATTAAAGCACATTAATACTTTACAAAGGCGCTCTTTGTATGTAGATAACATTCCACTCTTTTTGTTTTTGGCATGTGACCATGTATATTCTAAATCTTTTGTTTTGCGACCAGAGGTTATGGCTACAACTTTTATTTCATAGCAATTGGAGGGAAAGAGTTAGATAATATAATACTACTTTATTTTAGTCTCAAAAAACAAAGATGACTACAATTGTGTCATAATTGTTTATTGATAAAATATTGTGCTCATACTTGTGCCAAAATCATATTATAGAAATATGTGATAAAGATGAATAATATAAATAATAAGATAACAAGAACTTTAGGGAATTGGTATATGCACAATGAGGGTTGATATTTGTACACCTCCCTAGGGTAAATTTTAGATTTCTATCATCATAAAGCTGAATTTGAGGAATTTTTGAATTTAGATTTGGACTTGGAGACCATGATTTAGTCTAGAACCAAAAAAGAAAGTTGCAATTTAACAACACCCAATGAAAAAGTTTATCTTTATTTACAAACAAAAATAAAAGTAACACTTTTTTCCCTAGCTAAACTTTTTCATTGGGTGTTGTTGAATTGCAACTTCTTTTATGATTTTAGACTAAATCATGGTCTCTAAGTCCAAATCTAAATTCAAAAATTTCTCAAATTCAGTTTTATGATGGTAAAAATCTAAAATTTACCTTGGAGGGGTGTGCAAATATCAACCCCTTGGTGTGCATATATTAATTCCCTAAAGAAATCAACATTAAAAATCACATTTCATGCTCACAGCCTCACAGAGGGTGTCCTGTTAGCAATTTAGGGTGTTGCAGTAATATTTCCCTATATATATACATATGCATATATATACTTGTACATATACATATATATACCTATACATATACCTAAACATAAACATACACATACAAACATACATATACATATACATATACATATACATATAGGGAATTACTAAAGCCACACCCAAAATTACTATCGCCACACCTGAAGGTGTCCATTGAGCATGAAATGTGAGAATTTGATGTTGATTTTTTTGATTTGGATTAAAAGATTTGTTTTGCCTCTATCATCCAAATTTCAAAGGCTATATTCAAAAAAGTTGGTGGTGGTTGAGTTTGAAACTAAAAACATAGGCCTTTTAAGTTACTCAAAGCAAAAAGAACATTAAAAAAAAAGCAACGGTGCAAAAAAACTTCAACAAAAATATATACTTGTTAATTTTTTTCAAAGAGGTGTTAATGATATAATTGAATGAATGATGGACCATTTCAATAAAAAAAATAGCATTATATTCTATGATTACGTGCTCACAAGGGTGTGGCATCAGCAATTTTGGGTGTGAGTTTAGCAATTCCCTATAAATATATGCACACATGTAATGTGTGTCTTTTGTAGGAAAATTGGCATCATTAAGAATTTTGTCCATAAACATACCACATTCAAAATATTTTATTATTGATTATTTACAATCCTCAACAAACTTGTACGTGATTTTGATGCACCCAATTCTAACAATTGTTTGTTGTGTATTATACAAGATTGCAAATGTTATTCCTTGCCTCCTTTTAAAAGTATTGGTGTTTCTCAAAGCTCTTCAAAAGGAAAAATTCACATCCTCTTATGATTTTAAGTGTGCACTTTGTTTATTTTTTTCTATAAGAAACATGGAAATGAATTCTCTATCAACTGCATTTGCATTTATGGCACAAGAAAACAAAAATCTATATCTAGATGTTGATATGCAATGCTTGGCTTTTTAGAAGGGTCACATAAACAATATTCCAAGAAGTGGGGATCTTTTAGCTTGATGTTTGACATGGAAATTTTTGAACACAATGTCACTCAATCATCATTCAAAACACTTTTGGCAATGTAATAAGAGCAAACAAAATTTGGCTAAACAAACATCATCAAGAAACAACAATATTTGACATGTTGAGCTCTTTTGTAGGTGAAAAATGATTGGATTTGAAAACTTGGAGCTTGGAAATATGCATGCTATGTACATGGTGTTTTGATAGAGGTTGCTCAATTGGCTTCTAAATAGAATTGTTGTTTTGCGTAATTAAAAAAGGCAATAGAATGTTTCCATTTTCATTGTTGTTCAAGCTTGTTGTCTTTGCGTTGATTTATTTATCATTACATATTATATAATTTCCTTGATCTTTGGTGTCCTATTTTGTGAATTCCTCAAATAGTCCATGTTCTTTTATAGTCTATTCATGTTCTTCAATTGTTGTACTTCACTAGTGCTTGTATTTCCTCCATGCTCCATCGTACTCCACTTATACTTGTTCTTCCTCCATGCTCCTTGTTCCTTCATGTTGCTTTGTACCCCTCACTCCTTTGTGCTCTTTGTTGCTCATTTGTGCCCATTTGTGAGGTTTGTCTTTGTTGTGCACTCCTTGTACATTATGCTTCTATGTTTGTACTTGACATCCCTGTTGTTTTTGGTTCATTGAGCATTATATACCTAGGAGTTTTGAAATAATTTAATGGATAGAAGTATACCAACCATTTTTAATCCATGTGGAAAATGTTATTCATTTAAAAAAATGCTATTTTGCACTTTTTATGAACTTGAAATTACACTACATTTGTTTCCCATCATAAAGTTTCTTTGCTATGCTTGAAATGAGTTCAAAAATCAAATGATGCTTCATTACAAAAAGCACTTCCTTATCATGCATAGATTTTTAAAATGCTTTCAACAAACTAAGTTGAAATCAAAAGATTTTTCCTTGAATTTGATTGGGTTTCATGTGTTGTGTTTTCAATTTTCTTTTCTTTTCTTATCAAGAGTAGTTTTTTTTTGTAAAAAACAAGCTTAGATACTAATGCAAGTCAATACACTTGCTTACAATAAATTAGCTAATAGCTACTTCAAGAAGTTGTTGATATTTGTTTGACAACAAACTTATTGTGCACCATCTAAGATTTGCAATATGCACTGTGATTTTTTTGTGTACCCAATTTCACCCAAAAAATGTTGTACTTCTAATTGAACAACAAAAAATGAATGCCTAGTCTCAAACAAAAAATGGTACTTATTTTTGTGTGTTACTTCCTCACACATGGTGAGTATTTATGTATCATAGCAATCTTCCTACAATATTACCTTATAGATTTAGAACCCAATTGAATAACACGTATGTGGTGTACTAACTTGTTTGGTGCGTTACCTTACACATTGAAATTCCTATAGAAGTGTGATGTGTCCTAACATATTTCTTAGTGTACCACCTTGCTCAATATACAACAATTGTGTATGAGATCTATTTTTAAAAACTACTTCAAAGGAATTTCAGTACTTTGTTATCACTCTTATCAAATCCCACAAATATTATTAATTTATTAAAAATCAAATGTCTTATTCCAATTGAAAAATGGTAATATACCTTTAACGGTTAATACCTAAATAGTTGCATTACCTTCCTAAATTTATATTGGAGATGGGCCTCCAAACTACCTTTACTTTGCATTGCTATTCTAATACCTCATGACTCCACATCCTCTTACTACTCGTCCTAAGATGCCTTAAAGCTATCTAAGGCAATCTTAAGACACCATATGACCATGTTTAGCTGCATTAATTAGTGTAATGATTGTTCAACGACCTTGAACCTATCCAAGGACATTGCTATTTATTATACTCTAGTGCAGATGCTCTAATTGATTTCAAAGTAAATAAAAATGAAAAAACAAAATGTAAAACCAAAAATCATAAAAAACTACATCATCAATTCTAGAAAATGGTCATTTATAGTTTCAAACAAAGTTTGTAATGTTGTTGAACATGGGTTATGGTTTGGAAGGAGAAAAGGGTGCCTCAATACAAGTTTTGAACACCATTTTGGGTGCATTCAATTACGTGCTTTGAGTCATTGCAAATCACAATTCTTCTTGTAATATGTTCATCAATAGAGCTTTTCTACCAAATATCTTTACAAGATACATTGATGTTTGAAAAATCTATGCCATGTAATTGAAAACCTTTATCTTTTTGGAAGATTTGAGAGATGCAAATTGAATTGAAATATTCAAAAAATGTGAAATGTGGATAATTACAAAACAAATCTTAGTTTGAATATGATTTTTGTTAGTTCAAATAATTTTGTTAGATTATTTTCCACCTAATCTTTTATAAACTGAATATTCTACCATGAATTGTTGTAAGTGAATAAACTTGGAGCACAAAGTAGCCGTTACATTTTTATATCAAATTCATTGACTTCTTTGAAACGGGATTCAAGTGTGTTGGAAAGGATTAGACATGTTATTTACAAAATTTAAGCACTAGAGAAGCAAAATAAAGATATTCAACAACATACTACCCAAATTATGAATGGCAGTAAAACATTGAAAACTTGAGGACAACTAAGAAAGGAAAATAATACAACATATAGGTCCAAGTGTTCAAAGTTGCCTTTCTTCTTTCATAAACGTTGCAACTGTTGGATGGTAAGAGACGCTATTGGAGGTCAAAAGACACATGGAATCATTCATTATGTGACATGCATGTTGCATAAATTCTGGTACAAAGATTTTTCTACTTACCTAATAAAAGTTTTTATTTTATTTTTAAGATAAGTTGTCATTTATGGTTGGTGTGGACATTGAGTTTCTTAAGGCTCGATTAGTCTATAAGGAGATAAGATATTACGTCGTAAGGGGATAAACTATCACACGTGTATTCGAAGGTTAATATACAACACGAAAATTAGAGATTGGTTTCCCAGTGACAAACATAACTTAAAATTGAAGTGAGTGCTGCATATATTTGCTCAAATCCGATTTATATACACTATAAATGTACATTACACAACATCCCAGGATCTCCAACGAAGGGTGGGTCCACGAATATCTTCAAAGAACGTTGCTCGATCATCACGAAATTCTAAAAATGTTGGTGTACTTTTTGAGATGTTTCCAATATGCACCCATTCAGCACCAGCCTCAAAAGAGCATACAATGATCAATCGAGCTTACTGATTGAAATGAGATTCAGAAACTTCATGACGTTCATGATGTTGACCATGGGTTACGAAGCGTAGTTATAAGACCAGCTACTATTTACCACCAACTATGCGTGCTAGACATCTAGGCATTCGGTGGGCACATCAGGCATGTGAACGCTTGAATAATAATACTAAAAAGCCTATTAATACTTTAATTTAAAATCGCGATACTTGCGTAAAGTAAGAAAGTTCTACCTATAAACTTGAACCAACAATCTCAGGAGGCGATAGACGAACCACTTAATACCTACAACATAAAAAGTGGTATTTGACTATGAGAAAAGAGCCATAGGTTGTGACACGAGTGAACCGAGGCAGCAGTTCATCTCTCCGAGCTCCTACGATCCAGGATTGCTGGCATAAGTCTCTGTACTCCGACTCCAAAATTTGGTTTAAACATACAATAAAATCTTGCAGAAAACGCACTTGATTGGCAAAAGGTCTTCTGGCCCACAAGCATGAAGCCCTATCTCACACTGCCCGCATCGTCTCTTTGTGCCAAAGGAAGCTCTACTTCAACTAGAAAGTAACTTTTACCTGTCTCCCTAATATATTGAACATTACCATTCATTAACTTTACAAGTTTACGACACATACTTAGCCCCAGGCCTTCTTGAGTCATGCCTCGCCCTCGGTCAAACATCTCATGAACGAGCTCCTCGGGAAGCCCCATTCCTGGATGCGTAACTCTGCATACCGCAAAACACAACAACCCGTCTTAAAATTTGGTAGCAGTTAATATCAATACACTGAGAACCGGACAGTGAACCCATGTTTTCAGCTTAGCGTCAATATTTCAGCAAATAATACACTTTCTTACAACTGATTATAAGTACTCTTCAAGCCAGAGAACAGAGAAAAATGCAGACCTGAATTCTAATTGCATTACATGAACGCCTCCACCCAGGCGCTTCATTGTTGGGACCACCTTGATCCCGACCCAGCCTTCAGAAGATGGGGTGAATCGCACTGCATTCAACAAAAAGTCCGCAAGAACTTGTTGCAATCGAACTTGGTCCCCGAATAAACACATGTTCTTAATCTCCCTGGGCGTCTCACGGATCAACTGAAGCCCCTTCTCTCTTGATGTGATCATTCCTTGACTAACAACAGCATCCATCACTGTTCCCATCTCAAACTCCGTTGTTTCCAGCTCTAAGTACCTGCTCAGGCAGATTCCAACATAGACATAAAATCAGACCAAAACTCTTCCACACGAAACTCTGATAAATCGGTCTATCTATGTGACAGGAGCACTTGAGAAGACGAGAATTCGAAAAATAAAATACCAGTACTTCCGGCAGGCTACCAAAAGCTCATAGAAAAAAATAAAAAACTGGCCATAGCATACACGGGAAACGGCAGGACATGCAGAGAAAATTGTTGTTACCAACCCGTCCTCAATGCTCTCAAGATCCATATCATCCAATATTTTGCGCAATTGACGTTCACACACAGCACTGGTTTCCACGAACTGCCTTTGGTCCTCCGACAAGTCTGTTTCTTCCATCAAATTGCGTGTGAACATGATACCATACAAAGGATTCTTGATCTCTTGTCGAATATACGCCAACTCCTTGAGTTTCGCAAAAGCTACTTTTTCAGTTGCCCGTTGAACTGTCAACGCCTACATACAGAACAAACGAGTAGCATCAACTCAGAAACCACGAAAATATTCTGTGCGAGGCCTACGGTACTGTCAGCATACATATAATCCAAAATTCAGCTCCAAATAGAAGAAAAGGAAAAAAGAGTGCATGCATTCAATTATTCTGAATCAGCAGAACAGAACGAAACAAAAAATATTGGACTCTGATCAGTATAAAATCATAGTCGTTCATTTGAGCTCTACCAGACATAATTCAGAAACCGTAACGTAGAATCTCCGACAGTTACAGTGCCCACCTCCAATATTTTGAAACAAGAGAGAAAAGACGTAACAAAAACTACGATCGAAGGAAATTGCATCTTAGCGATAAGTTTTAGAATATTTCAAGGAAGTTAGCAGAGGCATCTCATTATTAACTTGATGACAGAATTTCAGCGTTTCAAGCAATCTTGAACAAAAATCTGAAAATACTTACCTGCAACAATTCCACACTAGTTGTGTGCAAAAAGCAGAACACACCAATAACGCTTCCCTCTGCATCAGTTCTCTTATTGGCAGTCAGCAGAGAATCCACGTATTTCCCTTGTCTATCAAAGAAAGAAAAGGGAAATCGGTCTGTATCTTGACCGTCCATTGCACTATTTAGTACAATCATGAATTTTGTCATTGCATCTTGGCCCTTAAGCCGGCAGCACATAAGTTGCATTCCAAAAATTTCACCCACTAGTAATTTTCCAAGGACCTGCATTACAATAGAGACAAGTATAAGAAATTACCAACACAAATCACAGGCTGAGCTGCTCAATACAGGCTTGAGATCCATCCACCCATTGTAGATCAACAAAGTTGAAAACTTGAATAGTTTACAACAAAAGCTACAGCTGGTCACATATAAGCAAGCAAGAAGTTAGAGGCAGGGACAAAACACAAACAATGTGCAATTACAATAACTTGGTCTAACCTTGAAAATACCGACTTGCGGTAACAGCCAAGTCGTGATCAAAGCAACGATACTGGCAGAAATACGCAAAGAAAGTGTACATCTCAATGCACGAAATTTCTGACCGATTCAACAAGCCCTCGGTAGGTAACAAAACGAACCAGACAAAAAAAGTTCTCATAAAAAGTACCTCTTCCCTCTTCCAGCCAGTGAGCTTTTCCATTGAAGGATTCCACTCAGAGCAGTATCCATACTCATCAGTGCCGAATATAGGAGGAATCAGAGGGTTGGGATTCTGCACTATTGCTTTATAGTCCCCTTGAATTCGAGTGAATTTGTCCAGAACTTGTTTTTGACCTGTGACGTCCTGTCCCACGAAACAAACTCCAACCACGTTGTCTGTAACATCTCTGCTTGAGCATGCATTAACTATCAAAATTACTGCACCCTTCTCTTTCTGTGGCCCAAAGGTTTTCAACTGTATCTCAATATTCTGTTCTTCATCACCTGCAGATGACGAGAATGGGAACCTGTCAATGTATTTACCACAATTGACAGAAAGCCGAAGTGACTTGGTCAAACAAAATTGATTACAAGCCCACGCAGATAACAAATGAAGAAGCTGAGTGCACACATCAGAGGATGTTCAGTCAATGGGTCCCGAGATACACAATCACACTGCCGTATTTGATAGATTGATCGCACTCATTATCACTTTCATAAAACCAAGTAATATTGTCATAGATGCTACGGAACTCCAAGATGATACCGCACAGGATACACGCCAGATAGGAGCTTTACGAGTATAGAAATTAACTCTAAACCAAAGCGATTACAAATTTGAACCGTTCAAACATAAACAATTGCAAGCCCGTGCAAAAAATTGGGAAAATTTTAAGTGAAGCAGTCGTTACCCTGTAAGGCAAGGTAGAGTAGTCGCTCCACAACCTCGATGGATTCCCCCAGAATTAAATCTTTGACCAGCGACCGACCCATGGCTTCTCCAACTGGAAGTCCAGTTAGCTCAGCTACTTTGGCATTCCAACCGTTGATGAATCCACTTGAGTCCACAGCAAGAATAGGAGCGGTGGCAGTCTCTATCAACCTAACCATTTCATTTGCGACGGTGCTAAGCTCGTCCATGCCTTGCAGCTTCAAGTCGTTTAGTCGGGCGTGGATCATAGTTTTGGTATCACTATCGTCAATATCCTGAAAGGAACCCCTCAAAATGAGCTGAAGAGAATGTATGGCGTCCATTTCTATGTCCTCCCATGGCAAACTTCTTCTTTTCATAACTTCCAGAAAGGCCTTGAAAGACGACCGGGGATGCATTATTCTACCATCGTCCTTCTCATCAGGATCGTGCTTCGCACCTCCCCACTTGATTTCCTTGGCGGTGTGAGACCTAAAAGCGCACAAGGTAAGACACCCAATTCAGCAGAGGTCAACACCCTTGCGAGTATGTGACAAGGAATCGTCTCCTGCAAAGCAAAATTATGCCAAACTAGCAGAGCGATCATCTCATCCATGTTAAAATGCCCGTCATGAACTGCGTCTGCAGCAACAACTTACATACTGGACTATTGGAATACAAATACTGTACTACGAGAGGAAAGGACGAGGTGAAGAGAGAGCCAACTTAGCCAAAGAGCTTGAAACGGCCAAATTCAAGATCACACGGAAAGAGGAGAGAGGAAAGCCGTAGGAGCGGAGGTACCTGAACCAGAAGAGAAAATCTTTGGGAGTAATCTTGGCAGCGGCCATGCCACAAACAGCCTCGCCGAGCTGGCCAGCACCAGGGTACCCGGCATCCGCCAGACTATCAGTACTCAACCCAGTGGAATCCTGATGGCATTCCAAGAGCCAGTCCGCAATTTCCTTCACCTGGGTCTCGTTCGGGGTGACACCCAGGAGCCAGAAGCGTTTGCCATAGTACAGGGCGGCACCGTCGCACTTGACCAAATCCATGATGTTGGGAGACTGCGACACGATGCCAATGGGGGCATCGCGTAATAACATGTCACAAAGCAGGGTTTGCGTGCGCAAAATGTGCTTCTCGCGTAATTGCGCCGCCAACTCCACTTCCATGTTGAGCTGCAACCCGAATACCTGCATCAGGAACTCACAGGCCGAGCGCAACGGGAAGGACACGGTGCGCGGAGACGAGTGGTGGCAAACCACCAGGCCCCAGAGCTTGCGCCCGCGTTGCTGCTGGCCACCCCGCGCCGCATTGGCCTCCTCGTCCGGATCATTAACGATCACGGCCATGACCAGCGACGCGATGGAATTCATATTGCCCATGTACTGCGCATGGCAGCCGTGCGGCGCGCGCAGAGTGGAGCCCGCCAGACTGACGGACTGCCGCAAATCCTTGTCCTGAATTACTTTCACCGGCGGGGCGTAGCAATCGCCGATCATGCGCACGCGGTTTTTCATGAACAGGAAGCGTGAGGCCTGGGGGATGTCGGTGGCGGGATAATGCAAGCCCAAGTACGGTTCTAAGTCGGACCGCCGAATCTCTGCCAAGACCTCACCATGTTCATCTTCGTGAAACTTGTAGGCCATGACGCGATCGTAGCCCGTCAGCTCGCGCACTTCTTCCACGACGGTATCGCAAAGCAGGCCAATGTCACCCCCTGACAGACCCTGCAACCGCGAGATGGCCTTGGCAGCCAACTTATGCGACTGCAGCGCACCCGCGGTCGACACTACGACATCGTGGGGGCGCACAGGCTCAAAATCAATAACCAGCCCAACATCAATGCGGTGCAGAATGGCGTAGAAGGGTTTGCCTGAACTGCGACAGTGCACAGATATAGGGTTCAGCATAGTCACATCCACGGCGCCTGCAGCTTTCTCTAATGCAGTGGCGCTGGACGGCGTAAACAAACTGCGCGCATCCCTGCCAATACCCAGCACACCCAACTCTTGCCCAACGCTGGGCACCGCTTGTGGCATCAAGTCAAGCATCTCTGGCGCATTCTCGCTGTAGGCTATAACCCTAAAACTACTCTCTTCCACGGTCAGCATGCATCCGAAGGTCTGCACCAGACCCCCTCGCTGCATCCGCTGCAGGTAGGCGGTGACCGCTTGCGCCGGCACTGTCTCGCCCGTGGACTTGGATGCATAAACGGATTTGGAATAATCGAAGGAATCCCCGGAATCACCCGATTCTTCGTACACGGCCTGCAGCTTGGCATCTGCGGTGGTCTGCGCCACCCGTACACTGTGCTTCGATTTCACCGAACTTCCTGATGAGTATGCCAACTTGGTGGACGACATCTTGCATACTCCTACTTGCGTTACAACCACAGTTTCAGCGAAGAATCGCTAGCAGTCCCGGTCTTCTATTCTGTTCTACGTGCGGAAAAGAGTTCCGTGATAAATAGAAACAGACTGAAAGGCAGGCAAACAATTGCCTGGAAAAGCGAGCGCACTAAGCCCACAACTATGCCGACAACTATGCCTATGTCCTGTTCAATCTCGAGCAATGCAACTCTGCACCCACCATAAACAGGGCGGGCACGAACGATTTTTATTCTAGCAACGCAGATTTAGAAGAGGAAGGAAGCGGAGTTCAAGCAAATCCGAGAGCTAGATGACGTCGGTAAAGAGGCGGAATCTCCACCCAGGCTCGCTCTCGCTCTCGCTCTCGAGCCCCACGGATTCTAACAAGCTTGTCCAAGCTCCAAGTTTGGTTGGGTCTATTGAGCGCTCCACAGTGGCAGGCTGCAGCATCCCTGGCATCTTCCCACCTCATCTTCTGTCTCCGGAGGCAACAGCATCTCTCTCTTTCTCTATCTCTCTCCCTCGCTTTTTCTCTCCCACTCACTCTGCCATAACCTCACACATGATATGAAACAACGACACATACCCACCCCAAGCAACAGCACTAGAATTCTCCGTCGACGCCGTTGCAAGTATTGGGCTGTGTGGACCAGCACCGACCACCCTATCCTGGCCAAGAGCGGCACCAACACCACGACCTGCTTAGGGCATCATTAACCCAGCACCAATGTCGAGGGAGAACCGACTCTTAGTTACTCCCTCCGTCCCAAAATGATCTTCCTATTACACAAAATGTTATAGATTAACCCTTTAACCCCTAAATGCCCAAGGCCTTGTTTGAGCTTCTAGGAATTTGCTCTAAACTGGACAAAAAGTCTTTTATTAGTTTTTTTAAAATTGTAACCGTTCAAATTCAAATTAGATATGTTAAACATCACATAGGAAAAGAAAACACAAGAACACTACTTATGAATTGAAAGATTATAATGTTTGATCAAGAGGGTGTTAAAACTACAAAAATGACTTTAAGTCTTTCAATCCTCCTTTCACATGTCAAATCTAAAATGTTGGTTACCAAAAAAATATGAGGTTAAAGGGCATAACATACATAACTCCAATCCATTTACAAGTTTTCAAAATATTTTGGTTGCTGGGAGTGGTTTTTGGCTTGTAGGTTGAAATCGCTCAATAATTTGGAATTTGGTCTTGAAGTTTGCATGTGATCACAAGAATTTTGCATCCATCTAAAAAAATAACAATGCAATTGGGCATGTGAGTTGATAAATAATGGTGTTTATACGGCATGGCTTCAAAATACGTATCCAACTTTTGTCAAAGATGAATCAAAGCAACAACACAATACATCAAGTATGCAAGAAGAATGTCAAATTTCAATTGCACAATTCTAAAAAAATTCAAATTGCTTAAGAAATATGCTTGTATTGTTTTCATATACAATAGTAGTATAATTGTAGTATTTGAAAATCTACTAAAATATTGTTGTCATTTTGGCTTTAAAATTTGTCATCCTACATTTAAGGCTTGTTCTCAATTGTTTTCACCAATTGGATTTTCCAGAATAATTATCAAATTTCTTGTAGAACCGTTTTAGGGTAGCAAAAAAAGTGGGTTTTTGACCCTTTTTGTCCACTTAGCTACACCTTGTGATTGCTATTTTTGTTTGTTTTGTGTGAAACTAGTCTTGTTGGAAAGGTGGAAACCCTTGCTTTCTAGAAATGTAAAGCTCTTCTCAATCAAAGCTTGCATGAAAGGTTAACATTCAAAACTAAACAAGAATGAAACACAAGAGATTTTCCATATATGGCTCACTCAATCATTATAATATTTCACCTCCAACGGTAGATCTAGCTGAAATTTTGGTGCTTTACAATAAACAAGGTGTGCTTCCCATTTGTACAGTTGGATTACTGAAAATAGGTCCAAATTTGAGTCAATTCCAAATTTAAACTTACAGCCCCTGTTTTCAGTGGATTCTATGGAAAATGGGTGTGGTTGTTAAAGGGTTAAGCTTGAAAAGAACCATTTTTCAAAAAAATTGACCTATGAATAGAGTTTGATGTCCTAAAATTTTGAGTTTCAAAGTAGTTTTCAAGTGTGGTCTCAAAGTGCTTGAAAATTGAATTTTTGAGGCTCTTTGGAAGAGCAGCGGTGGCCACTCACTTGATGACATGGGATTGGTTAGCATGCCCATGTTTTTGGACTATGTGCAAGTGTCGCTAGCTTCCTTCTTCCTCCAACAAGAAGGTCATTTTGGGACACTAAAAAAGGCCAATATGAAGATCATTTTGAGAAGGAGGGAGTACAAGCTAGCAGACTTTTTTTAGAATTGTCAAAATAAAATGAAAGTTAGCAATTTATTTTTGAGCATAAAAAGCATGGTTTTAAGAAATTCATTATATTATAATTTAATATTTTTGGAAATTTAGTCTAACTAGTACTTGTAAATGAGGAAATGGGCTAAATGAAATTTGAAGTTGTAGAAAATCAACCTATGAACTTTTTGTGATACAGAAAATTTCAACCTTCCAAACAAAAATCATAAGTTTTTTGAACATGTGAAAAGAAACATGAAGCATGATTACTTGAAGTCATAGTCTTTAAACATGCTATTCTAATCTGCTTGTATTGTTTAACCCTTAAAGGCCCAAGTGTTCCCTCATGGGACAAATGGACTTTGGGCATGTATCTATAGCTGAATTGGTTTATGTGATTTTTTGAAACTTTTATTGAAGATGGGAAATTCAAATACCTACATGGCCATCTAATGTTTTCTTCATTTCAGCATTTGACAAAAACATTATGCAACAATTTCCAAAACTAGAGGAGAAAGGGCAGTTTAGGAAGGGCTTCTCCTTTGTAAGTGGGTATTGACTCCAAAGAATGTCAACTCTTATGGGCACAAGGTGTGAACACTTGTGCAAAGGGGAGTGGAGTGGAAAGATCCCGTCTTAGGGAACTTCCAACCCTCCATTTGTTTTGCCCTATATAGAATTTGATACTTCATTTTTTTGAGCGGTTTTTTTATTTTGTTTTTCCAAGTTATAGTGGGTTACGATTCCTTGGTTTTTATTGTTTGGATCCATGTAAGGTATGTACACCCATAAGCCTCAAACTAAGGGTTTTGAACATGATGAATATCAATAAATAGCTAGCAAATTGTAGGATCCTATTAGGAACAAAAAAATAATGAGTTTGCACTTTTGAATGTATTATTTGGATACTGTGAGAATAAGTTGTGAATTTTTAAAGAGCAAACTACCATTGCACCCATAACCACTATTGAGATTTCATGTTAACATGTTGTACATCCTTATCATTACATCTATTCACTTCCATAGATTTTCCAAGATTTCAAAGGTGACAACTATGGGGACACTGACACTTATGGGTGTACATACCTTAATTCAAATTTCTGAATTTTACATAAATCCTCCAATTTTGTCTAGTGTACTTGCAAATTTCAAGACCTTTTGGCATTCAAAGATTTTTTGGAGTATGTTGTGCACCTCCAATTCATTTAAAAATTCTTTCACTCATACCTAACTTGGTTTTCTACATGGAGTAATCAAACCTCAACTTTGAGTAGAGCAATTTTTTTGCTATAAGAGTGGTCAAAGGCTTTGAATATTTTAGGCAAGAAGGAGAATTTTTTTTTCTTCACTTCAAATGTCAATATCTCACTCCTTTCCATTTGAAATGAGCTTTTTTTTTGCCACAAATACATCCCATAGTCTAGGGCAAGATCTTTTGGTTGGATTTCAGAAGATAATCTTTACCTTTCTACTCATTCCCGTGAAAGTAGCAGTTTTCACTAACTTTTACAAAAAAAGGGCTTGGGTCTATAGGGGTTAAATTAGACAAAGTTCAATGTATAAGTACAATTACTTATGAACAAGCATTTTCTATTCAAAATTTGAATAAAACTAGCGTTAAGAATAACTTACATCAAAGAGTATAGAAATAGTGATAAAAAAAGCTTTGGAAAGACCAAATGAAAATTTTGATAATAAAATTTACAAAGCAGTTTCTCTTTGGAAAATTGATGTTGAATAAGTATGTTGTCATGACCCTTGATGAATGAATGGTTGATGGATGAATGGTTGATGGATGAACTATTGCACAATGAAATGTGAATTAGTGGACAAAGAGAAAAGCCTTGAAGGCGAACATCTTTGAATGATGAATTTGTTCATTTGGAGTTAGACAACTCTACTTGGATGACAAGGATACTACACTTGAGGACAAAGGTACGGAATGTACTAACTTGAGGACAAAGGCATGGGATGTAACTTTGATGATAAGTGTACGGAATGCATCTTTGAGGACAAGTGTATGAGATGTACAACATGAGGACAAAGACATGATATGTACACTTGATGATAAGTATCAGGATGACTTGATTATAAGTATCATGATAACTTGATTACAAGTGTATGGAATGCATCTTTGAGGACAAGTGTACAAGATGTACAACTTGAGGACAAAGACATGATATATACACTTAATGACATGCATCTTTGAGGACAAGTGTACGGAATGTACGAACTTGAGGACAAAAACATGATATGTACACTTGATGATAAGACAAAGAGTGGAACTTGAAGTTAAACAACTTCAAGTAAAAAATGAGACAAAGAGTGGAACTTGGAGCTAGATAACTCCAAGTAAAAGATGAGATTTGATGTGAGTTACATTTAGAATATTTCTAAATGTAACTAAGACTTTTACCTTAGCAAACGATTGGAGATGAATGTTAAAGATAGAAAGATAAAAATAGTTAAAGTAATACTATTTTTATGAAAGGATTGATAGTATAAGATGGAGCTCAAAAGGTGAGGAGATTAATTCTTGTTGGGAATTAATCTCTCTCAATGGTCTTGTAGTTGAGCTCCTTGTGATTTACATTGTTTAGTATGTATAGATTGTTGTTTAATTAGAGTATTTGGATGATTGAAGTTACAGACCTAGGGAGGTTTGTAACATATGTCTTTACTCTAATCTCAAGAGATATTAGATCTCAAGTTTAGATGATAGTTGTGGAGAATTTTAAGTAGAAGCAATATAAAATAAAATTTGATTTGCATGTCTTGTTGATGTACTCACCCACTAGACGCCACAAAAATTGTGGACTTCCAACATATAATCTAAATTTTTTTTGAAAACTAAATATTCAATTCCAAGATGGTGGGACTTGACTTGATTCAAATCTAGCCAAAGATCTTTGAGCAAGAAAAATCAACAATAAATTCCTTTAAGGTATAGAGAAATTAGCATTGGTTGGGGGGTAATTTGATTGTTAGGTTGTTGTTGCCTCAATTACAACTATGTTTTTGGTGTGCCATGCATCTAGAAAACAAAAAAATGAATCTTTTTGCAACACTTGTAGAAAGATAAAAATCCAATATAACCCAGTGATATTTGAATTTCAATTAAAGTGACTATTAAGCTTAGGAAATCAATTAAGTAAAAAAACATCAAAAATTTAAGAATGACCAAATAAAAAACACATATCTTGTCATATAACCAATTTTTTTTTAAAAACTGGGTGGACTATAAAAGACTAGGAAATGTACCAAGTTTTTAAAAAAAAATATCCTTTGATTAAGTCCAACACTCTAAATGTCTCACAAAAGATATTGTTATCTTTTATCTAATAAAAAATTAGAACTTATTGTTACTATTTCTGAAATATTATATAAAAATCTTTTAATATACATGATAATACATGGAATTCAAAACTAGGCATTAAAAATAAAGCCTAATGAAAGCAAGCTGAAAGACAAAAAAGATGACAAATCAAGCTTTAGAGGGAGAATATATGGCAATTAGCCAATGACATATAAATTGAAAAAAAAAAATTGGTATCTCATTCCTTGGATTTTTTTTCTTAAGCATGATTTGATGTTTTTATTTTTACTTGCTTTCAATGGGTTTTATTTTATTGTTTGATTTTAAATCCACATACTATTGTGTTTATTGTAAAGACCTTTGTATATGCTTCCAACTTGGCTTCCAATGATCATGATCACAAGTTTAATTTTATATCAAGCAAACAATAGTTGTATATCTGATGAACCATTTAAAGTACTAGGTTAGTGATGCTTTTAGCACAATCTTCATAAAAATATCAACAAATGTAGCAGCAATATAACACGTAAAGATAGCCTTAAGCCTTAAGCAAGTGGTGAAGATAAAATGACGTTGATTTCACATCCCTTATGAAAGTGGCTATGTTACAAGCGGTTCTTAATTTGATAGTGGATTCACTAGAAGAAACTTGTGTATTTTACAACATTTTTTTTTGAACATCCACTTGTTTTTATGTTACAATTGATGTTAAAACTAACATCTTGATGTTATGTTTGATGTCATTGTTAACATGAAAACAAGTGGACGTCCAAAAAAATCCGTTGTAAAAAACATGGGTTTCTTCTAGTGATTGTGGTAGCATATTTTGATGCCAGCATAAAACAATAACGTACACTAGCCTTGTAAGGCTGCCACATCAATGTCAAAAATGGAAGGAAAACAAATGCAATAAGGACAAGAAGTTAGAGAAGAATTAGAACACAATTGGCAATGGAAATAAAAGAGAAAATAAATGGATGAAAGGAAAATTGAGCAAGAATAAGCAATTTAAATTGAATGGGTTGGTTGTTGCGGTTGCAAAGAAAGAGATGGTAAAATTGAATAGCAAAAACTAACTCTAGTTTTGGTACATTGATTGGGATGAAGACAATAGTAAGATAAAGGATTCAAACAAGGAAAAAAAAGGCAAAAAGAGCTTCATGCTTTGCCAAAAAATGAAGAGAGACAAAATCTAGCAACAAAAATGATGCAAAGGAATAGCAAACAAAAAAATTGATGATGACAACAATGAGGGCTAAGTTGTAATCTTCTCAAGATGAAGCATAATAAAAGCTACACAGATTTGTGATATAATTTAAAAAGTAGCAATGGGAAATAACAAGCATATACAAATATACTATTAGCTTTCAAAAGCAATTGAAGAAAAGACACAAAGAAGATGCAAAAACTAAAGATGCAAAAAAGAGGAAGGAAAGGAGGCCTGCAACATGATAACAACAATTAAGTTGGTATAAATATAATCTAAAATGTAATGAAAGAAGGAAAAAAGAGATGTAGAAATAACATTGACTAATTTGAATGTTTTATTGAAAGAAAAGAAGGGGTTGTCTTTGCATAAGCAAAAAAGTAGAAAGGGAAAATGCTACGATTAGTATAATCTTCAGCTAGTACGCTGAAGACGGAATAGTGGTGATGGCTCAATAAAAGCACTTTTAGAATGAGAATCCTAGATTGCATAATGTGCAAAATTTAAAACAATCTTTAACAACTTTTACTATAGCGCTAAAAAAATCCTAAGACTAAAACCTAGAGGAAATTACTAAAGGAATTCCAACCCTTTAATTGTCTCTAAACTCATAACATTGAGTAATTTTTTTTCTTTTTGACATTGTAACAAAATCTAAATGCTAAAAAACACTACAACCTATGGAAGAAAGTAAACAATAATAGCCCATAGTTTAACTATGTGTTGAGGAGCCTATATTTTTACATTTAATGAAAATTTTAACCCCTAAATGCCCAAGGTCTTTTTGAACTTCTTGGAATTCCCATGAAAGTAAACAGTCAACCATCCTTTTCATAGATTTCATCAAGTTTTTTGTAGTTGTAAACATACAAATTTTAACTAAATATGTTAGAGATTACATGGAAAGAAAAAACACAACAATACCATGTATAGCTTGAAAGATTATAGTGTATGAATAGGAGGCTGTTAAAATTGCAAAAGTAAAAGTCTTTCAATTCTCATTTCAAATGTCAAATCTAAAAAGCTGATCATCAAAAAAATATGAGGTTTAATCCCTCAACGCCCATGGTATTTTTGAATATTTTGGAATTTTCTTGCAAGTGAACAAAATGCTAACATTTTAATCAATCTTATTAGTTTTCTTTGTAGCGATAATCGTACAAATTTAAGGTGGACACGTTACACCTCACATAGGAAAAAAAATCACAACAATATCACTTATGGATTGAAATAAATTATAATGTTTGATTAAGAGGGTGTTAAAATTGTGAAAGTGATTTGAAGTCTTTCAATCCTCTTTATGCATCTCAAACCTAAAATTGAGGGTACCAAAATAGTATGAATATGCAAAGTATAACATATGTAATCCCAATCAATTTACTGCTTCTCAAAATCTCTTCTACAATTTTTTAATTGAATTTTTAATGTGGTTTTTTCTCCAAGTTCTAGTGTACTTGAGGCTCATGTCCAAGAGCCTTCAATAGTAGAAAATGAAGATTTGCAATGGACACCTTTGCACAAAATCTTGAACTAAAAAATCATGTTAATTCATTTTCAAAACTAGACTCATGATGCTAAAGCAAGACTTCAATAGGAATTTAAAAAAAATAATAAGCTCTTAAAAAATCTTGAAGAAACTTTGGGCATCACGGAATAAAATTCAAAAGGGCACAGTTTGAGCCCCTTGGGCATTGAGGGATTAAAGTCATTACTTGTCTAACTTTAATCAATTTACTAATTTCAAAATCTACTCCTATACATCTTTTGAATGTATTTTTAATGTGGATTTCTTTCCAAGCTCTAGTTTTGAGGCTCATTTTCAAGATTTTTAAACACTAAAAAAACCTAAGATTGTAATGGATACCCTTGCACAAAATCTTGAGCACAAAAATCATTAACATTCATTTTCAAAATCAGGTTTGATGTTGAAAATAGATTTCAAAACAAACTTGTACAGTATTGAAAATAATAACTAAAAACACCCATTAGATAAAGTTTATTTCATCTTCAAAATTTTGTAATCACCCAAATTGGGTGCCTTGGGCATTTAGGGGTTAATAGTAAAAATACTATTGTATCAATATTTGACGTATTTGACCAAAAGTCCAACAACACTTTTTTGTTGCCAAATAATTTCAATTATTTTTGTAATTTTGGTACAAATAAAAAAATTGTTTTATTAAATCCATAGAAAATTCAAACAAATTACATCAAATTTGTGTTCTAAAATGCCAAAGCATTTTTTATCAAAATTATTTTTAAATTTAGTTCTTTTTAGTTTTTTTTAATCTTTCCTCTTTCATAAATTATCTTTAATTTGGATTTGGACTTTTTTATTTTATTTATTTGTCACTACAATCTTTTATAAAGTTTAATTTTTTGTGTTTGTAGTTTTTGGTTACATCTTATTCTTTACTTATATATATAAATAAATTGATAAAAAAAAATTATATGCTAATTTTATTACCAATCTCCTTTTCAAAATCACAAAATAAATATTATCTACTAAAGCCCTGTTGTCCCCTTGGGGCACAAAGGGATTTTGGGCATGTACCTATAGCCTCAATTTTTGTCTTAATTTTTGAAATTTTTATTAAAGATAGGAAAACACATTAGCTATTGGGAATTTAACCTTTATTTCAATCTATGCCTAGGAGCAAAACTTATACCCAAATAAGCTAAATTGTATGAAGATCAGGCAATTTTTCAAGTTAAACAATTGTTATTATTTTTTGTTTTTAAAAAAATTTCATATGTTATAGTTTTGTCTACATTTGAAGCTTTGATTCATTCCATTTGGACTAGTTATGAGAAAGTTATGGACAATCTTTTTATTGGGCAATTCAAGCATCTTTTTGAAAAAATAACTTGTAAACTTCATTTTTGAACAAGGGGTTAATCCCTAACCGTTCAATCAACCATTTTTTGGTTGCTGCTTGTTTTTTGCGGGCTGCCCAAGATGAAAAATAAGTTAAAAATTTTTTTTTAAAAAATTAAAGAGAAAATCAAGTTTACTTTCATAACATTCAATAGCGCTACCAAGCGCTGCCATCCTTCTAGATGAAATGGTGTGGAATATTCCACACCTATCTTTAGCTATGGGAACACTTGGCTAAATTTGTCAAAGAGTTTATGAAAGAGAGGCTTAGTTTAGTGCAAATATGTCGATGTGGGGGCCGGCCATGTCAGAAAATTTAAAATAAAAAAAAAAAAAATTGTCATGATGAAGTTCATGGATGATACTTAAAGAGAGGGAAAGCAAGCTACTAAATGTTATGTTCCAACCCAACTTGAATCATGTCAATCCAAGTTAAACTCCATCAAGGAGAACTTTTTAGAGACAAATACTTCAATATTTGCTAATGTTATAAAATTTACTATCTTGGGAAACTAATGGTGTTGTCTCCTTTGAAGAGATTAAATTTTTGAAGTTTATGATAGAATATCTATTTTAAACCAATCATACCAAATTTTAAAATCTATGAATAAAATTTGTAATTTTGGTGAATATTAAATGGTAAATATTTCTAAATTCATTAAATAAAAATCCAGAACTTTTTTTGAATGTTTGACTATTAATATGGATAACTACCAAACATGATAATTCTTATTTTCTCTTTTGAAGCAAACTTTATCAAAGTTACATAAGTATTATTTTATAATGCATCTATGTTTTGCCTTTATCCCTTGGGCGTTTAGGGGTTAACATTTAAAAAAAAAAAAAAAAACTATTGTAAAGGGTGAAGTTTGCTTTCTAAAACAATCTCACCATTGGGATTATTGTGTTTCAATTCCATGGCAAGGTTATTAACAATTTAAGTTTTTGTTCAATCTCATACCTTCTTCTACCTAATGTTTTTCATAACAATGAAGATGAAGTTTTTTTTATTTTGATTTTTTCCCAAAGATTTTCAACTCAATTTTTCACTATAAAAAAATAAACCTCCAAATTTTGTGGTGCAAACATTTTAATTTTAAAAAGTTCAAAGTCAAATAATCTAGTCATGTAAGGTGCAACAAAATATGCTTTTTACACTTTAAACTTAAATATCTTGCAATATGTATTGTCAAAATTTTTGAATTTTTTTTTCCACATTCTTATACTAGTCTAGTACAAGATCCTATGGTTAGATATTCAAAAAGATCAATTTTCTAACTTATTTGCTCTTTGTCATAGAAGTGGCAATTTTGAGTGTCTTTTGGACAAAAGAAAGGCCCCAGGGCTTTAGGGGTTATTACATTAATAGCATTAGGCTGAGAATAATAATTGTATAAAAGTCAAAGAAAGTAGAGCATTTTGATTGGATAAGAATGGGCCTCTAAAATCTATTTTTTGAAGAATGCATAGTTATTGTCAATATAGATATTGTTGGTAATATTAGGAAAAAAAAACTTGTGCAATTCACAAATATCAATATTTTGTTGTTCAATAATGATCAAGTTTTTAGTTGCATTATATTTTTTCAATCTAAATTATAAATTTTTGAGAATAAATTCAATATACCAAAAATTCTTGTTGAAATAATTTGGATTGTAAAAAATGAGAGCAATGTGAATTAATTGTAAATTTTTTTAAGGCATCTAACTGTAAAGTTAATTGGAAATTTCATAAAAATAATGTTTAGATTTTTAACCCCTAAGCAACCCAAATCTAGCCTCTCCAGATTTTAATAATTTGTTGCCTTTGACCCTTATAATCTTTTGATTTGTGCAATGAAAATTTACCAAATACTTCATACAATTGTAGACCTTAAGTCTTGTGCAATATCAATGGTTAACTCTTCTAGATGTTGTTTTTGAAATTGTAGTGCCAAATTGTTTGCAATGAGGTACAACACGGCATGAATTTGGACTAAGTGCTTAGAACACGCAATTAGCTATTTTTGCACTTGGCCATATAAAATTGCACTGATGATTGTAAGAGCAAAATATACTTCATCTCCAAGAGAGGGGGCAATTGCTCCATGGGTGGAGTTTTTTTTTTTTTTTTTTTTAACTTTTTTTAAACTTGTATTATTTTATTTTTTTTAAATTTAACTTTTTAATTTTCTCCTCAGACCCCGCAGAGCTGCACAAGGTTTAGAGGGAGCAAAGGGGGAAATGCTAAACCCCTGAGCCCTCTTGCCATATTCACTCAAATCCAGCCTGGAGGTACATGAAAAAGTACAAGTCCTTTGATTTTACCATTAACCCTTAAAGGACCAAGCCCCCTTTTTGGGGACAAATGAGATTTTGGGCATGTACTTATGGCTAAACTACTTTGCATGATTTTTTGAAACTTTTATGGAAGATGGGGAACTCAAGATCTATGTGGGCATCTAATTTTTTCTTCATTTTGACATTTATTGAAGAAGTTGAAATTGAATTTTTGGGAAAAGGTCCAGATCAGGCAGCCCAAAAAATTCTTAAAAATTGCATTAAAAATAAATAAAAATATGAAATAGGTTCTTTAGACTTACATATAGATGGGGAGTTTTGAATTATTCAATTTTCATTAATGAGATGAAAGTTATGAGAAGTTTTTGTTTCCAAGTAGATTTTGAGAGAAATTATACCTACACACAAACAAATACTTCTCATAACTTTCATCTCATCAATGAAAATTGAATAATTCAAAACTCCCCACCTACAAATAAGTCTCAAGAACCTATTACATATTTTTATTTATTTTTGATGCAATTTTTAAGAATTTTTTGGGCTATCCAATTTGGACCTTTTCCCAAAAATTCAATTTCAATTTCTTCAATAAATGTCAAAATGAAGAAAAAATTAGATGCCCACGTAGATCTTTGAGTTCCCCATCTTCCATAAAAGTTTCAAAAAATCATACAAAGTAGTTTAGCCATAGGTACATGTCCAAAATCTCATTTGTCCCTAAAGGGAACAGTTGGTCTTTTAGGAGTTAAAAAGAGGATAAGAGTCAAACATGGACATTTTTCAAAACCAAGCAACCACATAGTGGTTGCTAGGGCGCTCAAGGGTTACGGAAATAGGGATCAAAGTGGGCCTTATATAGATATTTTTTTTTTAAGTTTCAAAATTTCAGAGTCCTGCCTTGTGTCCTTGCATGGGTGGGCTTGTCCTTGCAATGACACGTGGCAAAATACAAAAATTTTGAAATTAAAAAATTAAAAAAAGCTATTTTTGATACACCCCAAACAAAGCTGGGAGCTTATCTGAGCTTTTACAAGCTCATTTCAATCATTTCTGAGTTATTTGCATTGTCCTTTAAAGTTTTCCCTATGCCTTTATGTGCCTTTTGCTATTTCTACTTTTTCTACTTTTTCTACTTTTTCTACTTTTTCTACTTTTTCTACTTTCTCTCTTATACACCAACTAGTATGTCTCGTGTCCTATGGACATGTGAGCTCTCAATTCAATACTTGAGCTCTCAATTCAGAAAATCTTGAAGTTGTGGACTTAAGCTTTCACTTGAGCTCTCAATTCAAAAAATCTTGAAGTCGTGTGAATCATTTTCTTAGATGGTTGATTAACCAAGCCTGCCACATAGACAAAACTAAGCTTGCTTGACCAATAGACAAAGCTCAAACCAGATCTATTATATATATATAGATACTGCTTTTCATGTCAATAGACGATCTAAAGCAAGAACTCACTTAGTAGTTGAGTTTTTACATTCCAATGTGTGAGATGTTTTATGCATCTCGACTAGTCAAAAAAGTTCTTTTAAAAAAACCACTGAATTATCAGCCTAACATCGCCTCTTATATTTTTTGGCTGATGTGTGCAATAGTGAATTGCATTCATTCCCATTGTAAAGTAGTCAGCTCATAAACTGTGCACCGTCTTAAACCGTGCACCTTCTTAACTGTACCTTACACATACATGCTGTTTTTTACAATTTTCAGTTATGTATAGGCAGTGTACATTTAAGAAGGTGCACGATTTTAGAGCCCTATGACTTTCCACTTCAAAATTTCATAATTAATTTCACAAAGCTCCAAAAAATTTGAAATAAGGTGGATTAGATGTCAATTCCTCTTGTCTTTCAGAGAAAATTTACTAAAAAATATTTCAAGAAATTTCACCTCCCAAACTTCAGTTTCAACCCTTAGATGCCCGGTTCTTGAGCCTCCTACCTTACCGTAACCTCAGACAGAAGCTGGACCACTGAAGGACCTACGTCTGAGGGCATGAGTTTTTTTTAAAGAGAGATTTTCATGCTAGCTACATTCAGTAAAGGATTGCATTGTTACTAGAAGCCGTGTGAGCACAGATTCATATCTCAGCAATAAGCTGTAAGACAAATTGTAGTCTCGGGTTCATCCCGTCGATAAGCAGACTCTAGCTAGGCATGCCTAGTATAACACTTTACAAGCAATACTCTTAGTCATATATTCACGAGTATGATATCAACTAAAAAGCAGAGTTTTTAGAAGATGAGAGGTTTAAGAAGTAGAAAGTAGAGCGCTTGGTTTTGCAAAAAGAACTCCGAGAGGGCTTAGGCCTCACATGTGCCCATCCCAAACAATCCAACAATCAAATGTTAATTGAGAGAGGTTGCACTAGATGTCAACATATCAAGCCACGTGTTATAATTTTCACAAGGAGAGAAGAGGCAACAAAAAGCATCATAACTACTTCAGAAGAAAAAACCCCAAGAGACAACACCTGTGTGGAATTAGCAGCCGAAGCCATGCTGTACGCAGCAGTCTGGCCGTGCTAGTGCTACTGCATTTTGAGCTCTGTTATTCTCCCGTGCGTTGTGAGTCAGAGTCAAGGAAGCGATATCAGTGCTAAGTCAGCAAAGTAAGGTAGAAAGCTGCTTCAGCTTTTTGGGCAAGCAGCGTGAGTTACTGAGAATTTGGGTATGTAGGAAAAAAGCGAAAGAGCTCTCAGCACCGTGTACACTGAGTAATCAAAAGTCGGATTTGGGAGAGACAATGGGAAGGTAACCTCCCTCTTAACTATCTGACTGGGGTAATTATTAGGATTAACAGCACAACATCTACTTAGTTAGATTGCGGGCCATGTTACAAGATAGCTTTTAGAGGTTACTTGTGGTAACAAGGTGATTGCAAGAAATACTTGTACTATTTTTTGTTCCCTTCACCTCTGGAGGGTGGTTTTTGGCTCTTTTTTTTGCGTACCAAGTCATTTTGATTTGAAATTTCAGAGTAATGTTCACTTCAAAGTTATGGATGTTCCATGATTTTCTTGTTTAAAAAAAATTTTATTTTAGTAATTTTTAAACAGCCCCCAAATAGGTGTCTACTTTGGCCGTTTTAGGGGTTTTTAGTACTAAAAAGCACATCTCATGCTTTAAATCACGAAAGTTGTTCATCATATGGCGTTACATGGATGCATAGAAGGGTTCTAGGAAATTGTGATTTCTCTGCCTTCCACATGCTCTCAAAGTAGGCATCCATTCTCCTTGCATTGGTGAAATAAATAAAAAATTCTCTAAAAACCACTTGCATCGGGTGAAGCTATTCAAAGAGATCAAAAATGGCCATTTTTGTTTTATTTTTTTGAATTTTTTTTCTATTTTCTAAAAAGCAAAAAGGAAACTGTCTTTTTGTTGGTAATTTCTGTCCCTCTATTTTTGTGCACAAATTTTAGAATAAATTTTTTCTAGGTTTGAATTTTCACAAGTCTGCTATTTTTAGTGCTTTACAAATTTTCTTTATTTTATTTTATTTTAAAAAATTTTATTTCAAAAGCTCATAGTACTACCTAATACTACTAGTTTTAAGGGTGTTTGAGACAAAATTGTGAAGTGTTTCTTGCAACTACCCAACACTATTTGTGAGCTTATCGTGCTATTAACATATATGTAAGAATACATGTCTCCATTGACACTTAAAGAAAAAGATCTATGTCTGGATTTTTCTCTTCAAAGTAGACCTAGTTCTCTTTGCATTATGAGCGTGTGAAAAAAATTGGTCAATTCATCAGTTTAAGAGATGTGTAAGACCATCATCTTGTATATATTGTATAATTCCATATCTTAGCAGGTATGCTTGTTGCATTTTTAACCAAATATAATAGTAGATGCACTAAACACATAAGAATGTTTTTTTTGGTCAAAGGTCAAATATTATATCCTAATGATGTCATGGTATGATAATCCTATGACTAATCATTAATGTAGTCAAATTCAGCATTGAAATGGAGAATCTCAAAAAAGTATATTGCAATTAGGGTAGACAAAGAATTTTTAGAATAATGGCTAATCCAACATCCATGTTTGTCAAGAACTTTTGCAACTCCACTATGTATATGTCTACATAGGAAAGCTCATAAGAAAGCTTATATATAGAGCAACTATATTAGGGTGATTGCAAGAATGACATGTACTAGAGCATGTTAGACAAGTCTCTACAACACTCATGTTGCAAGTAATGGTCATAACGTATGACCAAAGGAGTTTTTATTTAATTTTAGCAAAGGTTAAAAAATTATATATTCCATTTTCAAGTTACCATAACTCTCAATTTATATGGCCAAACCTCATGAAATTTTCACCATGGCTTTTTGCATAAGTTTAATGTAAGACACTAAAGCTAGATTTGTAGAAGAAAAAATTCTCTCTTAGAATTTCATATCCAAAAATGACAATTTCAAGGGTACATCAAGGAAAATGGCCTTGGTCCTATAGGAGTTAAAATTGGTACAAAAACCCATTTGAACAACCAATTTCTCCCAAATCAATATCTATACTACCTATTATTGTCATAAAATGAGCTAGTTTCATTCCTTGTGGAATAAATTGTATAGTAATAAAATTGAGGAGGCAAATTTTCCATTTCCAACTAAAACATAATCATTTCCTACCCCTAAAGTTCTAAGGCCTTTTGTCCACAAAAAACCATTCAAAATTGCCATCTTTATTGTAAAGAGAAAAAACATTAGAATGTTATTTTCATGTCCAATTGTAGGATCTCTTACCAAATTAGATTAAAATTATGTAGAAGAAATTCCAAAAACTTTGACTTTGTATGTTGCAAAATGTTTGCTTTTAAAATGAAGAAAACAATATTTTTGGCACATTGCTTGACTAGATTATATAGCTTTTAATTTTAATCAACCAAAATTTTTGATTTACAAGTTTTGAAGTTCTAACTATTTGTATCAAAAAATTGATTTGAGAATCTAAGGAAAAAAATTTAAAAAAAACACTTAACTTTCACTTACAAAAAAATAGTTGAATAAAAGAAGGCTCAAAATTGGAAAGAAAACAAAATTGTTAATAGCTCAAAGATGGAATCAAAACACACATATCTCAATAGTGAGATTGTTCTAGCAAGAAATCAAACTTTACAATACTTTTTTAATCCAAAATTGTGAAATTTGACATAATTATGGATCTTGCAAGTGATTTTTTCTAGAAAATGCTTTGATTGTCCATAACTTTTTCATGACAAATTCAAAAGGAACATATCAAAATTTCACATGTAAATAAAAATACAATGTATAAGTAAAGAAAATTGAATGGATCCATTTCAATTTATTCTAGAGATCTTTTTTTGCTTTTTGAACTAAGAAAGGAGTTCTTGTGCCATAGCTTTTGCTCCTTAGCACCAATTGAAATAAAAATTATGTTTCCAAAAAGCTAATGCAATTTTCTATCTTCCAAAAAAAGCTAAAAAAACTACAATGAATATTGTAACCGTAAATGCTTGCCCAAAATCCATTTTGTTCCTTGCAATGACAATGGGACATTAGGAGTTAAACAAAAGCACCTAGTTCTCCTTTAGGAGCTTCTACTCTAGGATAATGCTCTTGTTTAGGTAGACCTTCCATCTTAATTCTCTTAATTATAGGTTTGTTCACAATCAACTAGTTGCTCCTTGTGAAGCAATTTGGGGAGATGGTGTTTGTAATGCAACGTTTTTCACGCATTCTTTACACCAAATATGACATTCATTGTAATAGTGTTATAACTTTCATAATGTCACTAGCACTAAAATTATTTGTTACAATATATGGTATCACTTATACTATTATATGTGAAATTGTTTTTTTTAAGAAAACATTAACACAGTTTTGTGTGAATTGATGAGAATGACTGATATTCTTGTAAATTTTCAAAATTCACTTGTTACCATTTTCATGTGATACTTATCATGTATCCAATAAAAAGTATATCAAACTTGAAATCTAGCTTAAAAATTGGTATAAGTTTGTACATATATAATGCAAGATTTCCATTCACTAAAATTTAAAACACACAAGATTTGGCAAGCAATGTTACATACAACTCATGGTGGATTGTGAATATCTTTTGAGAGTAGGATTGTTGATTTTCCAACACAAACCCTACAAAACATCACTCAATATACAATTATATGTTAGTCAAAACATGAAAATGTTATACAATAGGGATTCACTATTCAAAAGTGAGTTTCCAAACTTTGGCCATGAATTTGAAAGGCATTTCTTCATAATTAAGTAGCTTTGTAATATCAATCTAGAATATACTTTTTAGAGCCTAATTGTTTTTTGATAAAAGATCCAATGTTTTGACACAAACATATGTATAAAGGTGAGGTTAAACTCTTCCAAGAAATTTTAGAAGCGGTGCTTCACAAATTTTGGAAACTTTTGAACATAGAGTATTTATAATCTCTTATACATTGTTGGATTATAACATGTGTTGCAAAGCATAAACTAATTCAAAATATCAAAATTTGACAATCTAGTGGATGATCGTAATAACTTAAGTTCCATTCCATAAATTATAATAAATAAACACAATGTATGAAACGGATGCTCTATGATGTCATGATCTTGATAATGCTTGTAGTTGGCATAAACGTTCTAAGTTCCTTGAAAATTCCATTACAATCTTTAGTCCATTCAAACACCTCGTATCATGTAAGTTTGAAAATAAACTTGCATTTTTAGAGGAAAAAAAATTAAACTATTGATAGTAGTTAGAGCACTTTATAAACTATTTTATAAACTAATTAGTTTGTAAAACCTTCTATTTTGTTATGACTTTAATCTTTGTTCAATTCAATCTAATTTTATCTTTGTACAATACATGTTTTCAAAGTTCTGGCTTTTACTAACTATAGCTATTTTTTGACATTGGCCATTGACTTTTGTATTCTAAAATCAAGCAAATTAAATGTTTTGTTTTTTTCATGATCTTGTTAATTTAAAAACAATATGTACTATCTATATGAGTAACTACGCACTCACTCAAGCTTTTACAAATAAAACTAAAGATGTGGGGAGAGTTCCTTCATGGCCTACAGCGATCAAATTCACAAGGATCCTCAAGAAAGGCGCAGCCACTCGACCTGCTTGGTTCCCGCGGGGGCCGACTGTATTCTATGGTGGCCACCGCGTCTTGTACTTGTACGATCAAAAAGTGTGAGTGGTGGTGGGCGTCTCAAGGGATGAGGTGCGGTTTGCGCTCTTGCAACGGAAAGCTACTAGTCGTTCATCCCTTTGCATTGCACCTACCAATTTAAGTGCGCCACTATTGTTGCAGATCCTTGAGGCATGCGTGCGGTGGTGCTGACCGCATTCTAGGTGGTATCCTTTTGCACCTTGCTGGCGAGGTTTCATGGGGTGCCATTTGGACAAGGTGTTGTTGCGGACTTGTTGCTGGGTTCTTTTGGACGCCGTGAGGCGTGTGTGTAGTAGACATTTTCCTGTGCAAACTAGGTTGGTATCCTGTTGTGCCCTAGTTCCGAGGTTTCATGGAATATTGCTTGAGCGAGGCGTCATTGTGTGCTCGTCAATTGTTTTCCAACGAGCAGCGCGCTAGTAGAGCATTGGTCTTGATTGGTGGTTGGTAGCTTCTTGTGGCATCATACAAGACATGGGCAAGTGTAACGCTTAGATCGGATTGTGAGCGGGTTGTGCCCCGTGGGGTGCTGCTTGTCAACTTGTGGTGGTGGTGGTGAACTAGTATTGTTTCCTACCTGTGAGTCCGTTGCCCTCGCCGGCGGTGGAGGCTAATTGTTAGTCTTATGCCAATATGCAACTAATTGCGCAACTGGAGCTGTCTGAGCCTCTTTCCTTTTCATGTAGGAGGCAACGCCTGCGGTGGCTTGTTGCGCATGCCTCCTAGACCTCCTAAAAAATGGAGGCTAGTTGGGCACCGTGGTGACAAGTCACATCATGGGAGTGTAGCCTCGCCTTTTTGGTTGCCATTAAGAACGCTATCATTGAACTGAGTCAAGGTGGAAACTGACAAGTGGCAGGCACAAGGATCATTCATGTCCGAATGCAAGGGAATGTGGCGGAATGTCGCGCGTTCTTTGCTGTCGCAAGTTGAAGGGCGCGGAGTCTTGCCCGTGCCATCTAGACAATAAAGCACGCCATGCTCCCTCTTCGGAGGGGTGCACGTTGCTGAAGGAGACAAAGATCGGGACCACTTCTTAGAGGGCCTCTCAAGGTTGGCGCATGACTGCGCGGATGTTAGCCCGCGTTGCTCTCTTGACGCTCTACATTAGGCACGTTGCTAGGCGTGGCCAATGTGGTGTGAAAGCCGCAGTTACTATATTGTATCAAGTGGGAGGCTTGGGACACGCCAGCTTATGTGCAGCTCTAGATCCCAAAACCAAGATGGGTGTGAGCCACAGATGAGTTGGGCGCTTACCAATTGTGAAACTTTGTGACGCAAAGGGTACTCAACAAGAGTGCATTAGAGGGCTTGCTTTGGTGGCGAAGCAGGTCGAGTTGGAACGCTCAGTAAAACCATATCACACTTCTTATACCATCACACTTCTTAGAGGGCCCATTGAGATCGGCACGCAACGCGGATGCAAGAGCTCGCGCCGCTCTCTTGACCTTCTACATCAGGCTGCGCCGCCCGGTGTGGTGTAAAAAGCCGCAGTCACCTTGTTGCTTTGGGTGGAAGCAACAATTTGGTGTAGACTCCGGGTCCTCGTGACGTGGAGGGTTCTTGAACAGAGGGCTTTCGCAAGTTTTGGCAAAATGGGTTAGCTCGGGGTGTTGATTGAGCACCTTTGTAGTCATGTTGTTGTAATGAGAAGCACGTAGTTGGTGGTGTGAGGAAGCCAGGCGCTTCTAAAAAGCGGTCCCGGTGTGTCGATTGCCCGGTGCGCAGCTTGTGTTGGACAGAAAAGGAATAGCTACATGGTTGATCTTGTCAATAATCATATGCTTGTCTCAAACATTAAGCCATGCATGTATAAGTATAAACTCTTTTGTACTGTAAAACTACAAATGGCTCATTAAATCAATTATAGTTTCTTTGATGGTAATTTGCTCTTAAAAGTCTTTTTGGGACTGTTGGAACAAAGACGCACCGGCCCCATTTTATAAAAATCTTTTTTTGATTACAAGTTGAAATGGAAACACTCAAAGAGTGTTTTTGATTAAAATGGAGATTTAAATTTCCATTGTCTACTCCGCATTACGTAGAAGAAAGGAGCCCATTGATTGGTAAAGTCAATCTCGAGTTGCTTGATCTTGTCACTGTTTCTTGTCTTGAGATGTATTTGTTGCCATAATGCCATGCCGGCATGTATGGTAGCAGTCCATGATGCACCTAAAGCTTGTGAAGAGCTCGTTGCCTGTTGTCCGTAAAGGGAGTTGCAGCGTTCTATCCAAATGTACCACATCAAGAAGGAGCGCATGATATCCCAGGGCTGGTTGAAGTAAACAAGTGGAAGTTTCCTTCCATCCGCATTTTCATCAAGGACTCTAATAAGTGCGGTGCGCAGGTCGAGAACTTCACAGCCATCGGCGCTCCATGCAGCCGTGTTGAAAGCTTCCTAGAGCAACATCGTGAACTTGCAATCAAAGAAGAGATGTGTTGTTGTCTTCAACTGGTGAGGGCAGAATGAACAACTGTGTTTTGCCAGAGGAACTCGTCATCTAAGCCACTCACCGATTACTATCCCTTTGTTAAGTACTTGCCAGAGAAATGTTGCTTGCTTTGCTAGGCGTGCAATGTGCCAAAGAAGTTGAAGGTAGGATAGGACCTGAGCTGAGTCGAGGCCTAAATTCTCTAACTTCAGGGTGCCTAATGATTTCACCCCCACCTTGGCCACACAGCTTTTATACTCGAGCTTGGAGGTGTAAGAAAAGAAAGGAATGCTTAGAATTTTGCCTTTCTTATCTTATGAGGACCAGCGCCACTTTTTTGGATCCCATGTGAGGTCTATGACTTTGTTGCTTTCAGTCACCCATATGGAATCAAGGAACTCCGGGGTGTCTCTAGCATTGCATTCACCAAACTTACGATCCTTTGCCGTCCATGTAATAACTCTAGCGGGAGTAGCATCTCCCGGTGGTACTTCTTCGGGCTGGTCCATCTTGATGAGTTGTCCTTGAATTTGAACGTTGATGAAGTTCTTTGCAAGCACATTGCCACCTCCACTTGCCGCCATCGTTACTAGGTGAAAGCTGCCATTTGCCACACTATGTAGCTAGCCACCAGTGTTGAAAGTCTCACAACAAAAACTCCTCCGAGGATCCTAGGGTATTTGAGATAGTGCAACATGCCTCCGGAGTCTCGTTTTTTTGGATACGGCACCCCTCCTGGGCAATAGATTTTGCACTGTTGTGGCCGAGTGCCATTCCTCATTACAAAAGTCCCAAAGGTCCCTTACATAAGAAATGCTAGCACCAGCCCAAAGGTGGAAGCCAATTTGTTCCTTCTTGGGGCCAAACCCCAATGAGGTAGTGTCATTTTCAAGGACTAGTGGATTTCCAAATAGAGGCTGCTTAAGCACTTCTTCTCTACTCTCGGGTTCATCTTGGGTTAAGGCTGGTCTGATTGCTGCAAATGCTTTGAAGCAAGCCCTCGTGAGAGGGTACAACATTTGGTTTTGAACGCCTCTAGCGCTAAAGAACAACCAATTTTGTGAGTCCTACCACTTAGCATCAGCTAGTGGCCGGCACTACTGTATCTTACATCGCATGAGTGTTTTCCATGGGGCATTACCTGGCGCAAGGGCTCTAACGACCATCTTTGCTAACAAGCCTTGAGACTGAAGAAGAGGGTCTATTATCCCTAGCCCACCTTCCTCCCTCAATAGAATGCACAAATCCCATTTAACTCTAGCTGCACACAAACCTTTCCCCAGACCTGTCCATTTAAATGTCCTCATGAGTCTGCAAATGGAATCACAGCACCTCTTAGACAGTTCACAGCTAGACGCCGTGTACCAATAAGTGGCAAGGAGGACCTGGTTACAGACAAGCACACGGTCGACGAGAGAAAGGTGTTTTTTAGTCCACAACCATAGCTTATTGCAAAGCTTGGAGAGGACTTCTTTGGTGTTAGCTTCAGCATGAAGTTTGAAACCAACCTGCATGCCTAGGTACTTGATCCCGATTCCCTCGGTTGCCCATTTGAGGCCTATTTCCTTACCCCAATCAAATGACCTTACCCTTTTTGAGGCCCAGATAGCATAGGTTTTAGTCCAATTAACCTTAGAACCAAAAGCTAAACATAAGGTTTCTAGCACTTTCTGGGCCTTCATTAGATTAGTAGGGCTGCCCTGCAGGTAAAGTGCGGTGTCATTCGCGTATGATGCATCAAGGAGGTTAGAACCATCCGGTAATCTGAGGCCACTTATGCCATATGTGCTGTCTTCTAGCATGTAGCCTAATGCGTCTAGATCTACTATAAACAAGAATGGAGCTACGAGACAACCTTGGCGTACTGATCTAGATAGATCAAACTCAAGGCCAACCTCACCGTTGACTATAACAGAAGAAGAGGCATTTGTGTAGAGCGCCATCACACCTCTGATATAACTATGATGAAAACCTTGTTTCCTCAATACTTGTTCCATGAAGGGCCAAGAGATCCTATCGTAGGCTTTTTCGAAGTCTAATAAAAGAAGCCTTAAGTCTTGACCTATCTCAACTGCGTGGCTCATGGCTACCTGGGCTAGGTAGATGTTATCCAAGATACTCCTGCCCTAAATAAATCCGGTCTGCAAAGGTCTCTCAATAGTAGGAAGGAGTGGTTGCAATCTTTTAGCTAATACCGTAGCCACAACCTTATAAAAAGAGGAGAGGAGAGTGATTGGTCAAAAATTAGAAATAAGTAAGGAATTACCACCTTTAGGGATAAGGGAGATAAGACTTTTGTTGTGTTTTCTAGACAATAATCCTGTGTCCAGCACTTCCCAAACGCCTTTGAATAACGCGTCGCCAACCACCTCCGAGCATTCTTTGAAAAAGTTTGTGGGAACCCCATCCAACCCCACTACCTTTCCTAAAGACAGGTCCTTCACGGTTGCTCAAACTTCCTCAACTGTGAGCTCTGATGAGAGGCCCACATTTTGTGCTGCTGAGACTACTACCGGGACACTTCAAAGCACCTCAATGCGCACTACCTGTATCTCTGGCGTTTTTGGCTCTGCCATATACAGCCATCCATAGAATCCAGTAATTGCATCCATCATGGAGTGCTGATCTAAGATAACTACATCATCTATCAGCAATTGGGGTATGGAGGTATTGTTATGGATGTCTTTGAAGACATCAAAGAATTCGGCTGTGCATTGATCTCCCTTAGCGCACCACTTTGCTGAGAGCGCATGATGCTGAGCTTCTAGGATGCTCAGAGTAAGTTTGTGAAGTTTGGAATTTGCATTGTTGAGATTGTTTGTGGCTTTCTGGTCGCCAGGTCGCAAGGCCAGGACCCTCTCCGCGGCTTGTATTTGCCTTTTGGCTGCATGTTTTGCTTTGTATTTGTTAACATGCCACGCCTTGCTGGTTGCATGCGTCGCGGCCATAACTCATTCTTGCGCATACGTGCACCAGCGGTGCTACATCGTTGCTTCACCTAGTACCGGTGGTTCTTCCTCAAGCCACGCCTGCTCCAGGGTCAATATTGCGTCTTTGCTCTAAAGTAGCTTGAGGTGGAGCTTATGCCGTTGCTGTGGTCTTGGTTTCGCCCTCACCACATGCAAGAGTATTGGCGCGTGGTCAGAGAGGCTAGAATGCTCTAGCGTACTCAGAACTCCACCGCTATTTGCCACTAGTGGCAAGATACAAAACCTGTCAATTCTAGCACTGTTCCTTTCCATCCCTTGTCTGTTGTTTGCCCAAGTGTAGCGCTTTTGCGAATCATGCCAGAAATTGTCCACCTGCCAAGCGTCTACTATCTCGTCATGACTTAGCAATCTGGAAAAGGAGGTCTTCTCCAAATTGTTGGGGTAGGTGAATGCCCGCGCGTTTCTTGAGGACCATATTCATGTCACCGGCCATAATGAACAAGTCTCTTCCAACATCCGCCGTGACGAGCGCGTTCCAGAAGATAGCACAATCACGCAATGTAGATGGAGCATATACATTCAGAAGTGTGAGGACTTTCTGGTCTTCTACTTCCATTTGTACAAACTGAGCATGACCTGGCACTACCACCCCTTCTTCTATGTGCTTACAGCTTAACTTCTCCGAGATGAGAATGGCCATGCCCGCACGCCACTTCCCTGTTCCATGTGCGTGTTGCACCGCCGGATTCTAGGCCCTTACTTCTTTTGGAAACGAGAGACCCTTGCACCTGGTAACACACCGGGACGGTTCCATCCAATGCTCTTGAATGAATACAATCTGAGGTGCTCTAGGTAATTGATTGAAGAGCCTTTGGATGTGCATTCCCTTTTATGCTCTTTTGGGCACAACACTGGCACCCCGGATGTTGAAGGAAGCAATCAAAACATCTTGTTGTATCGTGACGCGTCGGCGGGTTCCCCCGCAAGCTCTGGCATGTCTTCGCTTTGCGAGTTGCTTTGGTCCATTTGGGCAACAACGTATGTCTGATCCGTGTTCGACGTGCGAGCACGTTTTGGCTTATTCATAGGTGATGTCTGCATCCCAAGAGCCCACTCCATCGGGCCTTCTAAGAACATGGCCTTATCTGCCCATTTTGCCGCAAGTGTGTTGACTTGATATCTACCATCCACCATCAAGAGCTGCCTCGTGCATCCGGTGTCCCACCATGTGGAAGAATGATGGGCCAAGCAGCGGGCTTTTTGCATCACCTTCACGGCCACTAACACCGTGAGTTCGCTTTTCTTGTTGAGAGTGTCCCACCGTGCAGACCAAGTAATTGAGATCCACTCTTGAATATGTGGTGGCTTTCTCAAAGTCTCCTTCAAGTGTGCTTGGATATCGGTAAGGATGGTCTCCTTAACTTCCACAATACCGAGTTTAGAGGATGAAAATTGAATTTGTAAAGGCCCTGTAATGTTAGGTTTGTTCAGGTGCGGCTCAATGTCTGTACTTGGTGCGTCCGAGAATATGACCTTGCCCTCACCGTGATCTTTATATATTAAAGGCCATACAGTAAGGTAGCAAACCCCATTGTTGGGTGCATTTCTAGCCCCTCCCTTGAATGCCATTTGAAGGTCTAAAAGGGAAAGCGCGTCCCAAAAATCTGATGCTAGGTTGGACAATGCTCTACCTATTTTCTTGGACTAGAGCTTCAAGAGGATGGGCGCTGCTGGTGAAGGGGGCGGGTGACAGCTTGGAGGCTGCGCCAGCTTTGCCGACTTTGCCAACCGCATTGCCGCTTGTTCCACAGGGTCCGCCTCAAAATCCTCAAATGCTTGTGTCTCCTCGGCACCTTTCACAGCTTTGCAAAGCTTACTGGATCTCCTCTCAGGGTACCGGGGCTCACCACATACCTCCTCTCCGTGGTCTTTACGGAGCTGTTGTTGCGACTTGGGTTTCTTCCTAGTTGTGCCATCCGAGGAGGCTAGGAAGGCCAAGCCGTCTTCTTGCAGATGCTGTGCATTGGTGCCCACTGGCTTCATATCGTTGTCATCCGGCGTCGAGTTCACTTCCTCGCTCGCAAAGACAGGGTGCCTCCAAGGCGCCCTGGCACTGGTTGCGTATTAAGTAATGCAGCTAAAATGCCTCCATCAGATACTGTTACGTTCCTTGTGTTCCCCAGAGTATCAGTCCTTGGAATTGGTACCGATGTTAGCAGAGCCATGTTTTGATGCAAGGGTGTTGGCGCTATCACCACTAGCATTGCCGCTAATGCAAGTAGAGTTTGCGGTAGTGCTAGAGACTGAGACCTGGTTAAAGACCTGGTACATCGGGTACCCAGGGCAAGGTCACTGTCCCCTTCATCTTGTATTTCTTGAGGCGCCGATATGAATAGAGAGAGGGGATCCGTCCTTTGTAACTCCTCCCCTCCCTTATCTAAGCTTACTCCCGGCGTCTCCTCGTAGACTGCAGTGTCTTGTGTCTCATCCCCTATTGTCAAACAACATTTCTTTTCATCTAGCTCCTCGCGCAGCTGACGTTGCACCAAGTTATATTCTTTAGAGTTGTAAGAGGGGTCTTCAAAGACCACCAATGGCTTGGGTCTAGAAGTAACTTCCACAAATGTTACTCCTTCAGCCGAGAGGGTTAGTCTGAAATCAATCTATTGTTGAATTGAGTCCTTTTCTTGATTGGCCTCCTCAGACGTGTCTGTGGTCGTGCCCATACTATTTTGGCCCCCAATCCCATGCTCCCCAAGTTGCAAAGGGACCAAACCTTGCTGCGTACCTTCAGGTGGGGGGGAGTTGCCTCCTTCTTGTTAGTCACGCGGCTATCCTTCTGAATCAATTGCTTTGATCCATGTTTGAATTGAAGACTTGGTTGCGCTTGGCCGGATCCAGCCTCACGCATGCCCCCTGAACCGCTAGGTTTTGAAGCCCACATCTTCTTTGGCTTTTGATTCAAAGGCGTAGCTTGCGGCGGTGTCAACGCAAATGGACCCTTTGTCTGATTTTGTCTAGCTCTGTGTTGTCCATCTGCGGATCAACGAGCATTGGGGCCTTGTTGACCCTGTCTAACCACCTCAGACCACAATCCTCTTCCATTGTCTACTTGTACTGCAGCACGCGCAATATGTGTTGGCCCTCCACTTCGCTCCACATGCTGCGAGTTTTGGCCATGTTGAGGCAAACGGTTCCCAATCCTCCTCGCACTGCGTCGGTGAAGATCCCATTGAGCCGTTTGAAAGCGGGTAGTTTGCCGCCATGTGGTCCATCTCCTGACATCTATTGCAATGATTTTCTAGACCTGAATACAAGACCACCTGATCACGCATGACTGTCTCTCCGTCTTGAATGAAGGGAATGCTCACAACTCCAGGGAGTTTTGAGACATCCTTAACCGTGACATAAACTATCTGACCTGCCTTTCTCTTGCTCGCTCTGATGGCAGGTTCAACCATTTGCACTTCCTCTAACAGCCCCGCCATCTCCCTCAGCCATTCAATGGAGTGTAGCTGCGGATCCAGTCTCGAGAATTGCATTCTGATGGTCGTGCCGGGCTTCTCTCCTCCTCCGGCGATGTATGCCATGAAGTTATCCGGCCATTTTGAAAAAGCAATTGTCTTTTCTCCCCATCAAAGGTAACCACGCTTGATCCATCTAATGGCTACAGCCACTGTATCAAACTCTAATTGAAAGAACTTGTGGTCGAGTAATTGAATAGAGAAAAAAACATCTCTATTCTTCTCGGGCAGGAATTTGCATAACGCTGCAAAGCCATTGATGGTGCCGGTCGTGTGATCCAACACTAGTCTGCTCAGTTTCCCGTCGCGCTCGTCTCTCATGGTTTCTAGCCGCTTTTGTGGTATGTCTAGGACCAGCTTCCATTCCATGTCTACAATAGTTTGCGCGGCAACATTCCCACAACCTCCCTCTTCCACACCTCCTTGCCGCACTTGTGTTGTTGGAGTGGCAACCGGAAACGTAGGGTCCGCAGCTACACCTAGATTCTCTCCCAAATTTGGCAATTGGTCGCTCATGTCAACATCTAAATTCTTAACATTCCAATTTCCAACTAATTCCCCCATCCCGAGGCACTACGTCGGTAGGCAGCGATAGAGGGCAAAAAGCAAGCTCTATCTTAGGCTAGCAACAGTACCACAGTTAAGCACGGTGCTACAAGAAAGAAAAGAATTAATCCGACCATAACAAGACAGGGTGCTAAAAAGCACCGACATGTATCCTTTGGCAAGCGCCGGAAAAAGCATGCACGTTGCAAAAAAACAACACTTGCCGCAGAAGTCGAAATTACGCAAAAATCTTTGCTTTTTGTCTTGCTCTAAAAATAGTAGGCGCTAAAGTTAGCAGCTCAATAACCAATGAAAGCAAGCACAAAAAACAAGAGATTGTGCTAAAAGCAAGCAATCTGAACTCCCACGCTAGAAAAGAAGAAAAAAGAACAAGTCGTAACACTTCTCTTAAATTTCAACAAACCGGACTAGAATTAATCAACATGTCTCCTCAAGTATAGTCTTGCACTGAAGTTATCTAGCCAAGCTAAGCAACAAGAGAGATCACAGATCCAACCACCCGGTTTGTTTCAACGATCCGACCAAAACTTAACTTTATGCTTCTTCAAGTATAGTCTCGTGAAGGGTTAACCAACCAAGCTAAGCAATGAGAAAGAACAGAAATCCAATTGCCAAGCTTAAAAGCCAACGATCAGAAGCCAAGTGCTACAATCAAAGAGAGAAATCAAAAAAAGCAAAAAGACACCGCCTTGCGCCCCCGAAAAACACGGAGCAACACGGCGGGTGTAGAAGTGAGAATGATGGTAATTTGCTATGTGGATACCTGTAGTAATTCTAGAGCTACTATATGCACAAACTCTTGCTTATGGCATTTGTATTGCGGAAGGGATATATTTATTAGATAAAGGCCTATGCAAGTTTGCTTGGTTTTGTGGTGAATCATGATAACTTGTCGAATTGCAGGACCCTAGCGTTGGCAATGTTTCATTCAAATTTTTGCCCTATTAACTTTTGATAGTAGGATAGAGGCCTACCATGGTGGTAACAAATGACGGAGAATTAGGGTTTGATTGTGGAGAGGGAGCTTGAGAAATGGCTACTACACCCAAAGAAGGCAGCAAGCGCAAAAATTACCCAATCCGGACATGAGGAGGTAGTGACAATAAATAACAATACTGAGCTCTAACAAGTCTGGTAATTGAAATGAATACAATCTAAACTTCTTAATGAGGATCCATTGCAGGGCAAGTTTGGTGCCAGCAGTCCCAATAATTCTAGCTCCAATAGCACATTTTAAAGTTGTTGCAGTTAAAAAGCTTGTAGTTGGATCTTGGGTCGGAGGGAGCAATTTGCCCCTCGTGGATGTGCATTGGTCTCGTCAGCCTCTTTCTTGCCGAGGACGCTCTCCTGGCCTTCTCTAGTCCGGATGTGGAGTCGATGGTGTTGCTTTGAAAAAATTAGAGTGCTCAAAGCCAGTCTATGCTCTGATTACACATGGAATAACGTGATAGGACTCTGGTCCTCTTGTATTGGTCTTTGGGACTAGAGTAATGATTAATATCAACAACTAGAGGCATTTGTATTTCATTGTCAAAAGTGAAATTCTTGGATTTATTAAAGACAAACTTTGCAAAAGCATGTGCCAAGGATGTTTTCATTAATCAAGAACAAAACTTGGGGGTTCAAAGACGATCAAATACTGTCCTAGTCTCAACCATAAACAATGCCAACTAGGGATTGGCAGGTGTTGATTTGATGACCTTGCTAGCACCTTACGAGAATTTAAAGTTTTTGGGTTCTGAGGGTAGTATGGTCGCAAGGCTGAAACTCAAAGGAATTGACAAAAGGGTACCACCTAAAGTGGAGCTTGCGGCTTCATTTGACTCAACACAAGGAAACTTACTAGGTCCAGATATAGTAAGGATTGATAGATTGAGAGCTCTTTCTTGATTTTATGGGTGGAGTGCATTGCTGTTCTTAGTTGGTGGAGTCATTTGTCTAGTTGATTCTGTTAACAACCAAGACCTCAACTTGCTAACTAATCATGCAAAGGATTTGCTCCCTTGCAAACAATTTTTTAGAAGGACTATTGGCGTCTAGCCGATGGAAGTTTGAGGCAATAACAGGTCTGTGATGCCCTTAGATGCTCTGGGCTGCACACGTGCTATATTGATGGATTCAACAAGTTTATAACCTAGGTTGGCAAGCTTGGGTAATCTTTTGAAATTTCATTGTGATGGGGATAGATCTTTGCAATTATTGATCTTCAACAAAGAATTCCTAATAAGCACAAGTCATCAGTCCGAGTTCACTAAGTCCTTGCCCTTTGTACACACCAACCTTTGCTCCTACCAATTGAATGGTCCAGTGAAGTTTTTGGATTGCGAAAACGCTGGCGGTTCATCGATGGTGACGTTGTGAGAAGTTCATTAAACCTTATCATTTAGAGGAAGGAGAAGTCATAACAAGATTTTTTAGGTGAACCTGCAGAAGGATCATTGCACACACAAGTTGCAGCAAACCTGCCGCAAACCACACAAAATCGTCCCTTGCTCCCTTTCCTTTGAATTGGTGCGAGCCTCAATTGCTTGGGCTTTGTGTCGCGTTGTCCTTCTTGGAGGAGTGTAGCATCGCTTCCCTATGGTCGAGTCCCACCTCCTCACTTGAGAATAACTCTCCGGGTCGAGGGTGATTTCACATCCCGCCATACAAGTGCGACGTGGCTGGCTTCCGCCTGCGAGTGGAGGCAATGATGTTGCAATATGCATTGACGCTTTCTTGAACGTGACTCAGCCTTGCTTGAAACCAAGGAACTTTGAGAGTTCAGCAACTAGGGGTTGCGCCAGCTAGCTAACTAGCTAGCAAGGCTCTAGATCTGCAGCTCTTGAGTTGTGAGGAGGATGCAAACTGCTATAATACAATACAACTCTCAGCAACAGAAATCTTGGCTCTTGCAACAATGAAGAACGCAACAAAATGCAATATGTAGTGTGAATTGCAAAATTCCGCAAATCATCAAGTCTTTGAATGCAAGTTGCACCTGAGGTTTGTCCGAGGGCATTTCTACTAGAGCATCACGGCGCTCTACAAACATCAATCCAAGTGCACAACCGCTTGGGTTGAGTGAAGCTGGCCATCCTAACCTAGCATAGCATCGCAACGTCAACTAGGTTGACTAAAATGGAGAGAAAGAAATTGGGCGCCGTGGCAACACAACCCCCAATTGGGTGGTTTAAGTGCTAACTCGCTCAGAGTTATTTCAAAGCTTGGCATTGTTACCCAATTGGTCTAGCCTCAAGCAGCAGGTGTCTCAACAAAGGGGTTCCCGCCTCGTCAATCGGGAAAAACGTCACGCATCAGAGATCTAATAAAAAAAACTATGCGCTGAATTTAAGCATATTACTGAGCGCAAGAGAAGGAACTAACTAGGATTTCCCTAGTAATGGCAAGCAAACCGGAAAGAGCCCAGTTTGAAAATTGTGGTGCTTGGGAGCTTCAAATAGTAGTCTAGAGAAGGTCCCTCTGTAGCGCGCCAAATCCAGGTTTTGTGGAAAGGGACCCCATTGAGGATGAGAGCGGCACTGATTCTGGAATGCGCTGCTCCACAAAAACCTGTCTGCAAGTTGGGCTCTTTGGGAATGCAGCCCTAAGTGGGTGGTAAATTCCATCCAAGGCAACCAATAGCAAACAAGTACTACAAAGGAAAGATGAAAAGGACTTTGAAAAGAGAGTTAAAAAGTGCTTGAGATTGATGATAGGGAAGCAACATTGTCTTGTCGGACAGATTTTGGAGTTTGGTTGTTGTTTTGTCCGTTTGATGTCTAATGTTGCGTATGACAATTGTCAAGTATGAGTGACAATCTTGTCTAATAAGGCCCTATTTAATAGCTGAGATAATTTGAAAATCTACTTTAAATATGACCTAGAATGTTGAATCTAATAAGTGTATATTGAATTGAGATACTTCAATGAAATGAAACATGAATATGTCAAGATCAAAAATAAAAAGTGCTTTGTTTAAAAGTCAACTTTGAAGTTAACTCTACTAGACAGATGGAGGGGCTCATGTTTATCTATGACGTCAAGTTTGTCAAGTTGCCGCCATGTCGAGGAAGACAACCATGGAGGGAAGCAAATGAAAATTGCAAGTGCGCTTCAGTTGGATGTGGAACGGTTGTCAAAAACTAGTTTGCTGCTCAACGCAAGGCGCTGGTCAGCGTGGGCCATCGCAGCGGGAAAAGAACAATGATTTGCTTCCCACCAATGCCGCTGTGGTGGTCGAGGAACAAAGCACAAGTCCTTCATTGGGCGTGGGACTTGTCCCAATTGTGCTCTTTGGACGTTGGCCTATTGTGCTCTTCATTTGACTCATTTTTAAACACGGACCAAAGAGTCTAAAATGTATGTGAGTCAGTGGGCAGCAAACCTGTTAAGGCGCAAGTAACTTGATTGGTGGGACCTTGACCTTCCAAAGGATGGAACACCATCAATTGATTGTGATATTCCGTGAAAGGTTTGAGTGTGAGTATACTTGTTGGGACCTAAAAGATGGTGAACTATGCCTAAGCAAAGCAAAGCTAGAGGAAATTTTGGTAGAGGCTTGTAGCAATACTAAAGTGCAAATTGTTCGTCAAACTTGGGTATAGGGGCAAAAGACTAGTTGAATCATCTAGTAGCTGGTTCCCTCTGAAGTTTCCCTCAAGATGGCTGGAGCTCATGTAAGAGTTTTATCAGGTAAATCAAATGATTAGAGGCATTGGGGATGTAACATCCTTGACCTATTTTCAAACTTTAAATATGTAAGCCACCGCGGTTGCTTGGTTGAACCTTGACACAAATTGAATGCTCCAAGTGGGCCATTTTTGGTAAGCAAAACTAGCGATGCAGGATGAACCATAAGCCGGGTCACAGTGCTAAATTGCGCGTTAACCTAGATCCCACAAAGGGTGTTGATTGATTTAGACAGCAGGACGATGGTTATGGAAGTTGAAATCCGCTAAGGAGTGTGTAACAACTCACCTACCAAATCAACTAGCTCCAAAAATGGATGGCGTTGAAGTGCACGACCTAAATCCGACCATCGGGGGGAGTGCAAGGCTTTGATGAAAAGGAGGGTGTGAGGGTTGTAGAGCAGATTTAGGCGCGAGCCCGAGTGAAACGGCCTTTGGTGCAGATCTTGGTGGTAGTAGCAAATATTCAAATGAGAACCTTGAAGACTGAAGTGGAAAAAGGTTCCATGTGAACATCAATTGGACATGGGTTAGTTGATCCTAATAGATGGGACAATCTAGTGTCAAGGGCGCAATGCATGTCGTGCATTAGAAAGAGATTGGATCAATATTTCCAAACTGGGCCGTGGCAGCTACTAGCAATGCAATTGAATCCAAAGACGTCAGCAAGGGTCATTGGAAGAGTTCTCTTTTCTTTATAATAGCCTGCCCACCTTGGAATCATATCACTTGGAGATAGGGTCTAGCGGCCGGTAAAGCGCTACACGTCTTGCAGCGTTAGGTGTGTCCTTGGCTGCCCATGAAAATTGGAAGGAGCAATTACTGGTTACACTTGGTTATACTCATAAGTGCATCAGGTCTCTAAGGTGAACATCCTCTAGTTGATAGAACAATGTAGGCAAAGTCGGCAAAACAAATCCATAACTTTGGGAAAAAGATTGGCTCTAAGGGTTGGGCCCAGGGGTCTGTGCTAGGATCCCATAGGATATTGGAGGTTTGCTTGAGCTGCTTGCGTGGTGAGGGCAGAACCCAGCGTGCCGATCAAGCAACAGGCGCAAAGCAGGTGGCATCAAACCCACCCTTCTTCCTTAGGCGGCAAATGACCAACTCAAATATGGTACAGACAAGGGAAATCTGATTGTTTAATTAAAATAAAGCATTGCAATGGTCCCCGCGGATGTTGACGCAATGTGATTTCTGCCTAGTGCTCTAAATGTCAAAGTGAAGAAATTCAACTAAGCATGGATAAACGATGAGAGTAACTATGACTCTCTTAAAGCAGCCAAATGCCTCGTCATCTAATTAGTGGCGCGCATGAATGGATTAACAAGATTTCCACTATCCCTATCTACTATATAGCAAAACCACAGCCAAAGAAATGGGATTGGAAGAATCACCGATGAAAAGAGACCTCGTTGAGCTTGACTTTGACTTTGTAAAATGACTATAGAGGTGTAGGATAAGTGGGAGCCTTCAAAGCGCCAGTGAAATACCACTACTTTAAACTTTATTTTACTTATTCCATAAGGTGAAGGCAGGACTCTGTCCTTGCTTTTGGTCTCAAGGGCTTTTTTATTAAACTCCAATGTAAGTGGAAGACATTGTCAGGTGGGGGGTTTGGTTGGGATGGCACATCTGTTAAAAGAAAATGCAAGTGTCCTAAGATGAGTTCAACGAGAACAAAAATCTTGTGTGGAACAAAAGGATAAAAGCTCATTTGATTTTGATTTTCGGTACAAATACAAACTGTGAAAGCATGGCTTATCAATCCTTTAGTCTTTTGGAATTTGAAGCTAGAAGTGTCAGAAAAGTTACGACAGGGGTAATTGGCTTGTGGCAGTCAAGCATTCATAGCAACATTGCTTTTTGATCCTTCCATGTTGGCTCTTCCTATCATTGTGAAGCAGAATTCACCAAGTATTGGATTGTTCACCCACCAATAGGGAACATGAGCTGGGTTTAGATTGTCATGAGACAGGTTGGTTTTATCCTATTGATGCGCGGTGTTGCAATAGTAATTCAACTTAGTACTAGAGGAACTGTTGATTCACATAATTGGTCATTGCAATTGGTTGAAAAGCCACTGACACAAAACTACCAGGTGTAGGATTATGACTAAACACCTCTAAGTTAGAATCCATGCTAAAAGCGGCGCTTTCTACCTCCTCGTTTGTCACCCGACTACCGGTAGGGCCACTCTTGTGCGTTCCCAGAAGCACGTGTTGAAAACTCCTCCGCGTTAGCAAAATGTTTGTTGCAGGCGCTTTGCATTCCAATTCCACACGATTAAGGAGATGAATCCTTTGCAGACAACTTAAATATGGGACAAGGTATTGTAAGTGGTATAGTAGAATTGCTGCTACAATTCATTGAGATTCTGCCTCACCGTCCCAATGATTTGTTACCTCTCCATCCTCCTAGTTTTGGGTGGGCTCTACCATCACAAATTGCCCCTCTTTGCACCTCCAACACTTGGCAAAAAAAAAAAAAAAAAAAAAAATCCCTTGATTTTGGCCATAGGAGCATGCCTAGAACTCCAAGGTGCTCGCATTACTAGCAAATCACAACAAGATCCCACACTTGGTTGAAATCGGAAATGGATTGGGTCTTGTAAATACCAGAAGCAGATTGGGTCTTGTCAAAAGCAAATGCAGATCGGGTCTCATAGGCACGGCATGACGTGATCTAGCGCAAATCCAAACTAGCAGCCACAAGAGGATCCCACACTTGGCTGAAAGCGAGCGTGGATTTGGACTCGCGAGGTCGCAACAACTCGAAGGCAAAAGGCGCGTACTCTAGGGTGCTTGCAGGACTAGCCACCTGCAAGAGGATCCCACACTTGGCCAAAACCGCGCTAAGATCTAGATTTGCGGGTGCAACATGCACTAACTTTGAGGTGCTCATGAGACTAGCAAACCACAAGGGGATCCGACACTAAGCCCAAAGTGAGCGCGGATTTGGACTCACGGGCACGTCGCGACAAGGTGGAGGCGGAAGGCGCGTACTTTGAGTTGCTTGTGGGATTAGCCACCCGCAAGACAATCCCACACTTGGCCAAAATTGGGTGACTCGCGGGTGCGGCGCGATGAGGTGGAAGGTGCGGATTCCATATCAAAATTCTTAGATGGAGCTGTTCTTTATACCAAAGCTACATGGTAGAGTAAGGTGCCCACAAGAATTTTTGTGGAATTATTGCAGTTGTTGTTAGCAATGATCTTGTTTGGGATCACATTCTGCAAACGTGGCAAAGAAGAAGGCCATTTTTTTATGCCTTAGCTAAATGCACGGATGGGGCTGAAACTTTCACCCATGATTCATAAGAGGGTAAGGGGCCTCTATAAAAAAATTGGAAGCATTGGAATTTTTTTCAATGGTGACCCCCTTCGGGGTCACATTTTGCCAAACATGCCTGAGGAAGGGTAAAGAGGGGATTCATCCAAATTCATTAGCAAAAATTGTAGGATTGGGCTGATGTTTGCACTATAGAGTTAGGGTAAGGTTAGGGTTATGTGGGAATTTTTGTGGAATCCATTGACCCAAAACCAATGGTGACCCCTTTTATGGTCACATCGTGCAAACTTGGCAAAAAGGGGGCCATTTTTGATGCTCTAGCAAACTAACTTGGATGGAGCTGAAATTTTCACTCAAGACTCTTGATAGAGTAAGGTACCTTCATGATTTTTTGTGGTTTCATTGGAGTCGTTTTGAATGGTGACCCCCTTGAGGTTACAATTTGGCAAATGTGCACCAAAATAGGTAACTGATGACTTGATTCAAAAGGAGTAGTAAAAAGTGTGGGAAAAGACTGAATTTGGCACTGTAGAATTAGGATAAGGTTAGGGTTATGTGGAAACATAGGTGGATTTAATTGACCCAAAACCAGTGGTGATCCCTTTTGGGGTCAATTTTGCAAAGGTGGCAAAATAGAGGCCATTTTTGACACTTTAGCAAATTAACTCTGTTGTGGCTGAAATTTGCACCCATGACTCATATTAGGGTAAGGTAGCTCTAAGAATTTTAATGAAAGCATTGGAGCCCTTGTTAGTAGTGACCCCCTTTAGGATCACTTTTTGGCAAACATGCGCTACATAGGATAAACGAGGGGTTAATTCACATTGCTAAGCCAAAGCTATGGGAATGGGCTGAGTTTTGCACCATGAGCTTAGGTTAGGGTAAGGAACCTTGGGGATTTTTGGTGAAATTAATTGAATCATTATAAGTGGTGACCCCTTTTGGAGTCACCTTTTGCAATCACGGCCAAAAGGGAGGGCATTTTTGATTCCATAGCAAAAGTGCTTGGATAGGGTTCAAATTTGCTCTGTGGTTTTATGCTAGGGTAAGGGGTCCCTACAATTTTTTGAGGAAGCATCAGAGTTGTTGTCAGTAGTGATCCCCTTTGGAGTCACTTTTTGGCAAACATGCGTTAAATAGGATAAATGGGGGGTAAATTCATATTACTAAGCAAAAAGCTTGGCATTGGGCTGAATTTTGCACAACTTCAAGATAGAGCAAGAATCATGTGGGAATTTTTTTGGAATTGATTAATACTTATTCAGTGCTTACTTCTTTTGAGCCACTTTTGTTAAGAAGGAGAGACAGGGGGTCGATTCAAATGAATTAACAAATAGTTTGGGTATGGGGTGAAACTTGCATTACAAGATAAAGGTAGGGTATGGAATGTGTGGGAATTTTTGTGGAATTAACTGACACTCACTCAATGGTGACCCCTCTTAGGATTACATTTTCATTTAAGAGCAATAGGGGGGTTAATTATAAAGGAATAGCAAAACATTTGATTTTTGGATGAAACTTTTATTACAAGGTAAGGGTAGGGTTAGGATTACTTGGAAATTTTTGTGGGATTAATTGACACTTATTCAATATTGACCTTATTTGGGTTCGCATTTGGCAAATGTGGCCAACTGAAGAGCTTTTTTGATCCCGTACCAAGAAATCACTTATGACTCATGCTCTGCCAAGGTGCCCCCATGAATTCTTGTGGAGGCATTGGACAAGTTTTCAATGCTAACCTCTTTTGAGTAATGCGTGGCTTTGTGGAGAATGGGTGAATGGGGCAATGAATATGTATATACTTGTCAGCTTGGTTTTAACACAACGTTGAATTGCTCAAGGGTTCTTATAGAAGAGAGAAGTTAGCAGATTTAGTGTCCAGAAAATAGAAGCCACGTATGCCTTAGTGAACACTCAAACAAACACTAAAAAGAAATGAGCGCCTATACTATCTAGCATGAACTTGGTCTTAATTGCAAACACTTGTGGTTTTACGTGATATTGAGTTGAGTTTTGTTATGTATTGTGAGAAATCACTTACCTGCACGTACTCTGGAGGCACTCTTCGATGCAAACCGCAATTGTTGCTACTCCACAAGCACTTCACGGCGCAACCCACACTCATAATCACCTAGCAGCCACTTTGCGCCGTAACTAAGACTTGTACGAAGCATTCCACGTCATCTACCCGTGTTTGCGGGCACTCAGCGGCGCGTAGCAACATCCAAAACCAACCTGCGACGCATATCAACATCCAAAACCACATTGAGCATGTAACAACACTCAACAACCCACCAATGCGCGTATTGACACTCAACACCCCATTGTGATGTGTATTGACACTCCGTGGTTTGTTCAAAAATTTGTGGGCACTAGTCGGCGCGTATTGTTGCTCACAATCGACCCGAGGTGTCGGCCAAGAGTCGCAATCACTTTGTGGCATGACCCGGACAAGCAAGCACTCTGCTGCACATATCGGCACTTAGCAGCCACTTCGTGATGCAAACTGCAACTTGCAGGCACTTCATAACGCGCATTGACAAAGGTGTTTTGCTAGACTCTTTCAACATGGCTCTTGCATGTCTCTTAGATCAAGGAGTACAGATGAGAATGTATTTTTAGTTGTGAATGTATATCAACATATTGCCTTACTCATCTACATCAAGGCTTTCATGTTGTATAGTTTGCTCTTCACTCGGTGAAGTCACTGTGAAAGTGCCCTTAATTAGTTGAATAAGCTTTTTCCTCTCTAGCAATAGGATAAGCTGCATAAGCTAACACTTGTTGCAACCTTGAAACTCTTGAACGAGCTCCAATAATGTTACTTGGAGAAAACAACAAGAATCTTTGCAACAGAAATTGAACATTGCACAAGTTTGAGTGGATGACGTACACTAACTTTCTAACCAAATGGCAAAAGATGTATATTAAAATTACAAGAGATAGCTATTCTCATATTTGGAAAAATAACTACACATTTGGGTCACCATGATACAAATAACAAACTAGATTTTTGAATAATCCTATAATTGGGACATTGAAACACACAATATAACACACTTAAAATACAAGTTAACAACAACAAAATCTGTTTTAGCACACATGATACAAATTGAGAGAGCACTAGCAATAGGTCCTTTATGTTGAAAAAGTCATGATTTTTGCATGATAGATAAGATTCAACTGGTGTAACTCTAATTGTGATGAAGACTAAGACATCAACTTGATTGTATTTTCCCATTACGGATTGAAATGACTAAAAAAATTTTGGAATTGAATGAAAGTAACAAAATAATGTAACATTGTAACTCATTCATGATAAATGCAATTTTCTTATGTTGTTACTGTTGATCATCCACTGTAGCATGTGTTTTTGAATTAGCCTCTATGGCGTCTTCTTTGCGTCTGCTTTCTTCCCAACCAAGACTTTTGTCAGTAGATGTAAGCTTTACATAGGGAAGCCCATTTCTAGAAGAAGGAGCATCATTAGATGCTGCTCCTTTGGATTCAATATTTGGCTTTGAATTTAGGAAAGCTGCTTTGAAGCTAGTGGCTTTTGAAGAACTTGACTTGGTGACAACCTCATAAGGAACAAAACATCTAATGTGCATAATCCCACAAGCCATCATCATGTTGTATAACAAGACATGAACATCAATGACATGCACCAGCAAAAAGCAACCTCAATGATTAAGCATTGGAACAAAAATGAACGGGTTTCAAAAGCATTTCTCCATGCTATGCTAAAACTATATACCACTATGTCCACCCCAAATTATGTGACGGATTTGAGTACTTCCAAGATCAAAGTAGTTTTGAGCAATAACAAAAAAAAACAAAGAAGAGGTAAATACCTAACATGATGAGGACACTAAACCGAAACAAGCCCAAACTCATCAAGTTGATGTACAAGAGGCTCATTCATAGATTTTTCAACTCTTGATTTTGCGTCATTGATTTCCAACATTGTGGCTAATGAAAAGCCAGCCGCCTAGCAAAGGTCAAACTAGTCTATTATTTTTCCTTGTTGCATGCAGTTGCATATTTGTTCATGAACTTGAAGTTTTGATAAACCTCGCTTCTGGTGAAACAATTCAAGAGAAGCTCTAACAAGAAACTCAAGTAAAAAGGAAAAAGCTAGGTTATCAATATAACCTCGGATATAATCAGGTACCTTTGTGGCCTTGAAAAGATCTACTTCCATAAGTGATACATCACAGCATAATGTCGTAACATTCTCATAGAAACAGCAGACATTAGCTATCTAAATAACTTAAGCTTTTGACCTTTGCAAACACTGCTAAAGCAGTTGCTACTTACACCAATCTCCTTAACACTATGATTCATTGTTTGCCATAGCTTCCAACTTTCCAAAAGATCATTTGTGCTGTTCTAAAATTTTTGTACCATAGAATAGAATTGAACACATCCAATATGAACCCTATCATTTATCATTGAATTGCAGTTGCTTTTGAGAAACTCACAAACTATGCAAAATTCCACAGCGATTATGCCACAAGCTTCTAAACTTAAATGCTAGCTGCAATTGGCGCTACCTCAAATAGAAATGTATAAATTTCAAATGCGCCTTCAAATAATCCTCACCAGTTTCAAAATTGTGCTCAACAATCTCAAAATTACTCTATTCCTAGAACTAAATATCACAATTTTCCTTAGATAATGGGCCATAACATGCTACTACTGCTAAAAACGCATGTCTCATTCTCATTGGACATCATAACTTTGTAAAAAGCATTATTTAGGAATTAGAGTTTAGTGTACAAAAAAACTTAGTAAAAGGAGAAATCACTCATGTACTTGGACCCATTACGTTGGGCAAAAGTCACCTCATGTTTTGTTGTCATTTGCATATTCACTTCAAACGGTCAGATTGTTGTTATCTTGAAATTGGAAACTAGTAACGCTTTTTAAAGTTCTTGGAAAAGAGAATTTTCTCCAAAAATAATGGCATCCAACACTCACTTTAAACCAAAAGATGTCGTGTCATTGAATCAAAGTATTGCCAAACATTCTTAAAACAAGCTACATAGATATGTGCGTCTAGTGTGACTTTTATCACAATCAAGAATGGAAGAATCAAATAATGCCGGATTTGCAACTAACCTAATTTAGAGCTAAAAAATGCAGAATCCACAATTATTCCCTTGTGTCACGACCAATTCAAAATGAGTCGCAAGTGATCATTATAATTACTTTTGACTACTCTCTTTTGCTGACTTACAATAAGTTCCAAAACAAAAGTACAGCTACATAATTGCTATACATATCTAAAAAGCAGCAGCTAAAATTCTTATACGTTGACATTGAGAATATCCATCACTTGAGCAACAGATTTGTGATGATTTTAGGTCATCTCTAGACAAAAATTTGAACTCTTGTTATTGCTCATCATACAATAACCATAGAAAGCATATTCTAAGGCATCAAATTGCTTATAAACAATTTGATTAATTCAATAACAAGAACTAAACTCACTATTTATTGCTTTAAAGTCTAGTTAAGGTAGATATGCTACTTGCCAATGAATTCCAAGGGGGAAATAATGTTGTCATTAAGCCATCAAAAATCAATAGAGGTGGATAAAAGATGATTGATGTAGTAAATCACTTGAAACAAAAATAAATAGAGTTATCTACACTCTAGATAGATAGAGTGGAGTTTCAAAATTTCAGAGATGCAACTGTATGTGTCTACTTGACCAATTATTTTAAGAACTAGAGTTACAGACTTGCATCTATTGGAAGAACTCAATCATCTAAAATTGTGTAAAAAACTTTGTAATAGCTAAGGCCAAATTTTGACACGATGATGGTGCTGGAGCTTTGGAATGCTCAATCTATTTAAATGGTGCTTCCTAATGCAAAGCTTTGACCCAACCTAAAACTTCTCTTAAAATGCTCAAAACTTTGCCTCCCTTACAAGATGCGCGTGTGCAAGTTCATGGCTCATGAAAACCCCCAAAAGCTTGATTCCTTCAAAACCTCAAGACTTTGCAATTCAAACACGCTACTTTTTTGAGTGCTTCCTAGAGATTGGGCTTGTGTATGAGTCTCAATGTTGAGAACCTATTGGGAACCAATTTGAGAATTTTTCAAGAACTTCGAGAACATGCTGAGAACCTATTGAGGATTTGTCAAGAACCTGTTTTGAGCTTATTTGTTCCCCTTTAGTGAGTTTAATGGTATACTAAATGTTGCGTTTAGGTTGCCCCACACCAATTTTGTGACACTTTAGAGTATGTAATAACTTATTGCTGCTATAGTGATTTTCATCATTAACAAAGTTTAAAGGGCCTCAAAACAACAATAAAGTTATTGAAAAACAAACCATTGACGTTGAGTTGTAAACCATGTGAAATTCAAGTGTTTAGAGAGTTGCATGCAACTTTAAGTGGTCAAGTGATGAATCATGAGATAACTTTTCAAGGCAAGGCAAGGCAACTTAATTTTTGAGGCAACCTAAATGCAATATTCAATGTTGTGAGCTTTCAAATGCAATTTTTAATGTTGACAATCATTTGAGAGCTTTTAATTTGAGCTTGTAAAGTAAGTTGAAATGCGGTTCCCTTAAAGCATTTTTTTGTTGCAATTTGAACCTGACACATCAAGAGTTATTTATTTTTGAAAGGCCTTCAAAACTCTTGTTTTCCATCTTGCACTTCTAACGTGGCCTTTGCACTTCAAACACGTCACATAATTGATCATTTGACCATTCACTAAGAGGAATACAAGACAAATTCATTAACTTAGGGTGAATAGTATTTTGATAAGACAATGTTTTGACACACAAGGATGGAGTGTCATGAGAAAATTTTGAGAAGCCCTAAATGCTTATCATCTATGCTTCAAGTGCGTCATATATACAATATAGCAATGCTAGAGCCGCTTTTACATCAATTACAATGGGTCCATGTTTGAGATGTTTGACTATGGCAATGTAGCAGTTGTTTTTGCCAACCAAATCCAACTCAAACTAACTTCTTCTTTTATAGATAATTTTGATTTAGTACTACTTTTGATGTTGGATGAAGATAATTTTTTTCACTTCTATGCAATCTCACCATTTCATTTAATATAGATTATAAATTAATTCTAGGGGTACCTTTAGAATAATTCTAATGGTAAGAAGAAGTCTTCTCAATCACTTCTAAGACCATGTAAGCAAGAAAAGATAAGTGGAGAAGTTATTGAAATCATAAGGAAGATAGAAGAGCAAAGGCACACATAGTATACTCAAATGTATACGATACAAATGAAAGAGATGAGAGGGTTCTCAAACCCTCTCATCTATATACTCTTTCAACCACTCTCCCTTCATTTAACCATATGGGATAACCACATCCATAGTTTAATATTCTCTATGAATTGCTTCCTATCACATGCCCTTTTTCCAATGCTAAAAACTCCACCTAGCATATCTTTTTTGGCCTAAAGCAAACTCCTAATGCCTATTACAACATTTCAACACTCCCATTTTCCAAATAGCCAAAGTCCCTAATGCCCATGGCTCTTATCAAACGCTCATGTCTATCCATTGCCATTGCCTTTGTCATCGCATCTGCCAACAGGTCCTCAATTGGACAATATTCCAATGTAATGGTTCTTTTTCCGCCTTCTTCCTCACAATATGATGTTGCACCTCGATGTGCTTTGTCTTTGCATGATTCACCAGATTCTTACCAAGAATTATGGCACCTTGATTGTCACACAAGATCAAAGTGCCCTCCACGTCCCCACACCGCGCATCTTCTAAAAGCTGCCTTAGCCATACAGCATCTAATGTGCAATAGTTTATCGCCATGTATTCTGCCTCCGTTGTGGATAAAGCCGCTGTAGGTTGTTTTTTGCTACTCCATGACACCATGTCCTTTTCAAAGCTAAATACATATCCCATGATAGACTTCTTATTGTTGGCATCGCCAGTCCAATCTGCATTACAATATTCCATCAAGTGTATGTGCTCTCTTCCCAATTGCAATTTCACATGAGATGGTGTCCTTGATATACCTCATGATCCTCTTCACCGCCATGTAAAGATTTCATTCCGGTCATGTCATGTGTTGGCTCACAGTATTAACGGCAAAAGTCAAATCAATCTTTGTAGCCACCATGACATGCATCAAAGATCCAATTGGTGATTTGTAAGGTGCATTCACGATCTTCAAAGCATCCATACAAAATTATTAATTTTACCTTGGTGTTTAAAAGAGTGCCGATGGGTTTGCAATCTTCCATATCAAACCACTTCAGCACCTCTTCCACATACTTGATTTGGCTCATAGTGAAGGTCATTGCACCTTGATCTCTAGCAAATTCTATTCCAAAGCAATAGTGCAACTTCTCCAAATCCGTCATCTTGTACGCCGCCTCCAACTTGGCCTTTAATGCACCCATGGTCTTCATGTTGCTAGAAAAAATGACCAAGTCATCAATATACACAAGCACAAGCATTACATGGGCTCCCACTTGTGCAAAATACAAGCTATGGTCCGCCATACTCCTCTCAAAACCAAAACTCAAAAGACTTGCATCAATCTTTTGGTACCATGCCCTTGAAGTTTGTTTTAGCCTATACGATGATTTTGTAAGCTTGTAATCAAGGTACTCATGGCTACGTTGCACAAACCCCTTGGGTTGCTCCATGTAGATGTCCTCTTCCAAATTGCCATCAAAGAAGACCGTCTTCACATCCATTTGGTGCATTTTTAAGTCTAATCATGTTCTAAAAGCTATAATGTGACGTATGGTGGTGAACTTGGCCTCGGGAGCAAATGTTTTGTTGAAGTCCATTTTTTGAACTTGAAAAAACACCCTTGCCACTAACCTTGCTTTGTGGCGCACAATCTTTCTTGTAGCATCTCTTTTGGTCTTGAACACTTACTTGCATCCCACCGCCTTACAAGGTGAAAGAAGGGTGGTCAGCTCTCATGTGTCGTTGGCATAAAGAGAGTAGCACTTTTCCTCCATAGCTGCCACCCACTTGTTTGCATTTCAAGATTCCAAAGCCTTCTTCAATGCAATGGGGTCGTGAGCAAAGACCACGTTAGCATGATTCGAGTAGAAAGATGGTTGAGGGAAAATGTAGTTCTTCCACCACTCCTCTACATGCTTGCTTACCCTTGTCGACCGCCGCGCGCCTCCCACATATTGGCTATCTCCTACTTAAACGCTTGGAGCAATATTTTGTGCCTTCTTATTTTTTGTGATTTTTTTAAACTTGGAGCCTTTGTTACTTTGGCTTGCATTTGCATCTTCCACAAAATTTCTATCTCCATCTTCACAAGGCTGGTCCTCATCATCTCCATCGTCATCATTATCATGCGAGGGCGTTGGAGGTGTGTCCACAAGAAGGTCACCATTACTTCTACTTAGACCCAACTCAAACTCCCTTTGTAAATCTCTGTACTCACAAAAGGTCACATCACAACATTGAATGATTTTCTTAGACTCTAAACAAATCAATTTATATGCTTTGGAGCCCTCACAATATTCCAAAAATAAACACCTCATCGCCTTTACATCAAATTTGGTCTTTAATGCATTGAGGATCTTGGCATATACAACACATCTAAAAATCCGATTGTGTATCACCAAAAGCCTTTATTTATTCCACGCTACTTGTGGAGTTTTACCATCCATTGTACTAGTGAGGCATTGATTGCAAATATACATTGCGTTATTCATTGCCTTAATCCAATACTTCAACCTAAGCTTTTGGTCATAGAATATGCTCCTAGCCATCTCCACAATGGTGCAATTAGTCCTCTTAGCCACTCTATTTTGTTATGGTGTATGCAAAGTTGAGGTTTAATGTACAATACCTTGGGCCTTCAAGTAGGTCTCAAATTAGTTTAAAATGTACTCTTCGTCGTTGTCAAACGGCAACACTTTTATGAAGCACTCTGCCTCCTTTTCCACCAAAGCCTTGAACTCTTTGAACCGCTCAAAAACATATGCCTTTGGTGTTGAGAAAGTATACCTGCACCTTTTTTGAAAGATCGTCAATGAAAGTTAAAAAGTATCTTGCTCAATTTAATGACGTTGTTTTTATGGGGCCATACACATTTGAATGCATAATGCCCAACACTTTGGTGATACGTGTGGCACCTTCCTGCGGAAATCAATTCCGTTGTTGTATGCCCTTAATGCAATCCTCACAAACATTAGGCAAGACATTACCATGAGACTTAGAAAGGTCAAGGCCGCTCAATAAACTTAGAAAAGCCCTCAAACTTTGCACATTCAAGTGCCCCACGCGTCAATGCTACAAAATCAATCCATTTTTGTTTCAAGTGACAACTTGGGCACTCTCTCTTCCATACACAACTTTGCACTCCAAACAATACAAATTGCCCTTACGTGATGCTATGGCTTATGTGACTCTATTAGAAGACCTCATAATGCATCTACGATTTCCAAATTGTACATTTAGCCTTCTTTCTATTATTTTGCTCACCGAAAGAAGGTGTTTTGCAACTTTGGCACATACAACACATTCTTGAACCAAATGCGCTTAGTGCATCCCTCAATAAGAGAGTCTACAAAAATGGAGCCATTTCTAATGGCTTGGAGCACCAAATTATCACCCATTAACACCTTCTTTGCCAAAATGGTTTCAAAAGGTTTAAAATGAGCTTCATACAATGACATGTGGGTGGTAGCCCTCGAATTCATCATTTAATCACCTGCCAAGCTCAATGGACCATTATGAAAGACCATGAATATATAATCTTCACCACTCTCATCCGCTTTGACTTTGTTGGCCTTCTCACCTCTATGATTTTTGCGTTTGTAGCAATTACAAGCAAAATGGCCCAGTTTGCCACATTGCATAGAAGGGGCTTACCTTGAACCTTAGTTGAATCTCCACTACTCTTGTAGCAAGCAATCAAAGCCACATTCTTCATAGCCATGATTTGATGCTTTTTCTTCCTTGTCACTTCATGCATCAATCGCAATGTCATGTATGTGAGGATAAGCCTCTTGATGTCCTTTGTCTCTATTGTCACAATTAAGTTCTCAAAAGAAGATGGCAAATTCTCCAAAATAGTCATGACAATGTTCCCTTCGTCAAGGATACATCAAAGACGTCGAAATGGTTTGCAAGAGTCTTCACTTTGTTGATGTGTTGCAAGAAGTCAAGATCCCCGATGCATCAAAGACCAAGCTTGATGCAAAGGCGGTGACGTGTTTGTTTTTGGGATATTGCAAGGATTCAACGATATATAGGTTGATTTGTTTGAAGTCTAAGAAGTTCATTTGATGTTGTGATGTGACCTTTTGTGAGCATGGAGATTTGCAAGGGGAGTTGGAGTTGGATTTAAGTGAGAGTAATGGTGACCTTGTTGTGGACACACTTCCAAAACTCAAAGAAATGGGCCCATAACCTATTGAAAATGTAAAAAAGATAGAAAAGCAAAAGTACACATGGTATACAAAAATGTATAAAATACAAATGGAAGACATGAATGTATTCTCAAACCTCTCATCTATATACTCTTCCAACTACTCTTCTTTCACCTAATCGTATGGAATAACCACGCTCATGGTCTAATCCTCTCTATGAGGTGCTTCCTATTACATGCTCTCTTTCCAATGTTGAGTACTCCACTTAGCATATCTCTCTTTGCCTAGAGCAAACTCCTAATACTTGATTCCAACCTTTCAATAGAAGAAAGATAGGCTTGTTGTTACATAAATATTAAATTTACTAAAATTTAGAATATATTATTATCATCAATACAACAAACTTCCAATAAAGGATACTTTTCCAAACCAAATTGGAAACATGCTTCATCATTAGAAAGTTAATGCAATTAAACAAAAGGCACAATATAAACCTTGGATATCTCAAGACTTGAAGGTATGGTTTGAAGAACAATTAGCTTGTAAGCTTAGGCCTACACAAATTTTGGAGCAACATTTACTATTAGTGAAATCCAAAATTCATGAAGATAGTGAAGAGAATATATTACAAGATGATTGCTTAAAATCAAAAGATATATTGAATTTGGCTCGGAAGTGGTACAAAAGATTGTATCAAAAACACATTTCAGACACTATAAGTGTTGAACTGCGGGCTATTAAAAATCCAAATTCCATTTTCTTCTACCAAGAGGGTATGAGTACATGTGATCAACTTTATGTTTTAGGTATTCAATTAACTTGGCAACAAAAAAAATGTGTGATTTTCAACATGATAGAATTAGTGCTTGCGATGCTACATTTGGCACTAATAAGTATAAGGTGGTAATCTAGACTTTAGAATTATGAAATTGCTTAAAAGCATGCAATTTATGAATTTTTGTGGGCTTTTATTTACAAATGTCTTTGTTGGAATTTGTGCAATATCATCTATTTACAATTATGGTTTTTGATTTGTTTTCAAATGGCATTCTAATTGCATAGATCATAACAAGCAGTGCTAAGACAATAGATATGGCAGTATGGTTGAAAGCAGCGAATGCAATAACACAAGAACATGACTCTTCATGCGAGCCTAATGCATTTATAGTTGATAATGCTGATGCAAAGATCAAAGCTATTTGGTGAGTTATTATTATTCTTGATACATGTTATTTTTTTAATTTTTATAATTTGCATATGTTTTATATATTGTATATTATAGTGTTTACACTTTTATAAATTTGTAATAGTAATGTAGGTTGTTAATGTAAAAATCAAGTAATCATAACAACTTTACATGTTTATAAAAGACTTGACACTCAAACCATTTTTGTGTATATTTTACAAGATGATATAGAGGGATTCTATTGCCACAATTCTTTGTTTATGGCATGTTTGAAGGTATTGGCTGAATCATCTTCTTAAAAAAAGATCAAGCAAAGAAATTTGACAAGATATTATGCATAGATTTTATGAAATAATGTATATGGATACATTTGGAAAATTGGTTGTTCAAATGATAGCAAAAGCATCAACTAAATTGAACCAAATATGTTTGGACTATGTACAAAAAGTTAAGTTTTGTAATTACTTCAAAACAATTTGGATGAGAAAACTTGGTAAGTAACTCTTACCTCTTCTTTATTGATTTTGTCTTCTTTTTGCTTGCATACAATTAAATTTTTAACAATTTACATACATATTCTTTATTGGTATGTGGATAAAAGCTACACATTAGTTTTTCCATGCAAGCCAAGATGCTGATGCAGTATTAGAATCATATCATAACTTTATGAAAACAAGACAAGTACTAAGCAAATAAAGTCTATTGCTAAAAAGATTGGATTGATTGTTATGGACGCTTATAGAAGATTTGGCACAACATTATTGGTACATGGACCTATTAAAATGACATGGTCAAATTTCAAATACTCATTGAGATGATCTAATCAAAGACATGGTGCTAAAAAGCAAAGCTATAAATCAAGAAGATATTATATTCTCATCTTTAAAATTGGATCTTATTATTGTTTTCAATCACAGTCATGGTCCAAATGTGTAGTATCCTATTTATCATCTAGATACAAAATGGGCTTTTTGTATATGTGTTTGGGTTTGTCAAGAAAATATGTACAAACATATAATATGAGTTCTATACTTCTTCACAAAAATTGACAATGAACAGCTCATTAAAGTATGTGATTGTTTTTACAGTTCTTTAGAAGATGGAACATGGATAATTCCTACAACATTAGATCATGGAGAAGACCTTTTTGCTTTTTTGCCTATAGAGGATATTTTTATGGAAAATGAAAAAAATGATTCCACATCATGTTTGGGAGAAAATTTATCATCCTCAAACCTAGCAAAGTTAAGCAAGAAGACACTACATGATGAGATTTTCAGACTTCAAGAAATAGTTTTGGCCAACCCTGCTCTTCAAGATCTTGCTACTACAATCATTGTCAATTCTCAATGCTATTTATTTCAATTACCAAAGCCATTGAAAGATACACATTTACATCTTTGAGATCCATTAACAATAGTTATTGATGATTGGAATACTTCTATGCAAAAAAAAAACCAATGATGGAATGCATTTTGAAAAAGAGGAGTAATTGAAGTTTTGATAAGTGCTAATACCAAAATATAATGTATATTCTAAAATTTTTCTAACAATGTAAGATGCTTTGTTTTTATTGTGCTCAATGCGGTACATAAATTTTCCTTCATTCTCACCCTAATTTCATATTTGTATGGAAGTATATTGTGAAAAGCAAATGTTCTTTTAAGCAATGCAATTTTTTCATCCAATCTTTGTAGGTCAGCTTCACTTGTGATTAGTTGATCAAAATTTCATGCTTTTGTGCTCATGCAATTTTGCATCACTTAACGATTGTCTTCATCAATGATTTTGGCATTGTTGAAATTTGTTTGCTCAATACTTTGCAAGTTTGTTTCTTGTAGGCTTAAATATTGTCTACCAATTTCAGTGTCTTTCCAGCTAATACATCTCCTAGATGATCAATATTTACATTTTTTGTAGAATGGAGATTGTAATCATGGAGAAATTTGATATGTGCAATCTACAACTAGCAAGATTTCTTGTTTGGCATTTTAGAACCGGCTCTTATATTGCATTCTCACAGTGTTGTTGTAGGAGGGATTTTTTTTTTTGGTTTTCTATCTAGTGCATGGAGGGGCCTTTTTAATGAGAATGGTTTGTGGTCTAGTAGGCTTCATCTTATTATTTGTTGGATTGCAGGTGGCCCCTATGCATGGATTTTTGTAGATTTTTGTAGTACCAGGGGTTATTTTCATAGGCAAAAAATAATCTCTAGCTGTTTTTGAAAATGCCCAACAACCATTGCCTTTTTCTAAGTACTGCATTGAATTGGATTAGGCAACACCTCAAAAAAAATGCTCAAATAGTTCAAAAATGATGGCATCAATTCTCAATTTGACAAGAAATTGTGTAATGATATAACTAGATGGAACCATTAAGCATTTTCTATGCTATACATTGAAAAGTATCAAATATGTGTGTAGAATTTTGTTGAGAATCTTTCATCATGGATTCACATTTTGTCATTAGTCAAAAATCCAATCTTTTTCTGTATAAGATTCTCTAAAACTCTTCTCAATATTTTTGATGTGGTCTCAATTGACATCAATGTGATTTTCAAGATGATATAACCAGGCAATAGCATTACCAATATCGGTGCCAAAAGATGATTATAGCAAACATGAGGAAGTTGGGAGTACATCCTCTATTCCATGACTCCCATTGGGCTAATCCGGTCCTGTTTCTCCAAATGGTGAACTTGCAAAAGTCCATGCTATTGACGTTTTTGTTTTTGTAGCTCCTATTATCACTATCACTAAGTTTGAAAATTATTGTATCTGTGTTTTTGCACTTTATAAGTTTCAATAGTAGATTTTTTGATGATTGTTTGTGTTTGGTGATTTTACAAGAATGGAACACCACGACAACTAGTGATACTCACTTTAGCAAGAGCAAGCCTTGTGTTGTGATTTGTGAAGTAAGAATATAGCAACTAAAGCACTTGATGGTCTCTCACAATACTCAAAGTACTCGCACTGCTAGCTCATTTATGTGTTTCATGAAAACATTGACCTACCTAGACTTTGGAAGCAAACTCCACACAAGGACTTAAAAGTTATGGTAAAAACACTTATCTTTTTATCAACAATTTTTCATATTGTTGTTAGATTCAAGAGATCCGTTGGTTTAGAAGCTACAAGTGAATTTGATAATATGTCCTTAATTCTAGCCAAGGACTCTATTATCATTTTATCTTTATTGGCATTTTGATTTGAAATCAAATTATGTTTGTGAACAAATCTTTAGAAAAGCACTTTTCAAAATTAAGAAAAGGGCCATACCTATCTTGCTCTTGTGAATAAGCTTGTTGGTGTATTGCGCCTGTAATGAGAATTTGATCACTACTACTTCATTGCTATTGTTGTTATAAAGTCTAGGTCATGGTGGCGACTACATTTAAATCATAATATTCAAGTGTTATGGTTCTCAGTGAGAGACTTCTATCATTATATGGTTTTCAGAGATTGGAGTGAATAAGCACAATTTGTTTATCTTTTATGTTTTCTTGGAAATTATCATCAGTGTACTGCTAATGAAGTTAACTTTTTATTGCAACTAGATATGGGTACCTCAACTAGATGGACGTAATATGGAAGTTTTTGATACACATATTCCACATTGGGCGTGCCAAACATGCTTGGCTGTTGCCAAGGTACATTCATGACTTCAACCACTTGTTTTGTTTGTGTATGATAAGGCATTGTTGAACATGTCCCAGACCTTGGTTTTTTTCAGTTTAGATTGTAGCCAATGTGAAACTTCTTGTCACAACAGAGTTCGTGTCATATTGCATTAGAAATGAAAAATCACTCTTGTGTGTACCATGTAGACAAGTGAATGCACCGGGTCCATATATTATCAAGCTACAGTCTTATTATTAAAAACATTCTAGTTCTCAATGTGGCAGACTCTCTTCCATGGCCTTTTATGTGTAGATTGAAGGCATTCACAAAGCAACTTTGCTATTTTTTGGAGCTAATTTGGTTGATGGCACAGTACTAGGCACTTGACAATATCTACCAATTAGTGTTTTGAGAACTGTATCAAGAATATTTGAATAATTGGGAATGTTGAATCTCCAATAATTTTATGTGCAGTCTACAGATTTGGTACTTGGATGAAATATTGTATGCTATTTTGCTATTGCTTTGGTATTGATGGTGATGAGAGTGGCATTGGTATGTGTTTGGCAACCAGTCTTGGACAAAAAGTTGTACTCGCCTTATTGGGACTCCCTGGCCAATACGATTGCGCCTTCTTGGATGCAGGTATATCTTTTCTCTGGTGGTTCCTTCAGTAGTTCTTATAAATATATGATTTCTAAGCAGCTATACCATATCAAACGTTGATTTGATGAAGAATTGCAAGTCTATAACAAATGATGCAAGCTAGAGGAGATGATGATGTTATTGCAATGGCATCAGTCAAATTTACAGAGAGCTTCTCACAAGAACTTTCAAAATGTTGGGATACAATTATGAGTTTCCTCAAGGTTTAGTCTTTCAAGCTGTGCATAAATTTAGCACAGTGACAAGAACACTAGTTCTCATCTTTGCATGATTAATCAGTAAGTTATACAAAAGTTATTGAGATAGTGAATTTGCAAGTGCTATATATTACGCATATGTAACGTAGTGATGTGATTTACTTGTGCTTGACCTACAAGGCAAATTGTCATTGTACTCAAGCTAGACAGAGTTTCAGGCACTTCTCAAGCAAGTTTTGTCTCATGGCATGCCTTTGTTCAACCAGCAACAAAAGCCTCATAATGCCACTTTCAATGCCTTGAATGAACATTATTTGAATGCTCCCAAGGATGAGAGATTTGACCTATTGCAAAATGCCACAAACATTGCCAAAACATTTAATCTGATAAACTTCATCTCTGACATTGATCCCTCTTCATTGTTCATCCACTTTGTTGAATTGAGCACGTATGACCATAGAATGGAGAGAGACAATAAGGTAGTGTATCATTTAATATTGGAGGATGCAAATGTTTTTGACACTTTGCTTGAACATGGCAAAGTAGTAGTTGAAGGAGCTGCACTTACAAAAGCCCTTAAGCTTGTTGCTTCTTGTGACTTCCACCCTTGGAATTGGAGGCATGTGTTTTCCAACAATGCCTAGTTCTAGTTTGGAAATATCCTTAAGGAACAATTTTATGATTTTTCTTTCTTTGTGATCAAGCCTTGAAGATCTTAGGGCTATAATTGTAATTATGTCAGGATGACTTGAATGAAGAGCGCTTGTTTTATGGGCATTAGTGGATTACTTCACATAAATTTGCACTGAAAGTTTATTTTTAATGATCTATTACTAGCTTAACCCTAAAATGTTTGAGCATGCTGCTACAACTAGCACAGTATGAAACATGTTTCTTGTATTAGTAATGAATCCACACTTTTACTATAGTCAATATCAACAAAGAACTTTACTACATTTAAGATCAACTAACGCTCACAACATTTCATATTAACAAAGAAGTTGGAATACATATCAATATAGTTCTAGTGAGCTATTTGAGATCTCAAAGTAAAACCTATCACTTTTATAAAGTGTCTACTATGCCTAATATGAGGCATTTAAGGATTAACTAGATAGTGCAAGTTAGAAAATCATGTTGGTCATGCCTTGAAAGCCAAAAAATACAATTTCTGCATATCTTCACTTTTGGTTATAAGGCAATGAAGCCTAAAACACTTAACCCCTAGATGCCAAAGGCACCACATCTTGCTGTTGCTTTCATTTTGAACACCCCTAAATCCTAATTGAATTGCTAATTTTAGTAGTGTATATTCTTGAACTATTCCTTTTGAAGTCTAGTTTTTAGCATCAAAAATCTAATTTGTAAAATCATTGATTATGTTTTTTCTATTTGATATTTTGTACAAGGATGTCCATTGTAGTCTTGACTTCTTTAGATTGCATGGCAAGGTTCTTTTTTCTAACAAATTTTTGCCTAAATCTTACCTCGGATTTCCTCTAGCAACCAATATACAAAGAAATTAGTGTGAAAAAGTGGATGAAACTGCCACATCCTTGCTTATCCAAACGCCTTGCTTGCCAAATTTTGGATGAAGGTAGCTTATATCAGTAAGCTTTTTGGATGAACGTGCACAAATTGTTACCTCATTCCAAATTTTGCCAACTTTTCCTTACATGCATGCATTTTGGGGTGCCAATCGGTATACCCTTACAAAGAAATAAGGTATCTTGTTGCACAGCACATGGGAAGGTGAAGAACCAAATACAAAGCAGTTTCTCAAAAGCACAACAAATGAAGGGACCCAAATACGAGGGTATAAAATTGAAAGCGAGGAGCCAGTTCATCCTGTGCGGTTTTGGAAAGCCACGCTCAATTCATGCACGATTCAAGGGCACAATTTGCAAGGTTTGAGAGCAAAGTTCAAGCAAGAAGGCTAGGCAAGGCGTCAAGTTGCAAAGCAGCAAGCTCCAGCCAAAGTGGCATGCCATCTAGCCCTGGCCCTCCCTCCATTAGCATGTCAGTTGCACTAGGTTCTAACACAAACCCATTCCTTGGATGCCCACTTTGTTGCATTATTCTACCCTTGCAAGCTGCCCCTTTTGGGAGTCAATTCCCAAGTACCATACCCAAATAGATATTCCTATTGCTCCTCTTTTGCACTCTTCTTCAATCACTAAATGCGGAGTCTAACAAAATATATACCTGTCATTTTTTTAATTTGCATCAATCATACTCTATTCTTACTAGCAATCACAATCTAGCATACCAAAATTTCAACTCCAAAAAACCAAAAATCAAATTATGGTGAATTGTTTTGTATAATAACCATGGTTTCACAAGGAAAGTGATTGAAAAACATTGGTGATGAATTTTGGAGATTTGATTGCATGGATATGTAGAAAACATCCATATGCACACTTTCCATGGTAAAGATAACCCCTTAAGTAACAAAACTTTGATTTAGAAAAACTTCAATGCAGCCTACAATATGCCCAAATTTTGTAAGATGACATTTCTTTATAATAATTAAATTCTATTGTTTCACTCATACATTGTGGCTAAGTTTGTACTTTTGAACATGATATTATATTTACCTCATGAATAGCTAGTTGACACACAAAAATATCTACTCTACAAAATTTGGGCATATCACAAGTTCCATTGAATTTTTTCTAATTTAAAATTATGTTATTTAAGGGGTTATCTTTTACCATGGAAAGTGTGCATTTGGATGTTTCCTACATATCCATGCAATCAAATCTCCAAAATTCATCACCAATGTTTTTCAATCACTTTCTTTGTGAAACCATGGTTATTATACAAAACAATTCACCATAATTTGATTTTTGGTTTTTTGGAGTTGAAATTTTGGTATGTTAGATTAAGATTGCTAATAAGAATATAGTACAATTGATGCAAGTTAATAAAATGTCAGTTATATTTTGTTAGATTTTGAATTTAGTGATTGAAGAAGAGTGCAAAAGAGGACTGGCAAGAATATCCTTCCGGGTATTGTACAAAGGAAAGTTGCTGCCCTTGTTGCCTATTCTCACTAGGTACTAAAATCTCTTACACAACTTCTTTTTCAAGTATTGGAATGAGGTAAAACTTAGATCCCCTTGTAGGTATTGAAATTCTCCACCTACAATTAAAGTTTCAAAAAATCACATCAAGTAGTTTAGCTATAGGTACATGTCCAAAATCCATTTGTCCCTCGCGGAGACAGTTGGGCTTTTGGGGGTTAAATGGATGAAGAATGACCTTCTTACATCCAACAAATTGTCTTTTTGTCATCCAAATAAAAAAAACCTTTGCATCTTTAAGGGTTAATAACACCCTACAAAATTACTACTCAAAGTTGCACACTTATGCAAAGCTTTTGCAAGTCAATGTTCAAGTTCTATAAAGTAGAGGATCTAACTCAAGAAAAACAATGTGCTGCGGAAGATTTAGGCAAATGAACCATTTTAGGACAACATGTAGATAGACTATCTAAGCTATTAGTAGCAATAACAACAAAAAATAACTAAAAGGTTACAATTTGATTGATGTTTGGTCAATTTCAAGGGCATGATTGTCATGAATACACTTTAATGTTCATATAACAAGCCAAGAACATTTTGGATTCTTCAAAGGTTGAGGTATTTTGGTCATATCTAATATCTCCAAGCCGTAGCACAAGAAATCGAGTCCAAATTGACATGTCCAAATTGACTAAATGTGTCTAAAATGACAAACATCATCCAAAGTGACAAAAACATGTTCAAATCAAGACAACCAAACCTACAAAAACTATCCAACTTGATAGTGTTCCCTTGTAGTTAATTCAAAAATCCAATAAATTGTATCTAATTTCTATAATAGAATGCAATGTCGGCTGATTGTATTAGTTGGATAGTTCACATATGATTATAAAATTTGTGATTGGCCGCAGGCCAAGGGGCAAAGTGATGAACATGGATGTTGGGTGTGAAAGGACATCTTTGGTGGAACCCATTGAATCTTTTTTCAACTTGAATTTGAAATTGAGATAAAACGAGTAGGGAGGGAGATGAAGAGGCAAATTGATTTGAATCTAAAATTGAATTTGAGTTTATATTATCCCATGGAATATTTTTTAACGTGAAGTGGAGACATGCCATGGAGGCCATGGAGGGCACTTCTTTCTATAATGATACTCTATTTGTTATTAAAAAATAAATAAAAAATTGCATGTTAATTTTTTTTGCTCAATTGTTCACTTACAATTTGAGCTAGACAAAGCACACAAATTGCCCTTTGCTGGAATGGCGAGTGCACGGATCAACTATCTATCTATCTATTCATATAATAGTCTTATATCATTAGTTGGGTAGTTGAGTATCAAAATAATAGAATGTAACGCGGTTGAGAAACTAATTAATAACTAAATTTTCTACAATCAAATTTTCTACCTTACTTGCCGGCATTGGATGGAGGGCCATGGGTAAGAGATGGGCTGGGTCAAGGGCATGGGATGAGATGGGTCATGGGCATGGGATGGGATGGGTCATGGCATGCGATGGGATGGATCATGGGTATGGGATGGATTGGATCATGGGTATGGGATGGACTGGATCATGGGCATGGGATGGAAGAATACAGATCAATACTAACATTTTTGCAGGGACCCCTCCCTTGATGGCCCTCTTTTGGAATGGCGAGTACATGAGCCTATTGGTAGTATTAGATTACAATTAAGAAAATGCTATACAAGTTTAGCTTCATCTTGCTTCCATAGTAAAACCATATTAAACAATATAATCACACAAAATCTGTGTTATTTACAAATATATCTATCAATCAATTTACTATCTCAAATCAACTCATCTCTTTGCAATCGTGTTCACAAATTTTGCTAAACCCAAAAAACTTTTGTCCATTTTATTAGAGCTATCAAAAGACGTGACAAAAACTAAACCTTTTTAGCCCTTTTTAGCCCAAGAAAAAGATGTTTTTTTTTTAAATTATTGCTCTACAAAATTTCAAGGCCAATCTTAAGACAAAAGCCACCGTGTCATTATTCAACTTGCAGAGACAAAGATTCTTGTACAAGTAGACCTTCATGAGCCCTCCACAATAACATACAACTACATAGAGTCCTTGTTACATTTGGTTCATTCTATTGGTTCTTGATGAAAAGCCACAGGTGAGGAAGTTTGAATAAGACCATACTTAAAAGAGCAAGCCAAAGATGCAATGCTAATACATTGCCTTTGAAGTTCATGTCAAAAAGATTATTTACTAATATGGAACAAACAACCAATGTAGAGAACCATTTGCATTGATGTCAAGAATCTTTTGTAGCAAGAATGCTCTAAATAATGGTATGATGGGTTTCATTTTTGAAGAAGAATACATTCATTCACGGCACATGTGGGAAAGGGTATAGAGTAATTTGTGATGAAACTTTAATTGTTTACACAAAACCCAACAATTATCATGGAGTTTTGGGTTTGCTATGTTGATGTTACAAACATACCCTAAGCCTAATTCCATTGCACATGTGAAGAGATGGTGAAACTAATTTCAGCAAAACAAAATATTCATACAACAATTGCACAATGATTGTTGTACTTGTTGTGTAAGTAATGAGGAGAGGAGGTCGTGGTTGCCATTTGCAAGTGCCAGGGAGGCAACATGATGATCCAATTTCAATAATATTTTTGCACTTTCTCTCAAAAAAAATTTGAATAATACATATTGCAGATGTTTCTCAAATTCATGATTTAATATAAACTTCCATGCTCACTTGGAGTCACAAATTTCATAAGCAACAAACAAATTTGCAAAAGGACAAACTTGTTTATAAGTTGTTTTTAGGTTTCTTAATTCCAAGGTCAGCATGGAAGTTTGCACTTATTGTTGAGGTGCTTTAGCTCATACAAATCTTGATGTATTATTCAAAATATATTTACCACTAAATTTAGATTATCTTAGAAAATATTTCAAAGATTTGTTTTTGCAAAATCAATACTATCCACCTCCAATGTCATACAATTTGCTCTTCAGCTTCTATATAAGCTATTATGTAAATCATGGGAAACTCTCTATATACCTCCCTTTAGAAAATCAAGAGAATTTTCTATCATCTGTGATGTTGCTTATCCTATGCTAAACACACTTTTATTAAAACTGTAAGCACATTTTAGAAACCTTGGCTTTACAATTTCCAAAAAACATCCAAAATACTCAATCTCCAATACAAAGACCAACAAAATACACCTTTTTCCAAAATTAGCACTTGATATATTTTCATGCAAATAACTCCAAGGCTCAAAAAGTATCAAATTATAGGCGTTCAATCATGCAAACCCAAGAAGTAAATAGTTTTGACACCCAAGTGCCAAATTTGCCTTCCCCATGTGGTGTAAAATTTTGAAACTTTCAAAGAGGTTTACAAGCTACAAAAACTTCATCACATCCAAGACAAATAACAAACATTTTCTTTAAAACATCAAATTCACCAATTCTAAGAATTTTTTGAAATCCTTTAAATTAATTTAGATAAATTGATAGAGTACTTTTGACAAGCTTGCACTAGTAAAATTTTTTTGTTGAAATCAACATAAACTACTTCATATATCCTTGCTTCTAAAGCAAATTTTTGTGTTAAAAGCAAGGAAATATCAAGGAGTTTATGTTGACTTTAACAAAGTTTTCTACTAGTGTTGGTTCAGAGTTTAGACCCTTCATTAAAAAGGAAAAATTTGATGGATATCCATTAAGTTTGCAATATTTGTATAGGTGCCTTTGGTTTTCCAAAAATTGCACAAATATCCTTGGACCATAATTTTCAAGCGTGTATTATGTTGTGAACAATCACTTATGCACGTTGCTTCTATCTTATTCTATTACACTTCCTCCTTCAACATTGATTGTGATAGCACATGAAAGTACTTATCCTCTTGTTGGCGTTAAAAACAGCTTAAAACACCCAATAGATGACTCATGTTTGTTCCATAGAGATTTAGTTTGTAGATCCATAAGGTTGTCTGAAATAGGATGAAAAAGGTAACTTGCAAATAGACACAAAACACACACACAAGGAGAAAAAATAATTAGAAAATACGGAGTCAATTGACAGGACTTCTAACTATCCTTCCTTTCCTCCCTAACGTACCGGACTTCCGAAAGGAGTGGCTGATCTTTGTACCTCTTCCAGGTCCAGATGTCAAACACACAACAGTAACTGAAGTTTAACTTCTATATTAAAGGGTTCCGTGATTGGGGATTAAGGAAGGCCACGTGAGATCCTATCCCTCAGCAGTTTATAGTGAGTGAAGTATCACTTAACAAAACAATAACAAAGAACACAAAAAAAATAACAAGATGCAGTTACTCCCTCACAGCCAATTTGGATGTAAATCCAAAGCAACAAGTCACTCAGGAAACCCCTACAATCCCAACACACCACAACGACAAACCCTGCTTGACATATTTCCTATTGCTAAGATGGTAATTGGAAAATTAAAGGATCCTTGCTCCTTTGCTTGCGTCACTCTTGGTGGTAGTGGAACCTCCCAACCGTCAGCTAGCATGCGTTGGGATTGCTATCTGAACGCACCCAACTTAAGACTTGCTATCCCTCACAAGAGTATCCAAATTGTAAACCCAAACAGAAACTGCCCCTTAGTACACACAGTATTCTAACTTCCTCTCTACTGGCTCTAGAAATCAGATCAAACAAGATCTAGGGTCACTTCTCTCTCTTCTCATCCCAATGCTTACATTCCCATACACCACACCCCAAGTGATCAATTCAAAGTACTGGGATAAGAAAGCTTTGCTTGCATTAGTTGAATCAACAATACAAAATGAACCAAGGCACTAATCCCAAGCATGCCTCTAAAAGCTAATCCTAGGAAAACTTAAAAAGTTCCTCTCTGAGAAGCTGTGGTCGAGGGAATGACAAGTGTCATTCCCTTTACCAAAAAATAGCGGTCTTCCCCTGTTAGCCGCCAAATCCCAAAAAAATGGATCTAAGATCCTATAATCTTGGATCCAGGTACTACATACACTGGAGCAGGAAGTAACTACAGTTTTACTCCTAGTGTTGGTTCCCTTTATTCTATTTACCCTAGTTACTTCAGCTATTACTACTACTAAATGACTAGGTCTTCTTCTTCTTTTGAGAGGTAGACACCACCTTCCGCGCTGGCAGCATCTTGCTTCCGCTTGCACCTTTACCATTGGCAAGAGCCTTACCCTTAATCTTCCGGGTTCCTTGCTTGGCAAGCTTGGATGATTCCGGATCAGAATCATTGGAGGAATCCAAACTTGCCAAACGTTCCAAGGACTCTGATGTCTCTCCATCACTTGCTGTTACTTCAAAAGGAGAGTCATTCCAAATATCGATCTAGATCGGAGTCACATTGCTCTTATCCAGAGAAAACAACTCTTTGGCACGCTTGGCTGTAATCTTCCGCTTCACCAGTCTAGGGACCCAAGTCAAGGCCTGATCTTCTGGTGTAGTTGGATCTTGGCTTTGATCCTGAGATTCGGGTATTAACTTCTCCTCTTCAGCACCCAAATCGATCTTGTTGGGTAGACAACCAGATGTTGGGGTTGTCACTACCTCCTTCTCCTTTGGTGTGGTTGGCTTCAGCAATCACACAATAGAAGACTTTTGGGTGGATGTTGCATCTTTGATTTGCTCAAATCCTTCACTCGTATGCTAGAGAGTTTTAAGATCTACCAGGATACTCCTCATCTCCAGCAGCATCACCTCCATTGTCATTCCGTATTCCACTACCACTAAAACCAGCTTGGCCCCAACTTGCAACCCTTTCTCCAAGACTTCCGTGTCATAGAGCTTTGCTTTGTTCACCATGTCACCTAGATTTCCAATGAACCGCATGAGCTTGACAATCTCTATGTTGGCCTCGGGAGCTGCCTTATCTCCTTCACTTTCCTCCTTCAGCTCGCCTTGTAGATCCTTCACCTACCGGGACAACTTGTCTACCTCTGATTGCTTTGAGGTTTTGAATTCAATGAAACTCTTCACCTCGGTAATCATCTCCTGTTGTGAAGCCCCTCCCAAGAGCTTGTGCATGTTTTGGTTGTGCTCTTGGTAGAAGCGTATTACTCGCTGGACCTCTCTCAGCTCCCTCATAATTTTGGGGATAAGGTCTAGTTTAAACCTCTCCTAGACTTCAGGATTAGATACTCCAGAAGGTTCAGCGGGCTCCTTCTCCTTTACACGGACTTCTTGGACCACCTCAACATCTGGTGCCTCCCCATCTAGTATTCCTTGTCTTCTTCCTCTTTTGGTTCTGGTTTTGGGGTAATATTGTGTACTCTCATTACCTTTGCTTACTTCCATTTGAGGCGCTCTTGATTTCTCAACAGATTGTTGTGAGAGTATAGGTGGGAGATAAAAGGGAAAATCTGAAAGGCTTGGTGTTCCCCAACCCTTTGACTAGTTTTTCCACGACTTTCTTGATTATTACACCTCAATTCACCAGAAACTCTCTTGACAGCGCACCAAAGATGGTGTTGGTGAAGGTGAGGATAAGGTAAGTAGGGTACTCTGGAAGTAGGATGGGGACCAGGAACTCTAATACTCTCCTATCCCTCTTGACTTTACAATCTGTGACCCAGTGATCGTTGTGAGCGTCAGATGCGCTATAGAATTTCCCCTTAGCGTATCTGTCAGTCCGATCAGCTAATCCGCTCCCCTTCCTGCTAAACCCGTAAACCTCAGTCCACACCTTGGAGGTCCAACTATCCAGGTTAGCTCTCACGGTGCCAAGCCACTCGCTAGAGGGTTTCTTCTGTAACTCTCTCACAACCTCATCATCCCTCAAATTCCAGGGTATGTTAATCAACCCTAGGCACTCCACCTTCTTCAAGTCCTCTTCCAGGTTTGCTCTTTATTTAGGGTCCTGAGATATGCCCGGATGAATCGATCTAAGAGCTATCGCTTGTCCAATCCTCCCCATTGTTCTTGACAATCCTGACACATGAAGAAGGAAGACTACAACCTGGACTATCACGAAGCCAATCTCACACAAGCTCTCGAGAGGGGAAGCAAGAGCAAAAAGTGCGTAGGAGAAAGGAGAGAAAGGAATAAGTGAGGGGCGGGGATATGGCCGTCTTGCCTAACCCTATGTAGTTATTGTCTGGACTAATGATTAGGGCCATTAAAAAGGCCGTTGCTCCTAATCATTGGATATTTAGGACCGTTTTTAGAATCTTGCCTAAGTTTTTGATAGGAGTAATTAATGCCCAATGTACATCTTAACCACCTCCAATACTATTCACGCAACTCAGACTTGTCAATTCCAAATTCTGGTCCTAAATCTTGGTTGACAATCCAATTAAGACCAGAACCAAGAGGTTCTTTCTTAACCAAATTATCTAATCCAAAATGGCTATAATATACTAATTGTATTCCTCTGTTAAGTTTTTTGTTTCCCGCTGAAGAAACCAAAAAGTTTTAACAAAAGAGGTTAGCTAATATCTATAAAATAGGAATAGCTCTCTTTTTCTAAATTTAAGGTTGTCACATTGATCATGAAAGAAGTGGTGTGCACAACAAAATAAATACTTGAAAATTCTAATCTAAGGATATTTGTACAATTTTTGAAAAACCAGAGGCATCTATACAAACATTAGGAAATAGTCACACCTTCTTTGCCCATTCTTGATCTTTGGAGAATTGGGTTTGGAGAATGGGATCAAGGCAGCTCGTCCTTGTTGATTCTTTGAAGATTGAGAAGTTTTTCTCTCCACCTTTGGAGGTGAAGAATGGGGTGGAAAAATCTTCACTAACTAATTTTTTATCCATTTTTGTCTTGTTTTCATCTTGCTTGGTTTTTGTTTAATCTTCTTTTTTCATTTTTAACAATAGCTTTTCTAATGTTGGAAACTACTCCTTGTACCTACACTTTAGCTTTTCTTACTTTGGTCATTGTCCATTCTCCATTCTCTATTCTCCGTTCTATACTAATCACAAAGAGGGTGTTCCACCTTCTTTCATGGAGAAGTGCTTCCATTTGCCCCTATTTTCCCTCCACCACGTCTCATTAGGGGTAGTCATGGCACTGTCTTCTTTGCTTGCAAAGAATGAGAATGCAAGCGTATTACGTTGCTGGTGGCTGCCAGAGCTTTTGTTATGCTTAGCATGCTAAACTTCTCACCAACCCATTTTTCTCCTTTGGATGTGAAGAATGGAGTGGAGAATGAGTTAGGGTATGAACTTCTTATCATGGTCTATTTATTTTCCCTGCTCTTGGATTGCTTTCTACTCTAGCTCTTTTTACTCTTCCAATTGTTGGCCATGCTGCCTTTCTCTAAGTAATCCATTCTCCATTCTCCGTTCTCCATCACAAACAAATGGGGTGTCACAACATCTTCACTAAAATCAAGCTCATTTTGGCTCCAACTTTCATTCAGTTGATTTTCAATCTCCATTCTCTTTTTATTCTTCGAGAAGCTGTGACTACCCTTATTGTTTAGTGAAGTTTCATTCTTGGAAAAGGTGTGACTACCCCTATTGCAAACTTCAAAGGTGTCCATCAGGTTTTTTCTTTTAAAATTGTCATTTTTTTACTTTTTATTTATTTACTTCTTTTCATTTCTTTTTGCAAACGGCGTGTTTGTTTGCAGAGTTCCACACCCTTTGAACAATTGGAAGGCCAAAATTTCAGATTGGTCATTGTCCTTGTGGGGTTCAACATTGCCATCCTCATTTTTGTATGGAGCTCAAGACAAGTTGTGTCAAGTAGTGACCTTCCACCAAGGACATTGCCAAGACTTGTGTTTCCCTTGTCTAGTAAAAAGTACTTTCAGTTTCCATATGGGAGCCAAGATGAAACGTGGCACCAAGGCAATGGAGCAAATGGTAGGAGACGTTGGATATTATCATATCCGTTGTTTGAACTAAGGTTAGTGGACTTTGATTGGGAAATGCTAAATTGTGAGCAAGGATCCATGACTAGTTAGCCATGAGCCTAATTTTCTTGTCAAAATATTAAAGATCACCTATAAAATTGTAGTTCAGGCTTTATAATGGTTCATTATAAATATTCATCTCTTAAAGAATTTGCTATTTTTTAGTTTTTCCATTGAGTTTGAGTTCAAAATTGGTTATTGTTCACAAATCTTGGCTCACTGCTCATGGATTCAATGCTTTTTGCTCACAAAATAGGATCATCCAACTGTAACTTAGCCCTTTTTCATTGTTATGTACTTGGAAAACTCTAAAAACTCTAGGAATTGTCTAAACCCAATTGAGTAAGGAGATCTAGAAACACTATAGAAAGTTAGGCAATGGAAATGTCAAAAAAATTAGTTGAAGTATGAATCACTCAATAAAATTTGGGTTCGATTTGTAGGAAATGTTTAATTATAGTACAGTACCCTAAAAAAAATCTACATACTCCCCTTTCAAAAAATTCAAAGAAACTTACTTAATACAAAACATAATTGGCCTTTTATCCTCAACTTTTTTGTATGTGATCCTTATGTAATGATGATCAAGCATACCAAATTTTAGTCACTAAAACCAAAATCCTATGTTTGGTAGATTGATTTGGATCAAAATCATGGTTTTCAAAGAAAGTTGATTCAAAAACATAGGCAATGACTTTTTGAGATTTGTTTGCTTGGATATGCTGGAGACATCCATGCGCACATCTGTATTTCAATCAAACTTTTCCCAAAAAATTCCAAAAACGTCTACAAGTATTTTAGTTCATGGACTAAATTTTGTAAAACATATATTTCTATATGGAAATTAGTTTTTTGGCAAAATAAACATATCATCATGTTTAAAGGTACAAACTTAGTCATAATGTACAAATCTCATGGCAAAAAATAACTTTTATGAAGAAATACATATTTTACTATATTTGGTCATGATCACCCTAACATTAAAATATTTTTAGAATTTTCTTGGAATTTTTTTGGAGATGTTTGCTTGAAAGAAGGATGTGCATATGAATGTCTCCAATGTATCCATGCAATCAAATCTCAAAAATTCATTGCCAAAGTTTTCTAATCTACTTTGTTGTAAAACCAAGATTTTGACTCAAAAAAATCACCAAAAATAGGATTTTGGTTTTTAGTGATTAAGATTTGATGTGCTTGATCATGATTGCATAAGGATCACATATAAAAAACCTGAGGATAAAATTCCAATTAAGTTTTGTATTAAGCAAACTTCTTTGAATGCCTTGAAAGGGGAGTATGTACTTTCTATTGGGTAGTGTACAATAAACTAATTTGTCCAAAAAGCAACACTTTAAAGACTACTTTACATTTTCATGGGCTTTTTGAAACAAGAAGTTTTTTTGTCTAATTTTTTTTTTTTAAATGTCAAATATAGTGCAATTTTATTCATGTTTTTTGAAGCATTGTTGAGTCACTGATGAATTTTTAGTTTTTTTGTAATAGGCACCTATTTGTGACTTGTTGGTCTCTTAAAAAAAATTCACTTGCAACTTGGAAAGAGATGAGGTAAACTCAAGGAAATAATTGGCTTTTGCAATAAAGTACACCTTTTCTTCTAGTCATTCAATGGATAACATAGGTTCATCAAATGACCACTTCATATCCATTATTTAGCTAATTATAGGGACGCTTTTGAAGAGAGGTTGCCATTTGTGCACTTACCTAATACAGGCACTATGGTGAGCATGAATGAATAAAAATGGTCACAAATGAAAAATGTATGATTTTTTTCATAGAAACTCAAAACCTCCTTGGATATTGCTCAAGCCTATTTTGAATGATGTTGAAAGTACCACCATGTACATTTATGGTGCCCTCTAACATGCAAGAGAAACAACGACAACAGTTGCACATTGGCATATGTTCATGAGGAAAAATGCAAGTAATTGTAAGAACTTTGAAGGTGTAATGAATCAATAGTGAATTTTGGAAGGTGAGTATTGAGGGATATTGTAAATGAAACTTGGATGAATCCAAAATTTATTTCATGCATTTTGACATAGATGTTCATGACATCAAAATGTTATTGATAAAAAAGAAGGGCAAATCAAAAGGAATTTTATTACAGCTTGTTCCATTACAAAGCCGCCTATTTTCATAGTATCAAAAACGTGTATTCATTTTAAAAAATGATCACTAGCTCCACAAAATTGTCACTTATATACTACTCATGAATTTGGATATTGCGTGGTTCAAATTTTCATTCAAAAAGAAAGGGATGACATTTAGTTTGAGTCAGTAGTAGGTAAAACTTCCTTCACTACAACTTTTTTCTGAACAAGAGTGAGAGGTATGAACTTAGAATGTAAGTCATTGTATGCAATTGGAACTAAACAATAAAAAATAAAGTCATTAAGTGATACAATTTTTGAAGCTTTTAATGTGGAATATGCTTTTTCATTGAGTAGCATCACTTATGCAAGGCAACTATGGCTTACTTCAAATTAAGAGCTGGAAATTGTGTTGGAGCTCAAAACAATTGAAATCATTGCCATTTGTTGATAAAATTTCTAAAATTAACTCTAAGGTGTTGGCGTGTAAGAATGATGGTCAAAAATTTGATGAATGTATCTAATGCTCAAAAAAACAAGAGTTGACAAAACCACAATTCCAAAATATGGTCAGCTAAGAATGGAAGGCAAATATCTTGCTTGTGGTTGTAGTCAAAGTTCATTAAAGGAAGGTTATTTTAATACAAAGAAATTTGGTATTAAAATAAACTAAATGACCCTTTTAGAGGTAGTTGAGATCTCAATTAATTTGGCTAGTTTCCTCCTCTATTCTATCTCTTTTAGGAAAAACAAAATCAGCTAAGTATAATCTCAAAGACCTTTGCAAATAAAAGAAGTAGAAACATATTTCTATTGTACTTTTATTATGATAAATGCTTGAGATGATGTTTGAAGGCATGTGTATATCCAAAGAGTGACAAGTTTTGATGACCTTTCCTTGTAATGTGAATTGACTCTAAAATTTGAACATATGCCATTGTGCACAATTTTCTGACCTTGGTGAGAGCATCACTTTACTAAAAATTCAATATTCCACCCTATTTATCCAAATTGCTTGTTTGACTTATTTATCCATAAAATTCACGTTTGCTAAAATGAAATATTGTACAAGTGGTAACTTACAGCAAATTTTGACATCGTCATTAACTTGTGCTCCTTTGTGAAATGCATCTCAAGAAAAAGTTTTACATTGAAATGAAACTGGGAATCCAAGCAAAGTTGTTTAATTTTGATATTGACATTGCTAGTGATAACACATGGGTGTATTGCAAACTTCTTGGCTGCAAGACAAATATCAAGAATCTAGTTTGTCACTCTTTTATATCACTAGTAACTATAACAATACTCACCTATATTGAAATTTTGGCTTGTATGTAGGTATTGCTCTTGTGACCACAATTTTTGCTATAGCTATCTCAACTAACATTCTTTTTATCAGTGACATCACATGTCATCCAAATATTTTGCTATTATCACCACAACTTGCACTACAAGGGAGCAGTGTCAATTCAGACATTCTCTATCAATTAGGTCACCTTGATTTGGGCACTTTTCTATCAATTTGGACATGTTTTTGTCAAATTTTTATCAATTTGGACAATTTTGTCAATTTGGATTTGTCATTGCATACAGTCTTTTTTTGTAGTATTGCCACTCCACTACAATGCACATTCTCAACTTGTGACATTGTATCAAAGTAAGAAGATCAAAGTGAAAGAGTGTTCAATTAGAAAATGCTACTTTGAGGGTTTATGGTCTATTTGTTTTCTTCACTTTTGTATGACCATGCTTGCAACTTATTGTCAAACATTTCTATCTTGTCATAATTGAGACATACCAATAGTGTCAACTTCCATGAGAAAAGAACATTGAGCAAAAAAATGGTGAAGAGAGTAGTGGACATGTGGTGTTATTTGCAAAAACATCTGATTGGGGTGGCAATAGCAATACCTTGTATTTAGTATGAGAATGTACAATACATTTGTAATGAAAAAAGAAATAAAATACAAATCTTTTAAAGCATTCAATGGAGGTCATAAACAACTCTTTGCAAGGCTTCAAACACCTACTACAAATACTTTAACAATGATACGTTTTAGCATTTATTACAATACTAGATTCTAGTTCTAAAAGCAAAGGTTTTTAATTATTAGTTTTTACTCTTGTGTTTATAGATAACAAATCCTTTCTTTTCTCACTATATGTTTGTATGTAAAGTATAAAAAAATTGTGAATGTGTTAGCAACTATGGCAATTCTAGCTTTGCTTTTGCAAAGATGACAATATTTTAAAAGTATCATGTACATTTTTATTGAAACACTAAAAGCACTTTGTAAACATCATGTGCACTTTTGATGCTTACATGCTAAGGGGATGTTTTTCATCCCTTGCATGAAAAAATAAATTTGCAAAATCAAAAAAGGCCATTTTTCTTACAATTTTTTGAAAGAGATCATAAACACATGGTTCATCATGGAAGGCAAAAAACAACCTCACCAAATGTACTCATGATTTTGGGTAACCCAAATTGTGAGAAAATTTCAAAGACATTGTGTTAGGTCTCCTCGTGCCCTTCTTGCAATTTTCATGAGGCCAGCATGCAATGTTGACTATTACAATTTTTAGAAATAGCATTATAATTGGTGGGTACTTGCCAAATCATTGTGGAGCACTATAGAGGAGTAAATGTTATGACTAATTGGGCGTTTATAGTTTAACCTCTAAAAGCCCAAGTGACCCCTTTGGGGCCAAGTGGAATTTTGGGCACGTTCCTATAGCTATACTAGTTTGTGTGATTTTTTGAAACTTTTAGCAAACAAAATGGGAATTCAAATGCCTTTGTGGCCATCTAATTTTTTCTTCATTCCAACATTTAACAAAGAAGTTGTGCAAGAATTCATCAAAACTAGGGAAGAAGGGGCAGTTTGTGCAAGGCTTCTCTTTTGTAAGTGAGTTTTGACTCCAAAGAATATCAGCTCCTATCTATGGGCACAAGATGTGGACACTTCGACAAAGGGATTTGGAGTGGAAGGGGCTCATTTTGGGAGACTTCCTACCTCCATTCCTCTTGCCTCTTGTAAAATTTGGTACTTTACATTTTTGAGCAGTTTGTGTATTTAACACCATATTTGTTAAATTTGGGAATAACAGTGGTTCCATTTGTATTTCACCTTGATCTAGAATAGTCACGTTGAATCAGATTTGCAAGTATCAGATTCACTCCAAGCCATTAAGATTTTTTCCTTTGCAAATTCCTCCTCTTAGGTGAGGGCACGTGCCAAAAAAAAAATGCTACTAGCTTGATTGTACATGATCATGTACAACCTGCAGAAGTCCCAAAATGACACCTTTTTCCCAAATTATCAAATATGGTGTTAATTGTTCTTTCATTTTTATTACCAAGTTCTAGTCGGTTAGGAAATCTTGGTTTTCTTTGTTTGGATCCATGTAATTCAAACTACAGAAGTTCACGTAAATCCGCCAATTTTGCTTAATGTATTTGCAGATTTTCAACCTCCTAGCATTCAAAGGTTTTTTGAAGTATGTTATACACCTCCAACTCATTTGAACTTTCTCCTACACATACCTAACTTGGTCATTTTAGCTTGCGTAATCAAATTTCAACTTTGTGCAAAGCAATTCTTTTGCTACAAGAGTGGTCAAAGGCTTCTGAAATTTTGGGCAAGAAGGGAAAAAATTATTTTTCTTCACTTTAGGTGTCAATATTTCACTCCTCTCCATCTAAAATGAACTAAAGTTTTTCCCAAAAACACCTCTTATAATCTAGGGCAAGATCCTATGGTAAAATTTCAAAAAAAAACTTGTTCCTTCCTTTCTACCCATTCCCCTAAAAGTGGCAGTTTTTAATGGCTTTTATAGAAAAAAGAACTTGGGCCTTTTGGGGTTAATGGAAATGATGTTAGCTGTGATGATGTAGGGACCTCATGGATACATTAAGCCAAGGAATATGGAATTAATAAAGCGTAATGGAAGAAACAAAACATTATGCCACGTGCATCAAGACCATCATGGACAAGGTATACCATGTAATGCTCATCACAATTTTGAATGCTTAGTATGGATTACACATGAAGATGGATCAGAATACAAGGGTATTTATATTCAAGGGAGCTTCACATTGCCAACCTCAGACAAAATGGAAGTGAAAGGGCAAGGAGTACTTGGGTAATTGCCACACACACACACTATGTATGTATTTCAATTTCTATACTACTAACAACTATTCAAAAGTAGCCATTGATTGTGTGAGCGTGCCGTAGCAAGCTATACAATACAATGTATTTTTCTTGTATTTGGAATGCATCCACAAAATTACTACATTTGAGATCAACAAAGAAGTTAGAATATCAATCAATGCGGTTCTAGTGACCTAGTCAAGATTTGAATTTAAATCTATTTGTTGGTAGCAAATGAGTTATTTAGCACCATACATACTATCCCCTATGGTTGTTTGGTTGTGTAGGGTATAATGTTTTGAGTCTCGAACCAATTTTTGAAATACTCTTTTCCGCCCAAAAGCAAGGCTAAAACCTCCAACTTTTTCTAAATAAGTAATTGATGGGTCTAATTGGAGGATTGGATATTTTGGTGAGTTTGTTCAAATATACCCCTCATTTTTAGAAAAAATTGGTGTTGCACAAGTTATTTTTCTTAGTGTGAGACATTGAAAAATGTGAGACTCCTTCATTAGTCTTTAGTTTTGGTGAATTTTGTCTAGTTAGTGTGAAGGTGTGATATGTTGCTTGCCCTTGTCCTCCAAGTAAAGTTTTGAGCACAAATTTTTGTTGTTTGTCCAAGCAACAACATGGTCGCACCCTTCCTATAATGGAACATCTTTCACACTCTATTTAATTGAGATACATGCTTCCTAAAGATTCTCAAAATTTTGGCCACTTGACTTACGTTTTTGAGGTAGTAATCAAATTTTGTAGTCCACAATATATTGAGTTAAATTACTACAAACTACTTCATTAAGGTGCCTTCCATATTGTACATACCTTTTTTGGATTAGTGCAAATTAGCACTATTAATGCGGGACGCAATAATTGAGTAATTGAAACAAATTTTGTAGTTGCAAGATTTTAGTGCTTGAAGTTTGAAAACAAGTTTTTTTGCAGCCACTTCCAAAAGTGAAATTTTGTCTTTTACATTTTTTTGTACACAAATTTATGTCTCCAACAACTTTGTGCCTTTTGAAAGAAAAATATGGAAAAAGGGTTAAAAAACACACAAAAGAGTTAAACAAATAAAATTTGTGATTGTCTCATAAAAAAATGAAGCATAAGGAGATATAGAATAGGAAGGACACATAATTTATATGTAACTCTAGCCTAAAGTTAACCAAAGACCATACCCATTTTCTCAAAATCCACTAGCAACAACAATGGTGAACTTAGATGTGCAATTCAATCAAATTTGGACCCAATTTGAATAGTCCAACTATATAAATGGAAAGATTGCCTTATTTATTATAAATTAAGAAGATTTCAACTAGATCTACAATTCAAAATGAAACATTATGATTATTGAGTATGTCATAAGTGAAAAATCTGTAGTTTTCATGCTTGTGTAGTTTTGGATGTTATCGCTTCATGTGAGCTTTGCTTGAAAAGAACCTTATATTTTTAGAAAGTGGACTTCCACACCTTTTCAATGAGAGTACTTTCACACAAAATGGATAAAAATAGCAATCACAAGGTGTAGCTAAGTGGACAAAAATGGTCAAGTATCCCACTTTAGCTACCATCTAAAAACAATTCTATAGAAAATATGATAAATGCCATGAAGAATACGATTGGAGAAAACAATGATGAATTGGCCTCCCATGGAGGATGAAAAATTTAAGAGATGAAATGACAACACCATTTCAGTAGATCTTCAAATACTACAATCTAACACCATAGAGAGAAACTATATGAGCGTATTTCTTAGGTAATTTGATTTTTTTTTGGATTTTGCAATTGAGATATGAAATCCTTTTTGGATATTTGAGGTATTGAATTGTTGCTTTGATTCATTTTTGACCAAAAATGGATGCATATTTTGAGGCTGTGTCATATAACCATCATCATTTGTTAGCTCACATACCCAATTTCATTCTTATTTGTTTAGTTGGATGCAATATTCTTGTGCACACATGTGTTCTTCAAGACCAATTTCCAAATTATTGAGCGGTTTACTATACATGTTAAAACCCACTCTCTTGCACCAAAATATGGTTTGGTGGTCTCTAAAGGGTTAAGTATTGTCAACCCCCACCACATTGTATTTGGTAACATTTGTAGTTTTTCTGGTTTTCTATTTGGAAATTTGTGCATATTGAATACCAAAAAACAATGTTATATCTGAATTTTTCTTGCTAATGCAATTTGTTGGTGCAAAAAAATAAATCTTGTGGATTCATATCATAGTAACTAAAATAGAACAATTCAAAACTTGTATACTAAAGATGTGTTTATCTTACCAAAACTGGTTTTAATTATTTTGATAAAGTGACAATTTTAGGTACCAACTATGAGATTTGATATAATAAAACATACAATAATAATCATCAATTTTGCAATATTTATTAAAATTGCATCATATGAACTTTGACATGTCAAGCACTATAATTATCAAATTTCCTCAAATTTCCTCAAATTTATTCAAAGCAATATTTGGATATTAGAACTTGCTTGAAATATTAAAAGCTGAAATTATGCTTCTCATGGCTTGTGAGCTAATTTAGAATTAGACAAAATTGTGACATTTACAAATATAAGAATTTGCAATATTCAAAGTAAATAAGACCAAAGAAAATATCATTTTATCTCTTAAATAATGAGCATGACATAATAGATATGAACAACATGATTATGAAGCTTTTATTCATCATGTTTATGAAATTTCCAATTCAACTTATCAACTAACTATTGATTGAAATAATGTGTTGTACTAAAACTAGATTGTCCATAATGATATTAATATGTACGGAATTCCACAATTCAATTTTGGAGTACTCAAAATAAAGTCATCTGGTTTTGAGATTTTGCAACATGCCAATATGTTTTTGCATTGGTATTTTATGCACAAACATATGCTATTTTAAAAATGTTCAAAAAGCTTGACTATTTTGTTGTATTTGCAATTTTATGGACTTGTGGACCATAAATTTCATACAAATTATTTAGGCTTGTTGTGTTTTTTGGTCTTTTCAATAGTACAAGGTCCAAATGTATGGTCATATGCGCAAATTTCAAAAGCACCAAATATTTAATCTTTAAGCGTCACAAATAGAACATCATGTTTGGAAGAGCATCCTAAACAAAATGGAATAACTTGGGGTATAAGCAACAACTAAAAAATCCATCTTAGAAATTTGTTGGCAACTTCTTGACAAGTGCAAATCTATAGTTTGTGTAGAATCCACCATACGGATATGAAAATTGTAAAGTTTGATGATTAAAATGTTCTTGAAGTCTGGATCCAAAAACCTTTGTTGTGACGCTTAGGGGTTAATCCCAAACCTTCTATATAAATATAAATCATTGTCTACATATGTAATGTTAACCTTTTGTAATTTGTTTCAAAGAGTACTGGTTCCTAGCGTGTTTAAAATACATTATTTAGCATCCAAGAAGAAGGACGTGTATGGGGATTTCCCTCAATGGAATCAATTATAGAGATGGACCTTGTATTTTAGGAAACATGCGAATGATCTAAAAAATGCTTTTATAAATAATGAAATCAAAACAAGGACACTTGTTATACGCTTCACATTTGAGCTTTATAACCAATGCTATGGTTTGAGTTAATTAATTAACTCCTTTTATGTTTGTTGGATTTTCAGGTGCATAACTGAAAAAACATTTGCTTTAAAAATAAAATCATGTATTGATGATGGAGTCATTGGTTTGGTTATTTGTAAGAGTACAATCATAAGCAAATGGATGAAATCAAAGCTTATAACCAATAGGAGAATTGGGATTTGTATAGGACAACTAAAGTCAAGACAACTATTATCGTCAAGCATTGACATTGGTTATGTTACTATTGGTGTAAATTTACAAGAGAAGTTTGGTGTAAACCATTTTGGTTGGGCTGAGCTAGCAAACACTGAAAGGTGAGTTATTTTGAAACAATATTTTGGAATGATCTATCACTTAGTCCATTGATTTTGGTTTCATTCCATTTAAAAAACTATATAATTACCACGATCTTGAAAACATATTTTATTACAAATGGTTTACAACGTACCACAAAAAAATTAGGAGCTATTGGCAACATTTTGAGGTCTTTAATTGAGTCTTTTGTGGATATTTTGGTATAATATTTAATTCAATGACATCATCAATTTCATTTGTATCAAGCTTAAATTTACTCAATGTTATCAATTATAATATGTTTAGTTCAAAGCTTGGTCAATTTCAGTCAAAGGGTATCTTACTCAATAATTTGAGCATCCTAATAAAAAAAATGTAAAGGACTTATTAGAAGTTGTATATTAGTCCTCTTGATGTTTAGAATTGAAGCAAGAATTCATTCAAATTGTTGTTATAAACCATTTTTTAAAGTAGAAAAACAACACATTATAATTGTTTCTCATAATTTCAAAAAAGAGTAATTGTTTTTATATAGATTTTGTGAAAACTTGTCAAAAAAAAGTAAGCGTTAATCCTTAAGTGGCTCTTGTTATTATATGTTTCACCCAAATTATAGTGATGCTTGAATAAGCTCTTTTGTAAGGAAAAGTTTGGATAATGTTAAGATCTCCTTTCTATCTTTACGTTTTAGGTCTAGTTGAATGAAATCTCTTTTTATTGTCAATACTTGAATATGGTCAACTTTTTTTTCTTCACTTGGAGCGTTGACCTTGTCCAAGCATCATTGAACAAGGCTATTTTTTTTGTAGAGTGCAAGTGTGATTGTGCAACTTATGCCACACTAAGCTATATTATATTTGACGGCAAAACTTACTACTCTCCTACAATAAGTGGTCTACCTCTTGCCCTTGATACCGGAAGCGAGATGACACGTGTGGATGCATGGTTCCATGATGAAGTTTGTGTGAAAGTACATTCTGTCATTGTCTTTATCTTTCATATAATGAGATTCAAAGCTTGTTGAAATGATAATAAAGTTTATTAATTTGGAGAATTGATAAGGGCACACCTTAAGTTTCATATATGCACATCCTAGGGGTAAATCCTAGATTTTTACCATCAAAAAGATGAATTTGGCAATTTTGAATTCAGATTTGGACTTAGAGACCTTGATTTAGTCTAGACCCATACTAGAGGTTACAATTGAACAACACCTAATGAAAAAGCTTTGCGAAAGGTGAAAATAATATTTTTAATCTTGTTTGTAAAAAAAGCTAAGCTTTTTCATTGGGTGTTATTCAATAATAGCCTCACCTATGATTCTGGACTAAAAATCAAGGTATCTAAGTCCAAATTTGAATTCAAGATTTTCAGATGTAGCTTTTTGATGGTAAAAATCTAACCATTATCCGTTGGGGGTGTGCATATATCAAACCTAGGGTGTGCCTTTATCAATTCACTTTATTTGCTATGAATTAAATATAAACAGAATAAAAAAAATTAAATCCTAAATCCTAAACCCTAAAATTACAAGTGCTTTTATGTTACTTGTTGCACTTTGTCTTGTGATATATTCCAAATTGACATGTAGGTCAAACATTTGGAAGTAGCTTGCTTCTCATGCAAAGGGGAACACTTTTTTCAAGACTGAATGGAATTTTTGAGAATCAGATCGTAGATCATGTTATTTGGCCCCCAAGGTAAATACATACTTACAAATTTTGTTTGTTCTAGAATGTATAAGAGTTACTTTTCAGGGAATCTCAAACTATTTTTTAAACATCTAAATGGGCAATAAGTGGCAAAAAGAACCTTGCAGTAGTGAGATATCTTTCATTGTAAAATTGTAGGAATGATTTCTTAACTTTCAAGATCGTCAAATGTTTTATTTGCTAAGATTATAGATTATCCTACATATTGTCTTTAAGCAACTTTTAAGATATTGATGAATAGGACCTAACAATTGTAAAGATCATATGCTCTACTTTCTTGATGCTAGTTATTGTATCATACGTACCATTTAAGCAATTGTTAAAGTTTAGAAAACCACAAACATGCAAAAAGATTTATTAGATGTCCTCAAAGTCATATTCCATTGGATGTTCTCTAAAATAATTCTTGTTGTTAGACATTTACTAGTTTTCATTGCTATGTAAACTATAAATAAATAATAGTAAACAAGTAAAAACCAAACAAATCTAAGCATGTTTAACCCTTAATCGTTGGGCTCACAATTGTGGCTTGACCTGCCTTATAGAACTAAAGTGCTCTAGCAAGTGCCTAGCCTGTACTAGTGTTCCTAAAAGTTGCAAAAGTCAACAATACGTGTTGACCTCATAAAAATTGCAAGAAGGGCAATATGAAAACAAACGCCTTGTCACAATTACAAATATGAATGTATTTGATGAGATTAATTTTGCCCTCCATGATGGACCATGTGTTTATGATCACATCTGAAAAAAAAATCAAATAAAATTTGACTTTTTTCTTTTGTACAGAATATTTTTTCAAAGCTAGCAGATGATTTATTGTCCACCTGTGCTTTTATGGGTTGATATGTATGCCGTATGAATAAGTTGTAAACGCTTAGATTTTTAGTGGTGAACATTGTAAAGTCAATAGAAAGATGTTTCATTTAGATGGTGTTTGGTTTAAAAGTGATTAAATATTCATTGTGAATACACTATCCATACTATATATACAATTTTTTTACAAGATTTGTTTTGAAGTTTAATTGGAAATAAAAAGAGGCAAATTCTACATTGTTCTTGTCATTGGAGTATGTAAAATGAGCCAAGGAGTATCTATCTAATTTTAATAAATATGTGTTGATATCATTGAGGGAATAGGAATTCAATAAATGTAGAAAGCTTCTCAACTATCCATTGTCAACAATTCATCAAAAGTCAAATTTATATCCTAAATGCCCAAGGGTGCTGTTCTTGTTTTTGTGAGGTTGTTTTGAAGTTTCTTAATTGTCCTTGCAAGATCATTATTACACATCAAATTAAAACTATAATCATAAAATCTTAAACTTCAAGGCTTCTAGATGGCGCTACCAAAAAAATCCAAAATGGCCATGCGGATTTTAAGATACTTGTGACTGAATGTGGATGAGTGTGGAATTTTTTCTTGTTTTGGAGCTGTCCAAAACACCTTAAACAAACTGGTGACTTTTGGATACAAAATTGGAAAACAACCACTTAGAATGCTTTAGTGTTTATTGTTCCTTGAAAACTAATGGCTGCCCTTCCAATTCCATAACCACAGTTTTGCAAATGAGCTTGCAATGCAATGGTCAAAGCACAATTCCCTAACGTTAATAAGTTTTTTAGTTTTAATTATCAATCATTATTAATTATGAATGAAAGAAAATTTGGTGGTGGATGAGCGCTGATTTTTATAACAAAGACATTCCAAGTGCAATTAGTCCAAATGCACTTTTAGATTTTCTTGGATGACAAAATTTTAGCAAAAGGGCCCTTGCTACCTAAGAGAGTGCTCATGGAAAATCTTCACTTTTTTCTCAACTTGATACCCGTTTTCTCAATGTGGCAACTTGTCATAGGCTTTGTGACACTATTCATGACACTATGCATGACACAAAACATATACTTGCAGTTTAGCTTCCACCAAAACAAAATTGGAATAAGTTATGAAGGAAACTAAAACTGAACGCTGAAGCTACCTTCAGCCCAAAACTCCTTTGTAAAAAAACTAAAAATATTCAAATGTGCTCCTTGCACATAGTTTCAAAGTTTCCTAAAAATTTTGGACACTAAAATTTGGTGCTTTGGGCATTTAAGGGTTAATTGAGAATGTTAACTATTTATACTTGACATTTTAAGAAAAGTACTTCATAAAATGAAAATTGCCTTAATGCACAAATGCATGAGGTAGCCAAAAAACGATGTTCAAAATGCTATTGACCAAAATTTGGATGATTATATAGAAGATTTCATATTAGACTCAATATAAAATGGAAGTCATAACAAGTGGTAGTGGTGGGTAGTAGAAGCTCTTGATTTCATATATATTTATCCTTTTTTGAGCTTATTTAGGCTCAATTTTATAGAAGTAATGCATGTTACTAAAGAAATACAACTCCACATACTCCACAATAAATATAAGGTTTTATTTTCTAAATTTTTTTTGTTGCTATTCTAATTTTTTCTATTATTAGTGCCTATGAAAAATGAAGTAGCACATTGACAATGCCTTGTAAAGTATGTTTTTTTATTTGCTAATGCTTAGTATGCAAATAATAATCCAATGTGCATTTGAAATCACTTGAAACACAAGAACTTATTGATTTTTATATATTGTGTGGAATTGATTATTTTGGGTTGAAATTTCTATGAACAACTAGTATAAACTTATGTAAAATGATTATGAAACATATGTGCTAGTAGTAGGGGACTTTCTTATCTTTATTTTGATAGTCTTGTTTGAACAAGTCATCTATTGATAAAAGAATTTACTTACAATTGTATGTGATTATTATTACAAGACACAACAACATCACCACTTGACAATTTTCCAAGTATCACATTTTGCATGAAAGGAATGCTCGATTCAATACATCTTAACCCAATTCAATGTCTAGTGGTTCAACCTAGAAATTATATAGAATGGAGAATAAGGACTTATACTTTATCAAATGATAAAGAAATGTCCATCAAAGTATCTTTGAATCCACAATTTGAGTACATAGTATTAAAAATAACACTTCAAAAACAGTCATAGTAGAGAATTTTAAACCAATACTCAAGTGTAAGGTGGTCAAGTCTCAATAGTTGATGATAAAAAATATAGAGAATTACGTTTATAATTTAATAATTGTGCTGTATGGCGCTTGTATCTTTACATTAATAGATGGATTTTGTATTTTTTTCTTTTTCTATTGATAAAATCTTATAAAATTTGGAACAAATTACTTTTATGAAAGTGAAAAACTCAAAGAGATAATTGGAATAAATAGAGTTTGTTAATCAATTTGTAAATAAACCAATATCTATCATTATTTGGCTCAATGGTTTATTATTGCTTGTTTTTAGAGCAATGCATAGCAAAAAAAATTCACTTTTATTAATACTCAAAAAAAAAGATACGGATTTCAAGATTCCTAACATTTTAGCTTGTTTACTTTTATTAACAAGAAGATATTTTCTTATTGTGCTCAAATATTTTATTAAACACTATAAACAAAGATGCAAAAGATTTTCATGAGTTGGGCTTGAGCTCTATAGAAGTAGACATTAGAGCATCTCAAGGAGAGCCTATTCTTGGAAGTGAGTATCTAATTAATTAGTGAATTCATTATCCACTTTGATATCACATATTGCATTTTCAATCCACAATACATTAAATCAAAATATGACTTTTACATTCTAATGACATTTCTTTAAGAGAAACTAAAAGGTTTATAGAAAGGGCTTATTTCTAATATTAGAATCCAAAAAATCAAACTCTAAAATTGTGGTCAATTTTTATACCAAAATGTGCTATTATATAACTTAAAACCAAAAATCTAAATTTATTTGAATATCAGTCTTTTTCTAGAAATTAGAAGGTCTTAACTTTAAAAAAATAGATTAACGCTTAAATTGGTATTCCAAAAATCTAAGATGTCTTCTAAATCTAGTATTTTTCACAAGTACCATTGTTCTTCTTTTTTTAGGGTCATTCTTGGAATCAAAGATTTGTAAATTCTATTTAGCTTTATTCTAACTTTAGCATACTATGATACTAGCACATGTTCTTTTAAAATATCTTTGTTGTTCAAAAAAAATTTGCATTGTTAAAATGAGTAATGTAGTGAAAACAACAAGTGAATCTTTGAACCACAAAGTCAAAGATTCGATTCTAAACTTTCTCAATGTTTGGTTGCAAGTTATCAAGTTTTAATTTCATCATTTTTTAGTTATTTTGTTAGTAAATAAAAATGTCTAGTATTGTATGCTTAGAAAACCTTCTAAATTTGTGTAAAAAGATAAAATTATACTCAAATTGTGTAAAATGTGTTCTAAATGTGTGTGAGTTTTATTATAACTTTTTTTTAAGAGAACAAATTTTAAAAAGTACATGGTTTTCTTAAGTCTATGGTTACAAATAACCAATTTGTTTTGTGAATTGGGTTTTTAGGGGCTCAAATGAGAGATTATCTCATTGAAGTTGATCCACATAATTACAGAGTTTGGTGGCCATCAGATAATTGTGATTTTTGACAATTGATAATTATATAAAGCTAGACTCAAACTTTCAAACATTTGTATTCTTGGAATTCAAGTGATTAGTATTTTAATAAGCTTGGGAGGACATTGATTTTGGAATTGGAATTTTTATGAATCATAAATGCTTTATGTGAAATTATAAAAGGATGCTCAATGCAACTTATAAAGTCATATTTAACTATTAATGAATAATTCATATCATTATGTATTATTTTGTCATTAAACATTTGGAATTCTCTCCATATTTTGCATGAATTTTGAACTTAATGTAAGCAGCAATCATGCCTATTTTAGATAATCATATACACACTTTGGATAGTTTGTTTATGACACTTGCTTTGTCAATAAGATTATTTCTAGATAAGCATATGATATGCATATGTCCTTCCAAACATCACATGATTGAATTATTGAAAAATGCTATATATTGAAAGTGCCTATTTTCCAATTATCAATCCTTGAAGGGTTTTTAGAAACTAACTAGGCAATTCATCCATGTGTATTAACCCCTAAAGGATACGTAGTGCACCTGTGACCAATACAAGGTGTCTTGCTTGTATTTGGAGGCCTTTCCATGTTGTGCTTTGCCTTGGAGTTGGAAAACTTTGAACTTATGCTTCCCTCAACCATATGCAACGATTGCCAGGGTTTGCAAATTGTTTTACAGTCTTCCATTTTTGTTTATACATGGGCAGATATACAATGTACATGCTTTTGAGCCAAATGAGGAACTTGGAGGAAAAATGAGTGTATTCAAGGGTCGATATGTGATTCCACTCTATGCTAGCATTATCTCTTTGGTGAAATGACAGGAAACGCACCACACCATTGGTTAGATGCGTTCAATGCAAGAGAGTGGCATGGTTTAATGGGAGAGGGTGGCGTTGCCCTAGTGCTTATTGATTGTAGTAGGTAGGTTGCAATGGAGCAGATTTGGCAGTAACACAGGAGTGTGATTAAGGGTTTTTTGTGCTTTTTAGGAGAAGGTGCAGTAATGATTTTTGAAAGGAGTTGCCTACATTGGATGAGAGTGGTTGGTGTTTACAATTCTGTGCATGCAAGGACTTTAGGATTTCATCCGTGCACCATGGATTTGGCCATGCCAACATTGCTAGCATTTGATGCAAAATTGATGTTGCCAACATGGGAGTTTGTGTAGTTGGTTTTGCACCCTTGGGTGACAAATTGTGGTGCAACCAAACCTTAGGCATGCTTCATTTTGCGCCTCACCAATGCTGCATGGATGCGTGAGAGACAACTACCTCTTAGCACTTTTTGATCTCCTAGAGTGTTGAACCTTCAATGGCATCATTTCCTCTTCTGGAGGCACGTGCAATACATTCTTGGGGGGGTGAGTGCTTCAACAAGGGTGACACTTGAGGCTTTAGCGCAAAGGTCAATTCCTTGTTATGGAGTACATTCTTCCCGGATTATGCAATCAATCACCATGGGGAGATTGAGGGAGGAGGCTTGACTAGAAGGTTACACTTGTCAAGCGCTCCACTTACCTAGCTCGCAAGCACCGCTCCAACACAGGCTATTGCAAGCAAGAGAACCACAACCTCTGACTACCATACCCTTGAATCTCACCCACAAAGTCGCAGTCTTCCCATCCCAAGGAAGAGCTCCAGAGGGTCATGTCCATGGCTTTTAAGCAATAAATAATCTGATTGCAGTGATGGGGAGTCTATTATGGCCGAGAAGTCAAGAAAAATACTTCTCCTTTTCTTAGCAGAAATAGTAACTTGCAATTTTTGTCCACTCTAGCATCTCCTCAGTTGTTTTGATAGCATCCTTCCAATGCACATCCATGATCTAGATATGGTTCACCTGGAATTGCTTAAAGCACAAGCTGACGGGGTCATTGATGGGGAGGTGAGTTGTTGAGAGCATGGCGAAAGAAGGGTCGTGCGTGGCAGCAATGGTTGGAGGGGTGGTTGATTTTCAACAAAAATTGACAAGGATGTTTTTCATGCAAGAGTTGGGGGGGCGGTCCAATATGACAACCATGATTACACCCAACACAAGTGGTTCATGTTCACATGTTGTACATTCTTGTAATTACAGCTATTTATTTCCACAGATTTTCCTAGATTTTAGAAGTGACAATTATGTGGACACTAATGCTTATGGGTGTTCCTATCGTAAATCTCACTTTGAATTGACATTACTACCATTACGCTAAAATCAAAAAATGGATGAAATTGCCAATATCTTCCAATCAAGAAAAACTAGGGTTTAGGGTTTAAGGTTACATGGGTACCCCATCCAAATAAAATTTTTAGAATTGAATTTTGAAGTGACCTACCCCCCCATTTTTGATAGCTGTGAGTCCTATAGCAATGAAGAGCGTGGATGCAGCGCATCTCAGGGGTACATGATTACTGTTTTAAGACGAGGGTTGCAACGGTGTGTTACCTCCCGTGCAAATGCACGTAGTTTTGGTCTGGATTCAAAGGAATGCATGTCAAGTTTTGCACAGGCTCCCTTGCTTCCTTAACATCTGACACTAGAGTTCTGACTTTTGACTTTTGACTACTGGCACCTCATTTCTGACTACTATTGGTTACCTTATCCCAGTTCAAGTAGTTTGGAATGGGTTTCCAACTCTCTTCCTAGTTTTACATAGACATGGAGGATGTAGAATTTTAGAATTGTTTTGGTTAGGATATGCTTTATTAGTTTTATGTAGTTTGGAATTACGTCAAATTTGACTATTTTTTGTTGTAAGAAATGGAGGTTTAGATTAATAAGTGGGTTTAGAGCAAATAATTGTGTATTTGGATGAATGATTTCATATTTGGATGAATAATTGGGCATTTCAAAAAGTAAGTGGGAGTTTGATGAATAAATGGATATAAAGATGAATAAATGAGTGTATGGGTGAAAATAGGGCATGAGTGTATGGATGAACAAATGGGTGTATGGATGAATAATGAATTGTCGAATGAATAATGAACTATTGGATGAATAAATAGGTGTATAGATGAATAAGGGGTGTATGAATGAACAAATGGGTGTATGGATGAACAAATGGGTGTATGGATGAATAAATGAGTTTATAGATGAATAAATGAGTTTATAGATGAATAAATGAGTTCATGGATAAATAAAGGAGTGTTGGATGAATAACATGCTCCTAGATGAATAAATGGTGTGATGGACAAATAAGAGGTGTATGGATGAATAAATGGATGTATGGGTGAACAAACGGGTATATGGATGAATTAATGAATATATGGATGAATAACATGATGCTCAATGGATAAATTGATGTATGGATGAATAACATGCTGCTGGATGAATACAAGTGTATGGATGAATAAATCGATTTAGGAATGAATAAGGGCTATTGGATGAACAAACTAGTATAGGATTTAGGGTTTGGAGTTACATGGATATCCCATCCAAATAAAAATTTTAGAATTGAGTTCTGAAGTGATCTACCCCCCATTTTTGATAGCTGCAAGTCCCACAGTGTGATTAGTTTTGGATACAATATCATAGTTTGAGAGATGTAGGAGCATTAACTTTTTGGATAAGGTGTTGACTTTTTTTTAGGATTTAGGATTTAGGATTATATGGGTATCCCATCCAAATGAAATTTCTAGAGTTGAGTTTTGAAGCGACCTACCTTCATATTTTTTATAGCTGTAAGTTCAACTGTGTGATTATTTATTGATACAATATTATAGATTGTGAGATATAAGAACGCTGACTTTTAGGTTACATGGATACTCTTTCCAAATGAATTTTTTGGAATTGAGCTTTAAGGTGACCTACTCCCCCTATAGCAATGAAGAGCGTGGATGCAACGCATTCAGGGGTCACAAGGTCACAAAAATAACACAGGGGTCACAATTATGTGTTGCTTCCCTTGCAAATGCATGTAGTTTTGGTCTAGCAACAAAGGAATGCATGTCAAGTTTAGAGCTGGCTCGCTTGCTTCCCTAACATCTGACACAAGAGTTCTGACTTTTGACTTTTGACTACTAGCACCTCATTTCTAACTACTGTCAGTTACCTTATCCCAGTTCAAGTAGTTTGGGATGGATTTTGAGCACTCTTCCTATTTGTACCTAGACAAGGAGGATTTAGAGTTGTTTTGGTTAGTTGTATGCTTTATTAGTTTTATGTAGTTTGGAATTGCTACAAATTTGACTATGTTTTGTAGCAATTTTGACCACATTTGAACTTGAGCACTTGGATGAATAAATTTTATTGTGGATTGACAAATTTATGTATGGATGGATAATTTACTATATGGGTGAATAAACGGGTGTATGGATGAATAATGGGTGCATGGATGAGTGAACGGGTGTATGGATGAATAACAAGCTGCTAGATGAATAAATGAGTATATGGATGAAGAAAAGTTTGTTGAGTGGATAAATGGGTGTATGGATGAACAAGTAGTTGTTGGATGAACAAAAGGGTGCATGGATGAGTAAGGCGTTGTTGGATGAATATTTGTCTATTGCATGAATAAGTAAGGCGTTGTTGGATGAATATTTGTCTATTGCATGAATAAGTAAGTTAATGGATGAATAGAGAGATGTTGCATGAATAATGGAATATTGGATGAATAAAGAAATATATGGATGAAAAAAAGGCAATTGGATGAATAATAAGATGTTGGATGAATAACATGCTATTGGATGAATAAATGAGTTTATGGATGAATAATATGTTGCTAGATGAATAATGGGATGTTGGATGAATAACATGCTGTTGGATGAATAAATTAGTATATGAATGAATAACATGCTGCTGAATGAATAAATGGGTTGTTGGATGAATAAAGAGCTGTTGGATGAATAAAGGTTTGATAGATGAATAAAAGACTGTTGGGTGAATTAATGGTTTTATGGATGAACAAAAGGCTGTTGGATGAATAATGAAATGTTGGATAAATGCGCATGTTTATGAATGAATACAAGACTATTAGATGAATAAATGGATGTATGGATGGATACATGGTTTGTTGGATGAATAAAAGGGTATATGGATGAATTTAGGGTTTAGAGATGGATAAGAGGTTATTAGATGATTTAATGGATTTATGGATGAATAAACGGGTGTATGGATGGATATGAAGCTTCTAGATGAATAAATGGGTGTACGGAAGAATAGAAAGTTGTTGGATGAATAAATGGGTGTATGGATGAATAGATGGGTGTATGGCTGTTGGATGAATAAATGGATGTGTAGATGGATAGGAGGCTATTGGATGAATAAATGGGTGCTCGGATGAATAAATGGATGTGTGGATGAATAAATGGATGTGTGGATGAATAAATAGATGTATGGATGAATAAATGGATGTATGGGTGAATAAATGAGTATACAGATGAATAAATGAGTATTCGGATGAATAAATGATGTAAGGAAGAATAACATGCTGTCGGATGAATAAATGGTTATATGGATGAATAACAAGATATTAGATGAACAAATGGGATTATGCATAAATAAAAAGGTTATTGGATGAATAAGGGCCTGTTAGGTGGATAAAGGGATGTTGGATGAATAAACAGTCTGTTGAGTGAATAATGACTATTGGATGAATACATAATCTATTGGATGGATAAAAAATTTAGAGGAAGAATAAAGGGGATTTGGATGAATAAATGGATATATAGGTGAACAAAAAGGTATTGGGTGAATAAATGGGCATGTGGATGAACAAGAGACTGTTGAGTGAATAATTGTTTGATGAGTGAATAAAGGATTTTTGGATGAATAAGGATATATATGGATGAATTAATGGGTGTATGGATAAATCAATGGGTGTATGGATGAATAGATGGATATATGGATAGTTAGAAGGCTATTGGATGATTAAATGGATGTATATATGAATAGATAGATGTATAAATGAACAAATGGGTGTATGGATAGAGAAAAGGCTGTTGGATGAATAAATAGGTGTATGGATGAACAGAGAGGTGTTGGATGAATAAATGGATGTAGAGATGAATAAAGGGCGTATAAATGAGCAGATAGGTGTAAAGATGAATAGAGAGGTGTTGGATGAATAAATGGATGTTTGGATGAATAAAATGTTGTTAGATGAATACGCATGTTTATAGATGGATAATAGGATATGTGGATGAACAAAAGAATTGTTAGATGAATAGATGACTGTGTAGTAGAATGAATGGATATGTATATGAATAAAAGGTTTAGGATGAATGACTAGAAGTAAACGCTTTAGCCACTTTTTGTCTAGCTAAAGTGGTTTAGTTTAGTTCATGGATCTTATTAAACTTATCAATAATCTCAAAATATGTTTGGGGAGCACACTGAAATTGATTTGATTAGACTCAAAATTTATCATTAGAATAACAAGCAAACTTCAAATGCTTGTATTTCTAAAATTGGACTACTTCATTCATGAAACTTTGGACAAAATTCCTTGCATGATTTTAATGCAAGATATTCCAACAATGAGGTTTAGGGATTGTATTTTACATCCCTTGGTTTAGGGTCAAAGCATTCAACCGAGTATAAATGATACTATTTTGGGTTTAGAAGGGTGCATTCACTTGAAAAAACAAATAATGAAATTTGCACTCTATAGCAATGTGGATGGGTAGATTTTTAAATCTAAATGGGGGCCATGTTGTTCAAGTTAAACAAGGGACTCAAGGGTCTTGCGGTTCAAAGTTTAGGGGTCACAAACTTTTTGACAATGTTCAATAACTACCATCTTGTAGCAAGTACAAAACTTCCACCACTTATCCTCATTCAAAGATATGGAGTCTGACTAAAGATTCAAAGGTACATGAATGCACCACATTCACGGGTTACATGGTCACACCTTTTTGCAACACAGGTCACATTTGTGCAACCCCTCTTTTATGTATGCACATATTTTTTCTCTACTCACAAAAGAAAGCACGTTTTGACATTCCCCTCTGACATTCTTTGCATTCTCACTTTCTCTGCCATCTCACTTTTTGACACGGCAATTAACCTTTGCTGCATTTTCACCTTTCCTAGGCATTCTTACCATGGTCTTTTTTTGGTTCATGGCCAATTGCTATTCATGCCACACTGTAAATTTTGGTGTTGAAAATTTGACTACATGAGATTTTATGAAGGGATTAGGATGCAATATTTACACTTTGAGCTTGTTGATTGTGACCAAATTTTCTTATAATCAAAACCTACTAGTATTGCAAAATGAGAGCTAGAAAAACATGGTTTATTAAACCCAAAAACATTTAGGATTCAATGAAAGAACTGTCTCAAAGAACTTCAAAGGCAGCTTTAGGGGTCTACTAATATGAGTCCTATAGCAATGAATATCATGTTGTTTTATGCCTTGAGTTATAGTTTAGTTGGGTTTATTTCCTAATGCTATGGTAAGCATTTTAGCCTATAGCAATGACAAGGGTGGATGCAGCTCATCTTGGGGGTATAGCGTTACCATTTTAACATGGAGGTTATAATGGTGTGTTGCCTCTCGTGCAAATGCACGTAGTTTTGGTTTGGATACAAAGGAATACATGTCAAGTTCAGCACAGGTTTGCTTGCTTCCCTGACATCTGACACTCGAGTTTTGACTTCTGACTTCTGACTATTGGCACCTCATTTCTGACTACCATCAATTACGTTATCCCGGTTCAAGTAGTTTGGGATGGGTTTTGAGCACTCTTCCTATTTGTATTTAGACAGGGAGGATTTAGAGTTGTTTTGGTTAGTTGTATGCTTTATTAGTTTTATGTAGTTTGGAATTGCTACAAACTTGACTATGTTTTGTTGAAATTTTGACCACATTTGAACTTGTGCACTTAGATGAATAAATTTATTTGTGGATTGACAAATTTATATATAGATGGATGCATAATTTATTGTATAGATGAATAAATGGGTGAATGGATGAACAATGGATGTATGGATGAATTAATGAGTGTATGGATGAATAAATTTGTGTATGGAAGAACAATGGGTGTATGAATGAATAACAAGCTGCTAGATGAATAAATGGTTGTATGGATGAGTAAATGGATGTATGGATGAATAAGAGGGTGTATGGATGGAAAAACATGTGTATGGATGAATGACATGTTGCTGGATGAATAAATGGGTTTATGGTTGAATAATGGGGTATATGGATGAATAAGCTTGTAGGGTGGATAAATGGGTGTATGGATGAACAGATAGTTGTTGGATGATTAAATGGATTAATAGATGAATATGGGGCAATTGGATGAATACGGGGCTATGGGATGAAAAATGGGTTGTTGGATGGATAATGGGCTGTCGGATGAATGTATGGATATGTGGATATATAATGGGATATATGGATGAAAAAGCTTGTAGGGTGGATAAATGGGTGTATGGATGATAGATGGGTGTATGGATGATAGATGGGTGTATGGATGATAGATGGGTGTATGGATGATAGATGGGTGTATGGATGAATAGATAGTTGTTGGATGAATAAATGGGTGTATGGTGAATAAATGCGGGTATGGATGGATAAGGAGGTGTTAGATGAATAAGAGGCTATTGAGTGGATAAGGGGCTGTTGGATGATTAATTGTCCATTGGATGAATAAATGGGTTAATGGGTGAATGAAGGTTTGTTGGATGAATAAAAAAGTATATGGATGAATAAGAGGTTGTTGGATGAATAAAAAAGTATATGGATGAATAAGAGGTTGTTGGATGAATAATGGGATGTTGGATGAATAACATGGTGTTGGATGAATAAATGGATATATGGATGATTAACATGCTGTTGGATGAGTAAGTGGGTATATGGATGAATAACAAGCTGTGGGATGAATAAATGGCTATATAAATGAATAACAGAGTGCTAGATGAATAAGGGTCTATTGGGTTGATAAATGGGTGCATGGATGATTATGCAAGGTTATGGATGAATAAAGGCTTATGGAATGAACAAGTAGTTTGTTGGATGAATTAATGGACACATGGATGGTGAAAAAACCAATGGATGAATAAATGGAGGCACATGGATATATAATGGATTGTTAGAGGAATAAATGGGTATTTGGGTGAATAAATACGTATATGAATGAATTTGAGGGTGTTGGATGCACAAGGGGGTGTTGGATGAATAACAGACTGTTGAATTAATAAGTTGTTATAAAATGAAAAGGGGATTGTTGGATGATTAAGGGTTTACATGGATGATTAAATGGCCATATGGATGAACATATGGATGTATGGATGAACAAGAGTGTACATGGGTAAATAAAAGATTGTTGGATGAATAAATGGATTTAGGGATGAATAAGGGTTTGATGAATGAATAAAAGACTTTTGGATGAACTAATGGATATGTGAATGAATATGTGAATGAATATGAGGCTACTAGATGAATAAATGGGTGTATGGATGAATAAGGGGCTTTTAAATGAATAAAGGTCCAATGGATGGGTTTAGGATCTTTGGTTGGAATGATTACTATGTAGATGAACAAGAGGCTGTTGGTGGGATGTTGGATGAATGTGCATGAGTATGGATGAATAAGAGACTGTTGGATGAATAAATGGGTGTATGGATGAATAGACAATCTTCTAGATGAATAAAAGGGTACATGAATGAGTTTGGGGTGTATGGATGGATAGGAAGCTACTAGATGATTCAATGGATGTATGGATGAATAAATAGGTGTATGGATGGATAGAAGGCTATAACAATGAATAAATGGATGTATGGATGAATAAATAGGTGTATGGATGAATAAATAGGTGTATGGATGAATAAATAGGTGTATGGATGAATAAATAGGTGTATGGATGAATGAATAGGTGTATGGATGAATAAATAGGTGTATGGATGAACAAATAGGTGTATGGATGAATAAATAGGTGTATGGATGACTAAATAGGTGTATGGATGAATAAGAGACTATTGAATGAATAAATGGATGTGTAGATGAACAAATGATTGTATGGATGAATAAGGGACTGGTGAATGAATAAGGGGTTTGTGGGATGAATAAGGGGTTGTTGAGTAAATAATTGTCTGTTGAGTCAATTAGGAATTGTTTGATAAATAAAGGCAACAAAAAAAATATGGGTGAAATAAAGGGCTATTGGATGAACAAAAGGGTGTTGAATGAATAAGGAGTTGTTGGATGAATAATGAACTTTAGTGGTGAATAAATAGGGTCATTAATGAACAAAAGGTTGTTGGATGAATAAATAGATATATGGATGAGTAACGAGCTGTTGGATGAATAAACCAGTAGAGGGTGGATAAACAAGTTTAGGTGTGAATAAAGGGTTGTTGGATAAATACACGGGTGTTAGATCAATAGTTGGATGTTGGTTGAATAAGGGGATGTTGGGTAAATAAAGGGGATTTGGAAGAATGAACACATTTATGGATGAATAAAATGATGTTGGGTGAATAAATGGTTTTAGGTGAATAAATAGGTTTAGTGATGTATAAAGGGTTTAGGGTTTAGGGTTTAGGGTGTAAGGGTTTAGGGTTTTAGGGTTTAGGGTTTAGGGTCTTAGGGTTTAGGGTTTTAGGGTTTTAGGGTTTAGGGTTTAGGGTTTAGGGTTTAGGGTTTAGGGTTTAGGGTTTAGGGTTTAGGGTTTAGGGTCTAGGGTTTAGGGTTTAGGGTTTAGGGTTTAGGGTTTAGGGTTTAGGGTTTAGGGTTTAGGGTTTAGGGTTTAGGGTTTAGGGTTTAGGGTTTAGGGTTTAGGGTTTAGGGTTTAGGGTTTAGGGTTTAGGGTTTAGGGTTTAGGGTTTAGGGTTTAGGGTTTAGGGTTTAGGGTTTAGGGTTTAGGGTTTAGGGTTTAGGGTTTTAGGGTTTAGGGTTTAGGGTTTAGGGTTTAGGGTTTAGGGTTTAGGGTTTAGGGTTTAGGGTTTAGGGTTTAGGGTTTAGGGTTTAGGGTTTAGGGTTTAGGGTTTAGGGTTTAGGGTTTAGGGTTTAGGGTTTAGGGTTTAGGGTTTAGGGTTTAGGGTTTAGGGTTTTAGGGTTTAGGGTTTAGGGTTTAGGGTTTAGGGTTTAGGGTTTAGGGGTTTAGGGTTTAGGGTTTAGGGGTTTAGGGTTTAGGGTTTAGGGTTTATGGGTTTAGGGTTTAGGGTTTAGGGTTTAGGGTTTAGGGTTTAGGGTTTAGGGTTTAGGGTTTAGGGTTTAGGGTTTAGGGTTTAGGGTTTAGGGTTTAGGGTTTAGGGTTTAGGGTTTAGGGTTTAGGGTTTAGGGTTTAGGGTTTAGGGTTTAGGGTTTAGGGTTTAGGGTTTAGGGTTTAGGGTTTAGGGTTTAGGGTTTAGGGTTTAGGGTTTAGGGTTTAGGGTCTTAGGGTCTTAGGGTTTTAGGGTTTAGGGTTTAGGGTTTAGGGTTTAGGGTTTAGGGGTTTAGGGTTTAGGGTTTAGGGTTTAGGGTTTAGGGTTTAGGGTTTAGGGTTTAGGGTTTAGGGTTTAGGGTTTAGGGTTTAGGGTTTAGGGTTTAGGGTTTAGGGTTTAGGGTTTAGGGTTTAGGGTTTAGGGTTTAGGGTTTAGGGTTTAGGGTTTAGGGTTTAGGGTTTAGGGTTTAGGGTTTAGGGTTTAGGGTTTAGGGTTTAGGGTTTAGGGTTTAGGGTTTAGGGTTTAGGGTTTAGGGTTTAGGGTTTAGGGTTTAGGGTTTAGGGTTTAGGGTTTAGGGTTTAGGGTTTAGGGTTTAGGGTTTAGGGTTTAGGGTTTAGGGTTTAGGGTTTAGGGTTTAGGGTTTAGGGTTTAGGGTTTAGGGTTTAGGGTTTAGGGTTTAGGGTTTAGGGTTTAGGGTTTAGGGTTTAGGGTTTAGGGTTTAGGGTTTAGGGTTTAGGGTTTAGGGTTTAGGGTTTAGGGTTTAGGGTTTAGGGTTTAGGGTTTAGGGTTTAGGGTTTAGGGTTTAGGGTTTAGGGTTTAGGGTTTAGGGTTTAGGGTTTAGGGTTTAGGGTTTAGGGTTTAGGGTTTAGGGTTTAGGGTTTAGGGTTTAGGGTTTAGGGTTTAGGGTTTAGGGTTTAGGGTTTAGGGTTTAGGGTTTAGGGTTTAGGGTTTAGGGTTTAGGGTTTAGGGTTTAGGGTTTAGGGTTTAGGGTTTAGGGTTTAGGGTTTAGGGTTTAGGGTTTAGGGTTTAGGGTTTAGGGTTTAGGGTTTAGGGTTTAGGGTTTAGGGTTTAGGGTTTAGGGTTTAGGGTTTAGGGTTTAGGGTTTAGGGTTTAGGGTTTAGGGTTTAGGGTTTAGGGTTTAGGGTTTAGGGTTTAGGGTTTAGGGTTTAGGGTTTAGGGTTTAGGGTTTAGGGTTTAGGGTTTAGGGTTTAGGGTTTAGGGTTTAGGGTTTAGGGTTTAGGGTTTAGGGTTTAGGGTTTAGGGTTTAGGGTTTAGGGTTTAGGGTTTAGGGTTTAGGGTTTAGGGTTTAGGGTTTAGGGTTTAGGGTTTAGGGTTTAGGGTTTAGGGTTTAGGGTTTAGGGTTTAGGGTTTAGGGTTTAGGGTTTAGGGTTTAGGGTTTAGGGTTTAGGGTTTAGGGTTTAGGGTTTAGGGTTTAGGGTTTAGGGTTTAGGGTTTAGGGTTTAGGGTTTAGGGTTTAGGGTTTAGGGTTTAGGGTTTAGGGTTTAGGGTTTAGGGTTTAGGGTTTAGGGTTTAGGGTTTAGGGTTTAGGGTTTAGGGTTTAGGGTTTAGGGTTTAGGGTTTAGGGTTTAGGGTTTAGGGTTTAGGGTTTAGGGTTTAGGGTTTAGGGTTTAGGGTTTAGGGTTTAGGGTTTAGGGTTTAGGGTTTAGGGTTTAGGGTTTAGGGTTTAGGGTTTAGGGTTTAGGGTTTAGGGTTTAGGGTTTAGGGTTTAGGGTTTAGGGTGTTAGGGTTTAGGGTTTAGGGTTTAGGGTTTAGGGTTTAGGGTTTAGGGTTTAGGGTTTAGGGTTTAGGGTTTAGGGTTTAGGGTTTAGGGTTTAGGGGTTTAGGGTTTAGGGAGAATTGTCCTCTTCAATGACGTTTTGTAAGACTTTTCATATAATTTGGGTGATTTGGATTTGCAACTAATCCTTTCTTAGTTAAATCACTACATCTTAAAAGTGCATGCAACAAGACATTTCCATATTCAACGAAGAAATCAAGAAACTAGTTGAGGTGCTTGTCAAGAATCTTTGTTGATTACAAGCAATACCAAGGTTTGGTAATCTCAATAATGGCACACTAATCATGCCCTTGTGAGGTGAAATGCATAGTCTACCTTGGAAAGGGGTATTAGGACCTTGGAAAAAAGTGTTAGGGCAAACTTTCACGCTACCTTAGAATTATAAAACCTAGTAACAACAATCAAGTTTTCCACTACAATGCAAAATTGTTCGTCATTTCTAAGTTTTGAGATTCTCAAGCAGCATAAAAGTTTGCTCTTAGTCCTCACTCTCTTCTACGATTTTGAATAGTAGTTCAAACAAATTCACTCTTAGTTCCTCAAAACATCAAGAGGCATTCTTCTTCTTGTTCGCAAGTTTCATAATTTGCTGTGCATAACTTGTGTACAGATACTCTTTGGTTGAACATCGTTTGGTTTTTTAATGTCTTTTTTAAACTAGTTCCCGCAACGTTCTTCATTCCAGTCTGGTGCTGCAATGCTTATTCCGAAGCTTGAGTTCTCGTGGCCTTTACGCCTGGAAATCGGTTGCAGAACCCTACTGGAAGCCAACATCCTCAGCAGATGCTAAAACCCTGGGCTGATCGATAAAGTTTGTTCTGCATTTACGTTAGGGGTTTCAATTCCCTTGATACAAGGTTTTGAGGCTGAGTAGGATCTCGATCCCTCCGCAAGTCCTATTCTTTTCTCTGCCCCCTTTTTGCATAATAAGAACCCTTCTTTTGCACAGTTGTTGCAAGTTTAGTTTATTTATCTTCTTCCTCCATTTCTCATGAAAAAAATAGCTCATGCTTGCACTTTTTGCTAAGTACTTTCAGGTTTTCTCGTGAGAAAGCCCAGTCTTGGGTAATGAAAGTTCCGTTTGCTCTCGCGACAACGCCTCAAGAAAATTATTCTGTTTTTCATCTGAGGTTTGGAATATATCTAATAGAATCTCTTAAAAGTACAACGTGACTATTTTCCAAACCTCCAAGCATTGATAAATAGGGAAAATTTTATGAATACCCCTGAAGTTTGCCATATTTGAATAGATATCTCTGGTTTTCAGAAATCGAATACCCTTGGACCATAATTTTCAGGCGTTAATTCCCCGGTTAGTTCTATTGTGCAGGCTACTTCCATGATCAATGTTAAAGCAAGGAGTGTAATAGAGCAGAGAAGAAGCAGTGTGCGCACAAGGGAGAAAGAAGTGGCATGCACTATAGAACTAACAGAATTAACCCATGAATGGTCCAAAGGCCCTTTTTGGCCATATGTACAAAACACCATATTTGTTAAATTGGGAAAAACAGAGGTACCACTTTGTACTTCACCTTAATCTTACATACAATAAATGTAGGCATAGCTATAGTTCAAATTGAAAGTTATTTGAAATTCTTGTAGGTAATCACTGAAACTTCAATATTGTACAAAAAATTGCATGTATTTTTCTTTTATAATATGCTGAATTTCACATAATGACAGAAATAATGAAAGTCCCAAAATGTACTCTTTTTCTCAATTTAACAAATATGGTGTTACAAATTTAATATGTATCAATCTTGATCACATAATACTTCAATCTCTATTATGAAACCCTTTATTATCAACCACAATCACACAATGCTTCAATCTCTAATGTTATTTTGCACTTCTTGAAATTTGATGAACGCAATACTTGACTAATACCCCTGTCTCTCCAGAGCCCTAGGGCCGTTCAGGGGTTAAGGCCTGAAAATTATGGTCCAAGGCGGATATTTGTGCAATTTCTGAGAAACTATGGATATCAATTCAAATACGGCAAACTTCAGGGGTATCCTTAAAATTTTCCCTTGATAATATGCTAGTGACATCTTGACTCCTGATTTTTGTGTTCTACACATTTCTTGAGGTGAGATGCTTGGTTCTAACCTTAGAAATCTCCTGCAGGGCAGATTATGCAGACACGCTCTTAATAAAACCTTGTTGATTTCACTACTATTGCAAGTTGTGATCGGCAAAAGATCGAAGAGATAAATTGTGATTGAAAATGCTAGCGTTTTGGCAATGGAACTTTTCTATGTGCCCAATTGCATCAAGGATGCACTCAATAACTAAGGTATGGAATCTTCCCCCATTGGGTTTCCGGCCTTTTCCCTATAGGGGTTTTTTCGCATGTACAGTTGGGTACAACAAACATACAAACTGTCATTTTGAGGCTAGTTGTTTTTTTGGTGAAATGCCAAGTATAAGCGATACATTTTTTTCAAAAAAATTACCATGGCATCCTTGCACAGTATCAATCCAGCATGCCAAATATCAGTTTCAAAAAAGAAAAACTTCATTTGTGGTGAATTTTTTGAGTGAATTTTTTTGGTTTTACATGATATTTTATTAAAAACAATTGGTAATGAATTTTTGAGATTTGATTTCATGGGTTTAAAGGAAACATCCATATGCACATCTTTCATGCTAAAAAATATCCCCTTAAGTAACAAAATTTGAATAATGAAAGATTCATTGAAACTTGTGATAGGCCCAAATTTTGTAATTTTTATTTTATTTTATGAAAATCAAATTTTGTTGTTTGACTCAAATATTGTGAGTAGGTTTGTATCTTTAGTCATGATATCTTGTTTACTTGATGAAAAGCTAATTAAAAATGAAAAATATGTATTTTACAAAATTTGGGCCTATCACAAGTTTCATTGAATTTTTCATTGATCAAACTTTTGTTACTTAAGGGGGTATTTTTTAGCATGAAAGATGTGCATATGGATGTTTCCTTTAAACCCATGAAATCAAATCTCAAAAATTCATTACCAATTGTTTTTAATAAAATATCATGTAAAACCAAAAAAATTCACTCAAAAAATTCACCACAAATGAAGTTTTTCTTTTTTGAAACTGATATTTGGCATGCTGGATTGATACTGTGCAAGGATGCCATGGTAATTTTTTTGAAAAAAATGTATTGCTTATACTTAACATTTCACCAAAGAAACAACCAACCTCAAAATGGCAATTTGTATGTATGTTGTACCCAACTGTACTTCACACCACTTTTATTTCAGCATGGCCGACTTCTGGTTTTTTCCCCACGGAGGCTTTTTCAATAACTAAGGTATGGAACTGTTAAATTGCGATTTGCAACTTGTTGTTTCTCGTGTGAGAACTTCGAGACCTCAAAGATGATCAAGTGGTTTAAACTTGCTAGTATTGAGATTGTGTCAAGGTCATAGCAAAGCTAGCCAAGTCATGAGGAATAAGGGTCGGTTTGTATCTCTAGTGACATTGATGCCATTCAATAGGGCGTTTTACTTGTTCTTCACATCATTAGTTTGATTTGCCATTACCTAAAACCCGTTATTCGCTAAATTGGGACAAAGCTTACATTTTGGGATTTTTGAAGGTTTTAGGAGGCCTCCTAAAAATTGAGCTCAACATTTTTTTGGTACATGTATCTTCACTTGAGAGGAGAAATTTGCGAGGGAAAAATCTTAGTGGCTCAAACTAAATCTGATACCTTTGAATATGATTTAAGGTGATTTTTTGGGTTTAAGGTGGAGTACAAAATGGTACCTTCATTTGTCCCAATTTAACAGATAACGCGTTCTAAGTCATTTTCCCAAAAAACAACATATTGTTGTAAAATTAGTGTAGTGCTGGAAATGAAACCCTCGATCTACCATTTTCAATTCTCATAGGTTTGAATTGATTAATCTAAAAGGGTGTTGGTTTGCGTTTGAGAACCACAGTTTTGGCAACCCAAAACTTGTCATTCAAACAAGTGGCTACATTTCAAGAGGCTCCGTCCTTGTAATAATCGCTCATTTTTTGAGGGTAACACATACTCAAACTTCCTAATAAAAGCAAAATTCACCTCTGTAATAGTGCCGGTTGATGGAGAATCGGAGGCTCCAAGTACAATTAGCTTGCCATTTTCAATCTCAACCCAATAAAATCATCCCACTTAGTATGCTCCCGTATGATTTTTTTCTGGCCTGAATTTTGCATCTGCGGGGTATTTGTTAGCACAATTGAAACCTGTCCATTTAACCCCTCAAGGACCGAGCCCTTTTTTCTCAGAAAGTCCCTAAAAACTGCCATTTTTAGGAGGTTTAGTAAAAATGGATTTTATGTTTGGTTTTGGGCAAGTCCAATAGTAGGATTTTGCCCCAGACTAGAAGAGGTACTTGTCGGAAAAAAATCAGCTCATTCCCAATGAAGAGGAGTGAGATATTTACATCTAAATTGAAAAAAAAAATTCCATGCTGACCAAAAATTTCAAAAGCCTTTGACCATTCATACAACAAAAATTTGCTCTACCCAAAATTGTACTTTATTTTATCCATGTAGGAGATCAAGTTAGGTATGTGTGGGAGAATTTCCAAATCAATTGGAACCATACAACACATGGGGAAAAATAATAAGTAAAAAGAAGTAGAGAATGAATCAAAACGCTAAATTGTTACAAATTTAATTATTGAAATGAAAAACTCAAATCCCAACGGTCATAGTTTTGTGATAAACAATCTACATTTTTTAGTTTAATTTTTTTCCAAAATATTGAAAATCAAGTAAATGAAAGGACTTTAAAATTTATTTTAGAGTAGAGAATCCATAACTGCCTGTAAACAAAAACTCCTCATAACTTTCATGTGATTGATTGAAATTGAATGATCCAAAGCTTCTCATGTATAAAAAAAAATCTAAAGAACCAATTTCAAAATTATATTTAAAAAATATATAATTCTCAAAAAAGTTTTTGGGCTGCCCGGACTGGCAGTCCTCCCCAAATTTTCATAAATTCATGCATAACTTCTTCATCAAATGTCGGAATGAAGAAAAAATTAGATGCCCACATAGATATTTGAATTCCCCACCTCAATAAAAGTTTCAATGAATCACACAAAGCAGTTCAGCCATAGGTACATGCCCAAAGTTCAACCCATCCTCCAAAGGTACAACGGTCCTTTAGGGGTTCACCCCTAAGCGCCCAATCAACCATTTTTCTAGTTGCTGCTTGTTTTTTTTCAGGCTGCCTGAGATGAAAAAAAAAGTTATTTTTATTTTTATTTTTATTTTTTGCAATATAAAATCAAGTCTACTTTCCAACTTAACTTGAATCATGTCAACCCAAGTTAAACTCCACCAAGGAGAATTTTTCAAAGACAACTACTTCAATATTTGCTAGAGTTGTAAAATTTACTATTTCAAGAAACTAATGATGTTCTCTCCTTTCAAAAGATTGCATTTTTAAAGTTTAGGATAGAATGTTTAATTTTAACCAATTATTCCGAAATTTGAAATCTATGAGTAAAATTTGTAATTTTGGTGAATATTAAATGGTAAATGCTTCTAATTTCATTACATAAAAATCCAAAACTTTTTTTGAGTGTTTGACCATACGGATAATTACTAAAAATTATGATTCTTATTTTTTCTTTTGAAGCAAACTTCATCAGAGTTACAAAAGTACCATTTTATAACACATCTATGTTTTGTCCGTACCCCTTTGGGCCTTTAGGGGTTAAGAGGGGATTGTCACTTGTATCCCAATAGTGCAACTTGCTAAATAGATAGCTTGTAGAGGGTCTCGTGACCCCTTCAAATATGGCTTATTTGAAGGGGAAGATAAACATAGAGGTCAACACAAGTTAGAATTGATCACTTATCATCCAAAACTAAGAGGGGCTTGGACATTTAGAGGGTTGCAAGAGATGCTCTCAAGACTCAAGATCCCACAAATAACAAGGGCCACACTTTTGGGGGTACGGAGGGTATGGAGCAAGGTTTTTATTCATGGCAAATTTTTGCCTAAATCTTACCTAAAAACGTCTATGGCAACCACTACTCTAAGAATTTTGGATGAAAAAGTGGATGAAATTGCTAGATGTCTCCCTGAGCAAACAAATTGTTTATCAGACTTTGGATTAAAATAGCTTATATTAGTAAAAATTTGGAAGAATGCGCACATATCATTCATTCTATCCAATTTTAGCTACTTTTTCCTTACTTGCGTGCAGTCTAGGGTGCGGGTCGCTCTACCTTGACAAATACCCAAAAAAAACCCTGGTATGGAGGGCACTTTGAGGACTCTGAAAACAATCCCCTGCATACATCCCTCGTCCACTCAGGAGCAAGGCAAAGGAGATGCCATTTGGATGAAGTCATGGGCCAAGGGCAAAGGAGGGAATAACCACACTCCACCACAAGATGGCCCCAATTGCCACACCAATCATACCCCCTAAAATATCTTCCTTCTTGGCTCATACTAAAAGTGATAAAATCCATAAAATAAAATTCTCCCATAAGTGAAAGAACATGCATGCTCCTTGTGCATTCGATATTTTTCAATCCATTGGAACTATCCCCATGTGGATCTTGTGTATCCATGTTGTTTCTTTGCCGCTTATTCTTTGTTGTTATTTTGCAAGTTCTCGTTAGAATCGTACCTCATTTTGACATTGGTTGCCTTGACACTAAACAAAATTGGGGGAAAATCAGATAAATTGCCATATCCCTCTCATATATACATCAAGTTTGCCCATATATGGATGAAAGTCACAAATAAAAGCTTGTTTTTGTGGATGAACGTGCACATGTGGATAATCTATCTGTTTGTGCACGTGATGATATGAAAGGACTAGGGAAACTCCCATTCGATATTTCCTT